>JAOWBC010000617.1:4800655-4818230 GCA_028566105.1 Hypoplectrus providencianus
AATGAGGCACTTTCTTATTAAATATGTTTTCATTTTCATTCATTCCCAGAGCAGAAATCTGAATAATAGACAAAGTCAGGCACAAGAATCTTGTTAAATGTTTTTTCATTCTACATGAAAGGCTTTTTATACAACAAATTGTAAATATATATGTATTTTTCACTGTATATCAAAAAATAATGTCAATCGTCATTTTAAAAAAACAGTTAATTTTTCCAATATTTTAACAAATAAGATAAATGAATCATATATGAACTTTTTTTTTTTTTTTTTAAGTTCAGATTAAAAATATTGATGAATCTTGACATGTTTGTGAATGTTAGTGCGGCTGAAGTGGAGATTTCCGCCTCAAAGTTTGAGGAAAAAAATTATTTGGGATATTACAACCTTTAGAGAAATGTATTTTAAATGTGATGTATGTTTGTGTAGCTACAGGTGAAGATGTCATCATTAATGTTCCCCAGTTAATTAGTTCCATGTTTAAATATACAGGTTAGTTTAATGCGACTGTCAGCTGTCAAAGTGTACCAAAATAAACCCCTGGATGTGTATTTGGATGTTTTCTCTCCTCTAGTTATACAACAGGAATGTACCTGTTGTTTGGAAAAGCACAAATAATGTGACAGAAGTAGAATTTTTTCTTTCTCATGTGCTTGTTATTATTCAGGAAAAACAAGCCATCGCTGACATGTCATGCATGCATGAGTGTTATCATGAGTTTACTATGAGAATGTGGAAATATGCTTCCTTACTGATTATATGCAATAATAATGATAATATTAATAATAATTGTTGTTATTGTTATTAAAAATTTTACAACTATTATTATAATTTTTATCTGTATGCTTCTATTCTATTATGAACAGCTTTAACCTCTGAATTGAGCAGTGTATGGAAACTGTATAGCTGTTCTCCATGAAAAGAAGTTGCTTTAAGTGATTTACTTTGCATGGTAATTATGATCACATGTCTCTGCTGCTTAAATGTTGCTCCTGTGTGACTCTTGCCTGGAAACAACAGTCACAGACGCAGAGCAGGGCTGCCACAAAGTGCTATCAGTGTTCAGTTTCCTTGGTGATTTTCTGTTAGCTTATCAAGACACAGAGCGCTCTGTAGTGTGTGCTGCGTGTTTTGTGACATTTGTGTTCATGTACACACCAGTCGGACAAAACAAAAAGAGTGTGTGCGTGTGTGTGTGTGAAAGTGGGCTTGATTTGAGAGCATGACGCACAGCCGCCATGCTCTGGTTCAGGAAGGCTCTCCAGTGGGTGCTCGAGTGACATAATCTCCATCGCTGCCCACTGATCTCCCTCCGTGCAGGTGCTTTCATACTGTGTCAGTGTGCTCATTCAAAAGCCATCCTGGCACAATGAAAGCAGCACAGCGGTCACACAGGTTATTTCCACCCGTGCTGAGCAGCTTTTATGAGCTGGGTTTCTAAACCTTGACTTCCCCTCTTATTTTCCTGTCATTTCCTCTGCGTTCGTCATGATTTTATGTCTAAAGCATCAAGCATCATCTAAAGCAGAAATTATTACACTCAAGAAGATTTCCTCAGGCTCTTCTGGAAAATGATAAATAACAACATTTTCTTCATAATTATGGTTGTAATTATTCTAACTATTTTCACTACAATTTATAATAATAATAATAATAAATACCCTTGATTAGCATTTCCATTTTCTGCTATAGAAAATAAGGTGGATAAACAACGTTAAAATATGTTTTTTTCTAAAAGGCCTGTCTTACTACTAACCCCACTTTTTTCATAGTGATCTGAGTCTTTCAGCTGTTGTACTGCAGCAGTTCTTCTCTGCCCCTTCGCAGCATATCCTGTTTTCGGTGTGTCCAAACTGAATAAAGCACTGTTTCAGGCGCACAGCTGCAATCCTTTCCTCCATCCCTCCCTGTATCCTCTCCCTTCCTCTTTCCCTCACACACAAACCTCCCATCCTCTGATATCAAATCTGCTTCCTCAGTTCCAAAAAAATCAATTTATATAAATATTTCTTTCCTCTTCAGCAGGTGGGTGGATATTACTTTAAATCATTTCTTTTTACTTGTTGAGTTGTGTATCCTCTTCCTGCTTGAATGAATGGCTTTTATCACTTTGTTCACAACCGGGTGGAGGGCTAAAACTATAATAATATAATAAAGCTGGATATTTGCACATATCCATAGGCCATAGAACTGTACACACACAACACATATAGTCTATAAATACTACACAATGATGTGAGCATATAAACACATTTCTTCTTTTATATTTCTCCTTTTCTCTCTTGACACATTCGCTAAAGGACACCACTTCCGCCACAGAATAAAAAAAAGGTCAAGTTTGAAATGAGACTTAAAATACTTAAAAATGTACAATAGATCTCAACTATTTATCTGTATTAATCAATAATAATGTTTAGAATATTCAGTACAACTTCACTCTTTACTTGTGATAATCAAATACGGCCTCATTTATTACCTTGAGACTTATAATATACAGCATAACTTAACTAGTTTTCCCTGAATTAACCAAAACATGCCATAATCATGACTAAATATTACTTAATTAATTACCGTAATGTTAATGTAATATACAGTATAACTTCATTAATTATCCCAGTGTTAGTCAAATATGACCTAATTAGTTACCTTAATGTTTATAATAGAGAGACAGAGAAGTTGGTTTGTGGCTGTATACGCTCTCTGATTGGCTGCCACCTTCGAAGCCGTGTTACGTCACCCTGCCCCAGCACCGGCTGCTTCTCTGCAGACAGTTGTCATTAACTGCCAGTCTAACGGTAACGGAGAGAGGAAATACCGACACCTTTCGACCTTTAAAGTTACTTTAAAGTTATATATTTCACACTTTTCTACCAAGGCAGCGCTGACCTACATCACTAAGATGGTTTTAAAGTCGGAGGACGGAGTTGGTAAGTTGTCCTAACCCGCTTTAGTTAATGTGAGCTAGCTAACCAGGAGGCTAACCAGGTTAGCTAACTAGCAGCTAACGTAACTTTAATCAACGCTATCGCTAATTTAAAGAAGCGTGTCTTTATCTGGTAAATAACTGGTAGATTGATGTGTTTGGGCATTGCATAGCCTATCAACAGCGCGAAAGCAACAAGTCCTCACTGGCTTATGTGTTAATGCTCTCTGGCAGACTTTATTAACAAGCACAAGGGATCCATTTATTATTAAGCTGGATTGAGGCCAGACCTCATGGGGGTCTGTGCTTTTTGTGAAGCAGTTTATAGTTCGCGTGTCTATAAATACAATCAATGCGCCCATTTATTGGTTGTAAATTAATGATTTGTCCTCAAAAGTGCGGCTTTTTTATCTGTCCTGACTGCATGCAATCTCTGCTCATGGGCTAATTCGTGTTTCAAGTATAATCAGAATCAGAAATAATTTAATCAGGAGATTGTAAAGAGAAAGACTACAAGAGGTCAGTACAGAGAGGGAGAATTTGCCACAAAAGCATAATGGACTATAAATCAGCTTCCTCACAATTGCAGTTTCCTCTGACAGTTTGAGCTGCTCTTACAGGATGTGCTTTACAATGAGGTATACTACAGCTGGAAAAACCTGTCAAAACAGAGGCCACCAAATGTGGTTCAAATATGATAGCTCACTCTGTCATGGACTGAAAAGCTATCAAAATGGACTGCCATGAACATAAATTGTTTTTAAGTAGGGTAGGTAGCTGCTGTCAAGTAGGAAATATCAGAACTAGCAGCAGTACAGGAACCTTTTTATAACGTTTTTGCACTTGACAGAGTGAGTGCTACCCTTTTAGGCATTGTTAGAAGACTGATTGTTCATTTTTATTTTTCCCATTTGACAAATACTTAACTTTGAAAGACTTTACCCCCCTGAGAGAGCAGCTCAACTTGTCATAATTTCCCTTGCTTCCTTTCTCTGTCACTTGAAGGGATGTTTTTCTTTTTCTGTATCAAGGCACGGTTTGTTCTCCCTTATTCTTCCCCTGCTGTTGGATTTTTTTCTGTGTACTTATCGGACTTTCGAGCCTCAAGGCTTTGTGAATGCGATCAGTCACCAGGGAGTTTACCATAACCCGCAGGATTATATCACTCTGTTGAGTTTATTATCCTCTAGGCCAGGGAACGCTGAAACCAACAATTATTGCCTTGTGAACACTGAAATGGACAATTATTGCCTTGTGAACAGTACCAGACACTGAAACTCTCCATCTCAGAACACAGATAATTTTCTAGTCTTAACTGCTTTGCCTCGGGTCCCAGGTCAGCTGCAGTCCTTTGGGTGAAACAGTGAGACAGACCAGTGACAGAGCAGTTGTTGGTTTATGTGTGTGATGTTTCTTATAAGGAAACACATGACATGTAGAGAAGGGCAATTTGGTATAGTTCTGCCAGAAAAGAGCTGTTGTGCATTCATTTGCTATTTCTTGCATTTTCTTGTTGCTGATATCCAGCACTTGTCAGTCAACCCTCCGAATTTCTTTACCAAACACTGTTTTTGAAGACGCAGCTCTGCACCTTTACACCTTTTTTTCTCTGGAACACTGATGTCCACATGGGGGAGCCTGTGTTTGATGCTCTGCTAAGTGAGGGAGGAGTCAAGATGGATAGAGGGAGGTGGGGTAGAGGGATGAGAGTTCAAGGGTTTTCCCGTCACACACACACACACTCGCATACACACTTGTCCTCATCCTCATTTAGCTGCAGGCCTGCTCCCCTCATCTCCCCTCTGCTGGAGTGAGTGCCTGAAGATTAAGAAGCAGGGAGGAGGGACTAGAGGACCACAGGATTGGGTTTGAGATTGGAGGGCTCGGGGCAGGACTAGATTATTGTTGGAGAAACCACATTGGACTGCAGGATAGAGGCTGTTTTTTACTGAGACTGGTGACTCAGTGAGACATGTGGACTTCATGAAAATAACTGGAGGGAGAGAAACCTTGTTTTTCAGCTGTCCTGGGACCATATTGACACTGTGAAGCCACTCAGCAGCAGACAGACGCTTTCTCTGGTATGAGCTTCAGGATTATGACACAAATGTGTAGGTGTTCACTGCGTCATCGTTACTTCTGCATCAGAGCTATTTTGATGAAACTTATCTGAATGAGTGTGTGTGTACGTACATGTGTGTCACCTCTTCCTCAGAAAATCTCAAGAGGTCAGGAAACCCAGAATATATGTGTGGTTTTAGTTTGTGTCGGTATATCTTCAGAGGATGTGAAGTGTTGCATAAGTTTGAAAGAAGAGAGTGAAGAAGTTGGATATAGAGTGAACTTTAGGCCTGGATGTGCTGGCTGTCCATAGCAGCTGGTCTTCAGCAGCATTGCTACGACAAGGTGTCCCATTACTTGCCAACACAAACACACAGTCTGTGACCTCGAGACTATGCAGAGCAGCTGCATGTTGTTATTTACGTCAGAATGTGTGTGTTTGTTTGGTGGATATGACAGTGTCTCATAAGCCATCATGTATCCACTTGTTTTCATTTCCTCCGTTAATGAAAAGCCAGAAAGAGGAAGTGAGTGTGAATGTCAGATTCACTGCCTCTCTGCTCACAATATTGGGTTATTCTCGTCCTCAGGCTTATAATAAGAGCTGCTCCGGCCTACTTAAACCTTTCTCTGTGGGCGAGGGGTATGTATGTGTGACGAGTGAGTGCGTCACGTTTTGTGTATTTGCAGTATGTATATGATCATTACAGCCATTAAAAGAATTTGCCTTGAACATAGTCACATGGTATCTGCTTGGCATGTGATGGAGTTTAACACGTTTTTGATTTGTTTTTCTTTTCCTCTGATGGAACTTGGTTCCACACAATTCGTTCAAGAGCTGTCAAAAATGTGAAAATCCGCTGATAATTTCTGTTTTTACAGTTCATAATGAATGCACTCGGTGATTTTTCTTTCTTGTAAAGATAAGATAAACCTCTCTTGATGCCCAGAGGGGATATAAAGATGTTGCAGCAAAGACATGCAGAAGTATAGATAAAATACTTTTGTATGATTAAAAAGTATAGGTATATAGTTTGCTCCATCTGCTGAGGAAGTCTGAGATGTGGTTGATGACCATGGAAAATGACCTTGAGTCAAGATTTTCTCCTCTATTACTAAGTGCCTCAGAAGTTTATTAATATATTGAAGTAATTTCTCAAGCTTCTAGAAAGCAATGTTTTAATTGACATATTTATTTCAGTGTAACATGTTGTAATTACCTTTTACAACTTTACAAAAACTGATTCAACACCTAGTTTTTTGTTATTGGTTCAATTCTCTGTTGCTCCAGAGGTTGACACTGAGTAGGTTGGTCATGATGGCGAAGTGAAACGAACAGTTTACTGGTATCCCTCAGCGTGACTCCTCTAATGAGCCGGACCATCAGCAGCAGCAGCACAGCTTGATGTGTCCTCTGGCTGCTTGTTACATTTATTGTTCCCTTTCTTCACCTCTTGTCACTGATTGGAGCCTTTAAGTTCGAGCCAAAGCAGAATCTTTATTATAGCCTTTATTGTGTTGAAGCATTAAATATGCAGATCAGCACTATGTGTCTAAATGTTGTTTTTTCTATTTTATAACTGGAATTTAGCCTTTTGCTTTATCTCTTTTCCTTTTTTTTTGCTCCTTTTTTTTTTTTTTTTTGAAAGAACAACTGGAAGTCTGAGAGAAGTGACCGACACACCCACATTTCCCTCCTAACCTTATCATTTCTCTGCAGACATCTTGTGTGTCTGCAGGGACATGAACTTCTGCTCTGTCATAGTACAACTTTTTTGTCCAGTTTGGGTGAAGTATTAGGAATTAGGCGCCATGGACATTTCAGCTTTACAGATACAGTAAGATATGAAACTCTAATTTACCACCATTCAAACTTCATTTGTATTTATGTATTTATATCTAACAGTAGAAAAATGTAAAAAAAAAAAAAAGAAAAAAAAATTAAAGAAAAATGTCTTTTTGTAACCCATACTTTAACTAATGTTAAAGTTAAACAGTGTTGTAAATATTAAGTTATATTGCAACTTTTTTTCCTCCATTTTAACTAATATATGGTGATTTTAATATCTGTCAGCTGTTCGATAATTTGTCATGTTTTAAAGCACAGGACATACAACATTTATTGTCATGCGCTTTTTTCCTTTAGACAACTTCTTTTTAAACCTTTATTTAGATAGAAGTTAGATGCAACAAAGGCAAGAAACTCAACTTCTTTTATTTGTAATATTTGTGCTCAGCTGGAGAACTTAAGTCATCCTATTTCTGTTATTCATTTAAGGAAGCAAACTAATACCAGTATGAAGATGAAAACTCTCCTTGCATTTTTTTTATTTCTCAGATGCAGATTGTTGTGCACAACTGCAGAAATCATCTGCCTCAGTGTGTTGCACCCTTTGTAGTGGATATGTCAACTGTGAAGCCAATACTGTATTGATTAGACCTAGTTTTAGTCTGTTACTCAGCTAGTTTTATTTATTTTTTTTTTATCTGTATGAGCCATGTAGATTTAGTTTCAGTGTCTCAGCTTCCTACATGTTTTCTATTATTAATCTAAGATAGAGAAACACTGTTGCCATCAAAATATCAACCAAAATGTAGTTGAAAAACTAAAAAAGAACATGCTAGATTTGTACACAGTTTTATTTTTTTCTGACGGCAAGAGTGACAACTTTTTCAAGTATTAAGATGTTATTGTTTTTCTCTGTGTCACTGAATTGTTGGCAGTGATGTTTTGACCAAAGGCTTTTGTGTTTCAGTTTGTTTGTGTGTATGTGGGTGGGTGGGTGTGTGTGTGTGTCTGTATGAGACAAAGAGGGTTGATTACATAGTCCACTCTGGGGTTTGGACACTGAGGGTAATTTAACGGATCAAAGATGTGACCCAGAGCAGAGGGAATCTCAGGTCTCTCTTCTTCCCTTATGTATGAGTGTGTGTCTGTACAGTATATCTGTAGTGTGTGTGTGTGAGAATATTTGATCTTTGTATTTAAGTGCTACATGTCCTTGTCTCCTCAGTGCCTGATGACCTCAGTCCAGAGGAGAGACAGGAGCTGGAAAGCATCCGACGCAGAAAACAAGAGCTCCTGCAGGACATAAAAGTAAAAACACACACTGACTGCTCCCTGAAACCCTTTTCTTTGTTCAGTTTGTTTCAACTTTCATTTGGAGTTCAAATTCTTGGCTCTTGTAGAGTGTTTCTGGTTTCGGTCCTCTGTTATTTCTGTTCAGACAAAATACTTTCTCATTAATATAGCCATGAAAGTGGAGTTTGTTTTTGTTGCTGCTTTGAAACCCTGTGACTGTTCCCAGTCGCTTTTTCTTCAACATTTCATTTTGTAAATGATAGGTTCACAGTTTTTGCAATGTAAGTCTTGGGGTAAGTAACATTCCTGTTACTTTGACACACCATACAACATGAATTGTCCCATTGGACCTGCAAAGTCGATCTAGAGATGCATTTCTGTCTTTAGTATCTTAAAATAGAGCAGTGCTTCACTGTTCAGCTACAGGGGAGGGAAAGTGGCACAAGGGAATTTAATACCAAAAATGAATCTAGAAAGAAATCCACTTAAATTTGAATACATTTTTTTTCACTGAATGAGGAATGTGGGTTTAGGAAGAGATCATTATGAACAAAAGAAATCAGAGGAAATAATTGCAGCGAGCAAAAACAGTTTTAATGATAGACTTGAATAACTTGTAAACATATCTCTTATAACAATTCGAATAATTTCAGATAATTGCTGGAATAACAAAATCACATTGGATTGTTTTAATTTTCATCTCTTTGTCTGAACATCACATTTTTTAGGTAGTTCTTTCTCTCTGTGTCCTTGAGTAGAACTGCACCTCCATGTCTAGACCAGCATGCCTAGGGAGGTGTGTGTGTGTATGTGTGTGTGTTCAGACGAGGGGGTGTAGGCGTATGACCACTGGAGCGTTACTGTACGCATTCAAGACAGATGATCCTCTTTGTGCGGGGGGAGGACCTCATGTATATGTGTCCTCCAGCTCTCTCTGCCCGAGGGGACAGCTTGACCCCCTGCCTCAGTCCAACCTTAAATAAATTAGCCGGATTGTCTGTTTCAGCTCTTTATTTGGGTAGATTTGCTATGCAGGATTAGGGGGATAGCTGGCCTTATTTTCATGCACAGGAATTGTACAAATAATTAAGTTAAACAAAGGAAACAGTAATGACCTTATACACGGCCAGCTTCTCATATGTGTGGTCTCCATCCCATTCATTGTGATGTTTTTACATTTGCTGATTTATTGGGTTTTACCAGTATAATGAGATGTTTATGATATGTAATGGCTGCAAATAATTGTTTTTATTAGAGCTGAGACAGTTTGATGATAGTAGATAATTTAGATAAATAAAACTAATTAAGTTCTTGATTGATAGTTTAATTAGTAATTGCTTAACTAATTTTTTTATTGCACAAAATCTCTTAAATTTCCTTTCAGATTGCCTCAAATTGCTTTATGGTTTTTATATGGACTTTGGGCTGTAGATAGGGCAAAGTAGTGACATCAATGTCAGCTCAAAAACTTTTGATTGGTATTTTCCTTTTACTATTTTCTAATATTTTGTCTAAAAAGCTTCTAAAAGATGAATGAAGGAAAGAATCAACAGAGTAAGTCATTCATTCATTCAGTCATTCATTCAGTATCCCATTACTTTTTATGTCCACTAGATGGTGCTAAGTTTTGATGGTGATATAACTGCTGAAAAAAAAAAATGAAGAGACGGATTTAAAACTTATATATATATATTTCTATAAAACATATGTAGATGAAGTTTTATTATTATTTTATTATTTTATATATTTATAATAAATTGCAGTAAAACACAATATACTGTGTGTCAGTAGCCCATAAAGTCGTGTTGTAATAATATTTTACCCGGCCCCTGCTTATTGTCAGCCCTTATTTGAAGTGGCATAATATGGCTTAACCAACAGATGTTTTAATTCCCAATCAGAAAACAACAATCCAAAAAGGTTTGATAAGGGGTTCAGAACAGGATTCGGGTCCTTTTTAACCGAGCCAGTCCACAGTCAGTGAGGCGGGCATCCAAAACACACACACACAAAACCCACACACACTAAGACAAACATGGCCTCCGGGGCAGCGACGCAGTGCGAATAGATTGATGGAGTTTATTACCGAGGTCGACTCTCGTTCGCCGCTTCTCTCCTCTAAGTCCCGCCCTGTGTTACCCTGCAGGGCCTGATGGGTAATGAGCCATGAAATATTCCAGTAATGGAGACAGAGGACGCTGTTCGTTTTTTAGGGGGTGTAACATGTAGGAATCCAGACAAGTACAGTTGTTTACCTTGTTTACCTGGTTTTCCCAAAATTCTTTACTTTACAAACTTACTAAGAGATGTAGATGATTGTTATCTGAATACTCGTCTACTTCTCTCTCCCTTTTTAAGGTGTCCCTATTATCTTTTCTGCTTCGCTCAGTGTTTCTCCATCTGTTTCTCTTCTGTCTTCTGTTCGTCCCATAACCTCTGAGCTCTCTGGAGCACCTCGGCTAAGCCAGTCAAAGTCTTTGATCCTGCATATTCCCGTCTCCCCCACCAGAGTGACACTCAAACAGCCTGGGGGGGGCGAGGCAGGCCCATAAATCTGGGTCAGCACAGGGGAGAGGAGGAGCGGGGAGAGGGAAACAGGGGAAGAGTGGTCGGCTCTGACCCCAGAACAGGTGCTTCAGATCCCAGAGTGGATTTTCTGCAGAGGGCGGCTGTTCTACGAATCTCCTGCCGAGAGGAAGAATAATCGGTCTGAGAGAGCGAATACGTCTGCACTGTTTTTCTTTTTTGTTCCGGGTCATCTGCTCTGTCTGGATGTGTTGGTCAGTGAGATGTAGCTGGAACAGACAACCATGTGTGGCACATTGTGAGATCAAAGCATCTGCAGAGGTTCATGTGAAGGGTCAGACATCACACACACATCACATGTATATCTGTGTCCTGCTCTGTTTCATCGCTCTGCTCCTCTCTGTCTGTCTGTCTGCTCCCAGAGGCTGAAGGATGAGATAGCAGAGGTGACCAGTGAGATTGAAAGCCTGGGCCTGACTGAAGAGAGGTAAAGTATCTCTCCACAGCCATTTTCAGTGCTTGAGCGTGGGCAGCTGAGGTCCACTCAGCTTTTGTGTCAGTGGAAGTGCTCTCGTTGGGACAGACAGAACAGAGTCCACCGCAACGAATGACTGTTTACATTATCAATTAATCTGCCAGATACTTTGTCAAATGATTATTTATCGATATATTATTAGAGAAGATGTCAACCGCATGTTCCCAGAGCCCTCAGTGAAGTCTTCAGATTGCTAACTTCATCCAAAACCAAAAAATATTCTGACTACAAAGTCCACTTAGTAATGTAGCTATTCTGGATCTTTGAACTGTATTGAAAGCTTCATGATGTGTCCCAAAGGTTGCAAATCAATCTCAACGTTTAAAGATATTCAGTTAACTTTGACGTTTTGTATGGAATAACAGACTCTAATCTGACAAACTTTTAAAAAGCTTTAAAAACTATTATTCAAGTTTATGTCCGTTCCAATTATGTCTCATGCGTTTTGGGGTTGATACCATTTGGTGCTCATTTTTTTTTATTTTTGACAATTTGAGAGTTGATAAGAATGTTAAAAAAACTTCAAAATACCACATAAAGACACCAAGACATTGACTCCATCAAAAATTCTATCTTTTGATCAAAGGCAGTATGTTTTGGCAATTTAGGCATTAATTTGTCTGTTTTACAGAGCCATTTATTAACTTTGTGTTCTGTTTCATGTGTTTTTAGGAAAAGCATGCAGAGGAACAAACAGATGGCCATGGGCCGAAAGAAGTTCAACATGGACCCCAAGAAGGTGAGAATAAAATGAACTCTTTCAATCCTCATGTAGCGATAGATGCAGGGCTGTGTGACGTTTGCTCTGAACGGTGTGTGTTCTGACTTTGTCCATCAGGGGATTCGCTTCCTGATTGACAGCTCCCTGCTGAAGAACACCAGCACTGACATTGCACAGTTTCTGTACAAAGGCGAGGGGCTTAATAAGACCGCTATCGGAGACTACCTGGGGGAGAGGTGAGTGATACCGATAACATTTCTTCTGCAGATGTTTTGATTTGTTATAGCAGCAAATGAGCCATCATGCATAAACCTGAAGCAGCTAAATGGAATTCAACTCTGTAAAATTTTATCATTTACGTCTGAGAAGTATTCAGAATATCTTAATGAATATTCCTCATATTCCCAGACCTTTCTCTCAACTTGTGCAGCATAATTTAGGAAAAAACAGGCCTTGTTGTCAATAAGCTATTAGAATCAGTAAACTGCACATGGGAGCTTATGTGCATTAGCAGTTCTGAGAGATCCTCCATTAATCTGTGTTTATCTGATTCGTCACATCTCAGCGTACGCCTGTAGCTCCAGCTCTGTTCAGGTCCTGACGTCCTGTGTTTGTGTTGGATTGTGTGTGTGTCGTGCAGAGATGACTTCAACATCGAGGTTCTGCACGCCTTCTTGGAACTTCACGAGTTCACAGACCTGAACCTGGTTCAGGCCCTCAGGCAGTTCCTGTGGAGCTTCAGGCTGCCTGGTGAGGCCCAGAAGATCGACCGCATGATGGAGGCGTTCGCCCTGCGATACTGCCGCTGTAACCCCGGAGTCTTTCAGAGCACAGGTGTGTGTGTGTGAGTGTGTGTTTTCAGAAGAGGGGGAATGACAAAGGCCATAAAATTACAAGTTTAAAATCTTTTTTTTAGTTTGTTTTTTAAATTACTGCAGCAGTCAAGCAAGTATTGTTAACCAAAAGTTTTTACAGTATTTATTCCAGCCACATTCTGTTTGTAGGTCTCAATCACAAAAACAGCATAATAATTCACTTCATTGACATAATTTTTAATGTGTAATGGTTATCTTGCCATACACTTTCTCCTGCCATGGAAGTAAGAGGAAATAATCTGAGCTCTTCCAGTCAAATATGTGGACATGGCATTTAAACTTTTTTTTTTCTTTACAGATACCTGCTATGTGCTCTCTTTCGCTGTGATCATGTTGAACACCAGTCTGCACAACCCCAACGTGAAGGACAAACCCTCCGTTCAGAGGTTCACAGCGATGAACAGAGGCATAAATGATGGGGGGGACCTGCCAGAGGAGCTACTCCGGGTGAGAGAGAGTTATTTCCACAAAACTTCACACTCTGTGGTAGATTTGGACATTACAAAGAATCCTTCATTGTTCTAGGGATGAAAGTACCACTGCAAAGACACAGTGGTTGCATATAACTCTTTGCTTTGGATGTTTGCTGCATCAACCAAACATCAACTTGACACAAATTAAACACAACAAATATGACACACATCTCAGTAAGCAGTTTCCTTCTGGATCTCACTTCCCAAAGTTCCAAACCTCTTGTGATTTTTACCTGATTCATAAAACTGCAAATACATCAAACATCATCGTTCAATCTGCAGCTGATGAGGTTAGGGTTCATTGCTAACTCTGAAGGGGTTAATCAACATTAAATGTATAAATTAGGTGCAAATACTCCAGTTATTTAATTATAGTATGTGAAATATGAATGTCTTAAGTTAAAATCCTGCTCATCATGTCTGTCTCCTGTCTGCAGAACCTGTACGACAGCATCAAGAATGAGCCCTTTAAGATCCCAGAGGACGATGGGAACGATCTCACACACACCTTCTTCAACCCCGACAGAGAAGGATGGCTGCTGAAACTCGGTATGTGCTTCCACGTGGCCTCACACCGTTAATTTGATCTTTATGAAACTCATCCAGCCTGATCCTGATGTAAGCTGGACCGCCCTCTGGTGGCCTGGATGTGTAACTGCACCTTCACATGAGGACAGACTTGTGGTGTGTTCTTGTCCTGCTCTTCTTTTGACATTCTTCTTGTTTGTTTTTGTTTCATGTTTTTTGACTCCAGGAGGTATGTACCCTTAAACTGCCCAGCTTTCACTGCACTGCTTTGCTTCTGAGCTGCCGCCCTCCCTGCCTTTATTCTCCCACTGGCTGTGTGCAATCACCCTCACGTCACAATTTGAGTTAGATTACAGATCATTGGTGGGCTGTATGCTGCTACGCCCTGATGTGAAAAACAGTAGTTTCACATCCGTCTCTAACTAAGTTTTAACCTCAGCTTTGTCTTGGCCATCAGTCGGCTTTATATCGAACCTGCTGATTTTTTTCCTTCAGTGTGCTTCAGAGTGTTGCTGCCATCATATAAAGTCCAGCTTTGCGCTCCAACAATAGCAACGATTTGTGTCTTTACTGAAGTCGTAGCTCACCTGTAATCCTTCCTCAGGGGGACGAGTTAAGACCTGGAAGAGACGCTGGTTTATTCTCACAGATAACTGCCTCTACTACTTTGAATACACGACTGTAAGTAATTCCTGTTCAGCTGTAAGAGAAAAGATATCTGGTAAACAGTGTATGTGGCCTTAGATCTGTCCTACTGTAATTTCTGTCTCTCTCTCTGCTGTTTACTAGGATAAAGAACCTCGAGGAATTATTCCACTGGAAAATCTGAGTATCAGAGAAGTCGATGACTCCAAGAAACCGGTAAGGTCTTTCTTCTCTCTTCTGGTACATTCGTTTGACTGGGATGTGGCAGAACCAAACAGTCTGGGATACCTTCTACTCTATTTATCTATTTTCTTAAAGTTATTGTCTATTTCTTATGGCAAAAGTGAATCAAGGTTAATTTCATTACACTAAACATGTTAATAAAAGTTATTGTTAGTTATGTCACGGTATAATATGTTGTCTAAAACACTGAAAAAGTCATATTATAGAATATTGACAAAAGAAATGAGTATGCATGTTATGCAGTCCAAAAAAGTCACTATAAATTAACTACCAGTAAATTTATTTTGTTTTCCTTTTTTAAACATGATCAGTGTTGCAGATAGAGACCCAGGACACCACTCGTGTCATTTCTGAGTGTTTTTGCACTTCTCTGTATTTCCTGTTGACGTAAAAGTGCTGACTCACCTCGATTGCTCTCTCAGAACTGCTTTGAGCTCTTCATCTCGGACCACAAAGATCAGGTGATCAAAGCGTGCAAGACGGAGGCAGACGGACGCGTCGTGGAGGGAAACCACACTTTCTACAGAATCTCCGCCCCGACCGCAGAGGAGAAGGACGAGTGGATCAACAGCATCAAGTGAGCCCTGTTTAATCTCTCCCTCAGACTATCAGGACTCATCTATCATATCTAACCCTGAATATCCCACCTGCAGAGCCGCCATCAGCAAAGACCCGTTCTACGAGATGCTGGCGGCGCGGAAGAAGAAGGTGTCGTCTCTGAAGGGGCTGTAGATGCAGCTGGATGCTGCTGCAGTGACACTTAGACCTGACGGAGCATTCGGCTTTTAAAGAAGCTCTTCCTCCGTCGCACCTTCAGTACCGACTCCTCGCTCTCTACAAGCTGGACATTTTTCCCCCCATCAAAAAAAATGAACAAGTCAGTCATTCTTCTTTTATTTCCTACTGCTGAACAATCCTGCAGGGCTGTTTTCTGCTGAGCCCTCCGGTCAGGACAACTCTACTTCAAACTGCTTCTTTAAGGGATGTTTGGATTTTTTGAGGTGGGGTGTTTGAGGTTTTGGCTATGGATAAATACCTCAAACAACCCCACCTAATAAAAAGCATCTATCCCTGTAAAAAGAGCGATTCTCAGTCAGAGTAAAGGAGGAAGTTATATTACAGCAGGAAGTTTGGAACAGCTGCTGAATCATATTGCGCGTCTTTAATTTCTATTTGATCAGCTGAGGCCTGTTTTCCAGACCTGGATTATTAAAACACCTTCTGAAAATATCAACTGGAAGACAAATTTAAAATCATCTCATGTTGGACTTTGTTGTTGTAGCTGTTTACCATAAAAATGCTTTTTTTCTAAGCCTGTTTTCTTACTGCTGTTGGTCTTTTGTCAAAGCACTGTCAATGAAAATGAAGGCAATGCCTAAATAGTTAAATATTTATTTATCCAGATTTCTTGTAATTTATTGTTTTGAGTTTTGTCTCAATAAAAAGTTTGCAAATCAACATTCAACTCCTGTTTTTCTTTCAAGGCCTGTAAAACATGCTTTCATTGTGAATGATCATTCACAGTACAGTACATAAAAAAAAGGCCTAATATGACAGAAAAGTCTAAAAACCTTTTACTAGTACCATGATCAATTTAACTTTCTATACTATGTCCAAAAATATTAGGAAAACACTTGGAAGAACAGTAGGTCCTAGAATAAATAAAAACACCAGTATAATAAAAAAGTCAAAAGCAGTATATATGTATATATGTATATATATATATATATATATATATATAACATACAAAAGGTAGAATGTTAGTCCAAAAAACCTTTAGAATAGCCCGTAGATCATATTTATGTCAAAAGAAAAAAAAAAAAAATCAAGAAAATAGATATGAGTTGAAAAAATATATATATATTTAGAATGTTCTCAATTGAGAAGTTAACATTTTATTTTTTAAATCAAACTCTTGTTTTTTGGTATTTTATGATTAAATCTGTGTTCCTGGAAGCTGAAAGTGTTTTACAACAATTTGTAACTTCCTAAACAGTGACAGACGTTTCAGTGAATTACTTTAAAGACTTCTTGATTGATATGAAAATGCTCGTTCAGTGTGACGCTGCAACAACTCGAGCGTTCAAGCGTCTCAAGATTTGTTGATGAAACCTTCACGCCTCTCAATCAGGACAGAAGATGAGAAATCATCACACGATCAGCGTTTTTACCGTCAGCTCCTTCCTGCTCCTCTAATCTCCTGATCAGATCTCGCTGCTGTCAGGAGGTAGATTCCCGGCAAACACTCGAAACTGAAAAAATGCACGCGAAGACTTCAGAGGAACACGGACGTAAAGCATGAAATGTGTCGGTGCGAAAACATTCACAACATACTTTCAGAATCAGTCAAGTTATGAAGAAACATTTTGAAGATACATGAGCTTTTATGTGATTAGAAATTATTAGACTTTTTACACTTCAGTATAAACGGTTTTCCTAAATAGTTTAAATATTATTATTTTTATTTATTCTTGTTAAGCCTGATTAATAAAGAAAGTCTTTGTCTCATGCAGTAACTTTGATTTTTATAACTTTGGTGTAAATCCTGCACATTGTACTTGGGTTTTTTTTTTTTTTTTTTTTACCATTTTATTATATTTTATTATTTTTTACTCCACTACATTGCTTTAGTAACTTTTCAGGTCCAGATTTCACACAGAAAACATGATCAATTTAAGATGATTACAAATACTTACAATTAAATCAAATAAGAGTATATTAAATAATCACAATTAGTCCAGCATTAACTGCCATTTACATAAATGCATCAATAATAATAATAATTTAAGATGCAAGCAGCGTTGAACGGGCCCTCGCCCAAACATGCAAAACTTTTTAAAAATGCCTCAAATTCATAGAATGGCACCACCAACATGTGGTGGCTCTGTTTCTCCTGAGGCATCAGCCTATCACACACCTGAACCCGGTCCACAATCACACACCTGCCCTGCATCTGTAATCAC
>JAOWBC010000617.1:4820382-4833585 GCA_028566105.1 Hypoplectrus providencianus
GTCGCCCCCGGCCCTGTTTTGCACCACAGTGAAAACATTAATATTGGCAAAAATAAGAAGATCTAAGAAATTCATTTGTACCAAACACGCCATGACATCTTCCTGTGAAAGGGCCTGAATCCCTCTACAAAAGTTTAGCAGAGGAAAAACTGGCACGGCCATTTTCCCAAAGATAGCTGAAAGAAAACGGGTTCTTTTTGTACAAACAAGTCTCGTCTTCACAAATAGTTCTCCTGTTTCAGGTAAATGTCATGGGGTTCTTGTCAGGCTGTATAAATGTGCTATTTTCACCTATTATATTTACATTTTTGTGTATACTGGGATCCCTAAAAAGTCTTGGAAGTGAATACATCGAAGCTTGAGCCCACCGTATAGAACAAACTGCTGTGAGGTTTAGGAAAATCACAACCTCATCAAATTTTATAACCAAATAACAGCATGGACTTTGTTTTGGTATTCATTAAGGTCACTATGTCTTATTGTGGCATTATGGAGGAATTTATAACTATTTTTATATGCATTAAAATAATAAAGGGGCAACATTAAGCACCAGATCTGGATAATAAAGTTCTGCAACCACTTCAAATAGTTCAAACATAATGCATCTGAAATTTAAATGTTCCATCTTTTCTATCTACACCTCTATGTGGCATCTAATGTTGACCTATTTTCTCTCCCTAACCACTTCCTGTTCCCTGCTAAAAAAGAAAGAAAATACAGAATTTGGATCTCAAAGTGTTACTTATTAAAAGAAAATAATTTCTGGAAGCTGATGTTTAGTTTTTAAGCTGATTTTATATGCTGACATATACTTAGCAACTACTAGCAGAAAGATAAATATGCAGAGGACATAAATCTCTTCAGGTGAACAATTAAACTTCAGCCGCGGCGAGCCTCTCTGCCAGCAGACACCTGACGCAAAGTAAACACGTCTGCTGGGAAATAATGCTTCCTCAAATACCTCAAACACTTTCTCTGCTCGGTGTGTCGTGTCACAACACATGACGAAATGGAAAATCTGCTCAGAGTCAATATTGGCAGATGTCTGGCTCCGTAGTCGGATCATTCCTCTGCAGCTGAATTAAACGTTTATCTCACAGTGACTCTGACCTTCATGGTCTGGTAGAACTGGTCAGGGGAGGTGAGGATGTGGATGTGGGCGCCCGGCACCCTGAAGGCGGGAACATGCTCGGCCATCCATCGGAAGTGGCTGCAGAGACCGTCCGTGCCCTGAGCGCCGGCCGACCCGGTGGGCCTGGAGACGTGACGGGGGGCCGGGTCGGCTTCAGCCAGGAGGGGGGCCAGCAGCAGCACCGAGGACCTGGAGGGAGCCGGGAGGAGGATTTTAGAGTTCGATTTAAATCTGCATTCACTGCACCAAACAAGACAGGAATAACTGGGAGTAAGGTGTAAAAATGTGGATTAGTAAAGCAAAGTCTGTTTTATTAAATAAGCGGATGTGTTTTTATTCAGGTGGAAGTGAATTTTGAAGCAAAATTGGAAAATGCAGCATGAAAGAAACTAATAATAATAATAATAATAATAATAATAATAATAATAATAATAATGCATTTAACTTATATAGCACTTTTCAAGACACTCAAAGACGCTTAATGCTTTTTTTTCATCTACGTAAATCTATCTTAATTTTTATTAATATATATATTCTTTATTTTATTTTATTTCTTCCTATTCACACACTTTTGTGTGAGATGCAGACCTCCATGGTGCGTTCAGGTTCTCCATGGATGATCCCCAGTAAACATTTTAATGAAGAAATGTAGCTTGTTGACTGGACTTGAACATGTAATTTCTGTAGATAAGCTAATCAATTAAGTGTTCGTTTCACTTCAAAGCCTCGGGTGCATGATAAGATTAACCAGTGTGTGTGTGTGTGTGTGTGTTTTCTCTCAGTGTCCTAAACTTCACCCCGGCACCACTTCCCTTCAGTCTCTACAACCCGGTCTGACAATGCAACCACATTAAATAACGGCAGGGTGGGGTGCGAACCTCAGACATGGCTGCGACCCTCACAACTAAACTGAATTCCTTCATATTCATTGCACACAGATGCACACTGTTTACATTTTGGTTTGGATTTAACACCACAAAAACATAAGAGGAAAAAAAAGAAAAAAGAAAAGAAAAGCTCAGGGTGTGATGATCCCCTCATCCTGTGTGTTTTTGTCTCTCCTCCTGAGTAGGAGGGGCCAGGTGGAGTGCCACTCCTCTAGTCTGCAGAGTGGTGGAGGAGCAGCAGCTGAAGACATTTACAATTAGCAGAGGCTACAAAGGAGCTGAGGCCCCAGCTCTCTGTCTCTCTGACTCTGATACCTCGACAGCCTGGCCTGGTTTGGTTTTCTTATGTTCCTCTTCTCTACATACTCCTGCACCACATCCATAACATCACACACATGCACCCACTTCACTACTGATTTACTGATCCAGATTATTAAGTGTATTAATATTTAAGGTCAGTTAAATAAATCTTTAAGTTAAAGCATCCATGTGTATCTCCCCATATTGTTTTTGTCATGGCTTCTGAGCCGGTTCATGACAAGTTTGAGTTACAACTTCTGCAGCGAGCAAAAAGAGGGGATTTCCCTGCTTGTTTGGGCTTTGAGTCCGATCATAAACGCACACTTATCAGAGAGTTGTATAACCCTGCAGCATGAACGAGAACATCCTCACGTCTTTTTACAGCGGTGCAAATTACAAACGTTATCTATGACGAGTGCATCGAGCTTGGTTGATGTGATGGAGCGCTGAGCCTTTACGATTTTCTGCAGGCAGCAGCAGATAAGAGCGTGACAGGAGATAAGAAACAAACTTTGATATTAACTAACAAGTTTAGCAGCTTTTTTATTTCAACAATGAACGGAACAATACGAACTTATCTACAGCTGCAGTGCAACAAAATAAAAGACATGGTAGGGTGAAGTTTTTGCACCAATATGCTATAATACTCTCTTTAGCTGTATAGAAATAAAGATTATTTTAGCAGTTTAATATACTACAAAGCACAGTGATTTCTGGGAAATGAGATGCAGTTTACTCCATGGCATTTAATGCGTTAAGTTAATAATGCAGCCAGTGAATAGAGGAGCTGTTTACTTTGCTGTGTGGCTGCAGCTTGATGTGAAGCATGTGATGGGACACAATGCTGTCCGTCTGACTTCTTCATAGTTCACAAATCACTGACAGGAAATCTCAATAGACTAACATCCTCATTTATCTCAACCAATCAGGGTTCAGAGAAAAGGTTACATGTGGTTGCTCTGGCAGGACACAAAGGAAGGACCACAGAGATTAAAAATATTAAACAGTCATTTATTTACCATCAATAACTGCTTATCTGAACTTAAAATCCAGAAGAAAAAGCTTCAGATTGGATGCTTCTGATTAAATGAGTTTTTTTTTTTCTTCCAAATATAAAGAATAACTACAGGTGATGGTATGATATTAAGGCTTTACTTTAATTACCTATTTTATTTTGACATTATTTATTAATGACAATGTTTTTTTTATTTACTCGAATATATATTTGTGGTTCCTTACTGATTTTTATTTATAATCTGATACTTTTATTTTTATTTATTTAGTTTTAATTTATTCATCAACTTGTTTTAATCTATTGTCTTGATTCTATGGTTTGACACCGTTATTAATATTATGTATTTATCTTTTTTTGTTGGCCTTGGATACCTTATTTCATATACATATAATCATTTGTTAAATTTATTTGCTTTGTTTTATTTAACTTGATCTTAATTCTGTTGTTTTACATTTTGTTCAATAAATAATGATAATGTGTGTATATATATATATTAAAAAAAAATCAGGAACATTATAGACAGACTCAACAGTTGATCACACCACTACACAGAGAAAAATAGTAGCACACCTTGAAAGACATTATTTGAGGACTGTAACTATAGATGTCATAAAAAGCTGTAACATCAGGATGTATCCGTATCACAAAAACAAAACATGAAAGAACATACTGTAGCGCACGTTAATGCTGGTTAAATAAATAAGTATCACTGTGACACTGACATGGAATCCAGCTTGTTGACTCTGTTTTCACATGTTGGAAGAGTTCCAGGGTTAAATACTAAAAGGGAATGATACGATTACAGTAAGAGATAAAAAGATGAAGGTAAGACAGATTTGTGGATGACAGATTCTTCTTTCAGGCTCCAACCTGTCTGCACACCCAAACTCAGTTTCCTTTTCAGAAACAGAAACAAGAACCGTGAAACTACCTCAAAACCCAATGCCCCCTTTTTTTTCCCTTATTTTTTTTAAAAAGACAGATATTTTGCAATATTGCTATCTGCTTTAACTTTTGCCAAATCCAGGCATTTTGGATGAAAAAGAGGAAAAAATTGTAGCACAATAATCTCAACATCTCATGTTTCTCATGTGTTTGTAACCTTGATTCAGCTGTGATATAACAACATTCCCATGTTGAACAGGAAGTGTGAAAAGGGCAACAACTTTCCCAAACAGATAGATAAAGAATATTTTTATACAAAGATCCCAAGATGAGATGACTTTAACTTGTATAGGAGTCATTTCACAGCGTGCTATGAGTTTTTTTTTTTTTGTTCTTATGTAAGGGACCTGGATACTGGTTCCTCCTCTGGTTTACAGAGACTCAAAGTCACAGCTGTGTGTCTCTGTTGTGATCCTGTTTCACTTCACCTGCTGATTTAAATGAGTTCCTCTGCTAACTGAGGCACGTGATGCTAATGAGTGAAACCACCTGAAGTGTCACATGAAGGTGAGGCCTTCGGGGAGATGACAGCTCATGTGTTACATAACAAACACCCGGAGGAACATCATGTCCAAACTTCAGTTATGGACACCTTTAACTTTTACTGAAGGTTAGCTTCTGTTTGGAGGCTAACAACCGGGCCAAAATGAGCTAAATGTTAAAAATCAGATAAAAATTAGCTCGTTTTAAACAAATGACTGTCATCTAGAACAGGAAACAAATTTGTGGTTAATGCTTATGAACCCAAAACACCAAAATAGCCCATGACAAGTGCGATGCTTTAGCAGTGACAACATTAGCAGAGCATCAGATCTTTGTATTAAAAACGGTGTTTATTCTACCCGTTGTGTCTGTGATGGTGCCCCGGGTCTCTTACCCTCCTGTCCGGTCCCGGGCGCGGAAGAGCCGGTCGGATATTCGGGTGAACACCCCGGCGATGGCCGGTGAGTACACGGAGTACACCAGCCTCCTCCAGGACATGGGAGCCGCCATTGCTGCAGCAAAGACACTTTGAATGAACTTTATTGACACCGCAGTGACTGACAGACAGACTGTGCGGGCTACAGCCGAGATAAGCGCGAGAGGCTGTGAGGAGCGTGCTCAGGTATGTTTCACCTGCAATGTAAAGTACATAAATCAGATAAATCATATAGAAAGGGTTGTTTATGTTTGTTAATGTATGTTGTGAAGGTTAAATGACCTCTAGCGGTCATTATGCGAACTACATGTCACCACAAGTTTTGTGGTTTTATTGGTTACATTTACATTGTAGCAGCAGTGGATAAAAAAAATGCTCAAATACTTGCGTACAGCTTTGAGGTAATGGTAGTTTACTCGAGTATTTGTGCTACTTTATACCTCTATTTCCTCAGAAGGAAACAGAAGAGACACACACACAGAAAAAAAGAACAACAAAAAACGAAAGCAGCTCCAAAGATTAAAAAGACATAAAAACACACAAACTATGTAAATGAAAAGCAAGTCCAAAGATACACAAAGAGGCCACGAGGAGAATCACAAGTATACACAAAACAACAGCAAAAACTGGCTGAACAATTATGAAGTGTGTGTGTGGTGCTTCTGCATGTGAGGGGGTGGAGATCTTTGCATGTTTGTTAAAATTGTCTCATAATCTGTAATTCTGTAGATTTAACAGGGACTAAAACGTAATTTGAGGTAGATTTGTCATTTGGGGCTCTATAAATGAAATGTAATTGTACTTTCACCTTGTTGGCACAGGTCTGGACCGTTCTGGTAACTCCTGCTCTTCACCTTTACCTCTGCATTACCTGTCTGAGGTGTGACCTCCGGCTTTCTGATCAGAGTATGGAGTGTACACAAAGTTCCAGGAATCAGTCGTCCTTTGACTTTAAACGGGCTCCACCCGGGTGGTGCTGATTGTTATGCTGTAACAGCAGCATTGGAAGGTAGGTGATGGTATGAAATGAGCAGAAATTATTGTGCTGTTATAATTTCATAGCTATTCTAAAAGCTGTCTTTTGTCACAGCTGTCTTTGTTTACTTTTGCAGCATCCTCCTCTTTAAAAAGTGCCTGGGGACGTTAATATACTTTGAGTATTTCTATTATCTGCTGCTTTTCCAATGCATTTCTTGTGGGGTTTTTTTTTTTTTTTATTGGATTACATTTACTCTATATGACATCTTAAGTTCTATAAAAACAAAATTCATTGTGTTGTAAGTTTATTAAACCATCCAGCAGTATATTTAATAACAAACCGCAACCCAATAATTAAATAACCCAATAAAAAGGACTTTATAATAGCTCACTGCATGACAAACCACAACATTTTACATATATTATAATCTAACAATACAATACATAATAATAACACACACTGACAGAGACCAATCTGCATAATGAGAACTATTACTTCTGGAACCTTAAGAGCATTTTGCTGATAATTCATTAAGACTTTCAGTGACCTTTGAATCCAGGACGTATGCTTGTAACAGGGTATTTTAGGTCAGCATGCAGCCGGTTGTTGCTCAAGAGCACTGACAGTAAGTCAGGCATTTCCTGACGCGACATGAGGGCCTGAGGGATTTTATTTTAAAGCATTAGCAAGCGTTGTAGATCAAATGTTAATCTGCTGTCAGGCTGTGAAGTAAGAGAAGGAGAGGGGTGTATACGTCTGGAGCCTGATGTGGAGGTGAGGCTTCATTTATTGATCCTCAGTGGGAGAAGTTACCAGAGAGTAAAGGCAATGGATCAAATATTTAAATTAAATAACTTATTTAGGAAGATGACATTCAGAATTGAAAGAACACAGTGGGAGAGTGTAAATGTGGTTACATTTTTTTTTACTTCTCTATTGTAACTGACATGCATTATCCCTAATCCATTTATAAAACATGATGCATTGCTACAGAATCGAGTACCAAAAAGTATACAAAACAATAAAAATCCCATTTATTTTGTGATTGCTGCTTGCACAAAAATATATTACAATATAATATAATATATAATCATTATTATATTATATCATATTATATTATATCATAATATTTAAATTCAGGAATTTTACTTGTAACTTGTTTTTTGTGGTACAGTTAAACAAATTAGGAAAAAAAAAGTGTATTTAAGTGCATTATTAAGGGAATATTTTAACAGTAAAAACTAAGATTTTAGATTGTAATGATCAAAAATGTATTAGAATAAATCAATTAAATCAATTAAAAATTATATATTCTTATTAATAAATCATTTGTTGAACTATGAAGCCTTCTTTAAAACATTAACAAATAAAGAAATGTGTGTTTTGATTATTTTAATTACTGAACCTGAAAACATTTTTAGTGAGATCAAAATGCACCAATCTCCACTTTAACAATCACTTCCCAGAACAACATATTACTTTTGTATGCATGATTTGTACTTGCACTTGTACTTGCATTGTTATCAGCATGAATATTTGTGTTAATAATTATGTGCAAACAAAAAGAGTCTGGTGTTGCTTTTGCAGCATCACGTGGTATAATAGTAATATAATCGTATGGGTGTAGGAGTTGTGTAACAGTGTTATGTCTTGTTTGTCATTGTATCATTATGCGCTTTTTTTTTTTTTGAGTTCCAGTAAATTGTATAACATTTTTTTAAAAATTGAAAAAAAAATATAATGAAAAACACATTACATTTAAAATGATTGGCCAATTTTACCTCAGGGCAGTTTATTTACTTGTTAAAACGAGCCTTTATTGAGAAAATGCATTAATATAAACGCTGCCTACATAAATGCATAAATAATAATAATTAAGTAATAGCTATATTTAAAATATATAAAAAGATTATGAGTAGTTTTACATTTAATATTATAAGTACATGCTGATACTTTTAACTTTTACTTTCGTAAGTTTTGCATGCAAGGCTTTTATTTATAGTGGAGTAATTAATTAGTTTGGTATAGGTACTTTTACTTAAGTAAGGGATTTAAATACTTTTTCCACCACTGCTTGCAATATGAATAAGGGATCCTAATCTATCCTCCACCGCTGGAAACATTGTTGTAATAATGCAACATTTTTTATTGCTCAGTTTCGCTCCATGTGTGCAGCTTTTAACGTGTTCACCTTGTGCAGAAGGGAACCCACCACTACCAGGAAACAGCCCGGCAAAGGTCACGCTGATTATTTATTGGCAATCTGCCAAGAGAGGGCGCGAGCACGTGCGTTGTCCTTGCGTGTGTGCGTGCGTGTGTGTGCGCGCACGAGCTGGATTCCAGTAAAAGAGGCTCTGAACGGAGGAGGCGGAGCCTTACAGACATCGGCTTTACTCACCAGCGGCGTCCGGTAACCTTCCTCCACACACGGACACGATCTCTCCGGCTGATATCGCCGCCACCACATTCCTCCGCTCAGGAAAGAAACCCACACATCTTTTGGACACTTTTTTTTCGGATTTTAATGCCTGAGTTAATAATTCATTTAGCACTACTCTCGGGTAGTTTGCATATCTTTTCCTTTGGCGACGAGCGGCTGCGGTGCGGGGCTCAACTAATCCGCAAGGTAAGTTAAAATGTAAAGAAGCGGGTCTGTGTGCATCACTCGAGCTGACAAAATGACAGAAAATTAGGTTATTATGCGGGATACAGGGCAGCAGCCGGGGGTCGCTGCTCGGGCTCTTGGTGCAGTGCAGCCAAACGGGATGGAAGTGTGTTTTTTGGGGGGGTTGTTTCGCAATATTGTGAATAGTGGACCGACTTTCATACCAGCGGATCTGTAGCGGGTCTGGATCCGTTATGGCGCCTCCTGCTTCCCCCTCTGTCCCGCACTGAAGCCGTCTTTAATTCCCTTCAGAGGATCAGAGCAAACCAGACCAGACGGGACACCTTTTTAGTCACAGTGAAACCGGAGAATGGGGCCTCTGTGTCGCTTCCGAGCAGGGAATAAGGAGTTATATAGTGAAAGAGAGGGAGGAAAAAAGCGCGCCGGACTCTTTCACAGTGACCCCGTTTCTGAAATCCCTTGTTGCGGTACGCCCGATCGAAGACAATTGAAAGCAATCAGGATCCAGTTGCTGTCTGGCTGCACGGTGCAGCAGCAGCAGCCTCAGCGCGAGTAAGCGAGGATTCATTTAAACTAAATATAACCTGCTCGCTGCACAGTCCTGCCTTATGCATTTGTCACAGTCGCCATAACTGCATTTTATGGGGGTAAACCGAGAGCTCCAGTGTGGCAAAGTGGTCGTTTATTTATGTC
The DNA here is from genome assembly GCA_028566105.1 of Hypoplectrus providencianus. Taxonomy (NCBI): domain Eukaryota; kingdom Metazoa; phylum Chordata; class Actinopteri; order Perciformes; family Serranidae; genus Hypoplectrus; species Hypoplectrus providencianus. The sequence goes on from JAOWBC010000617.1 coordinate 4,829,879, forward strand.
CATGCTAATGAATGACTGAGCTTCAGTGTAGCATCAGTCTATACATAGATGGATAACCTGTGCTCCCTCTCTCCAGCTGTGTTTAGGTGCTCTCGCCCAGCCCCTCTCTGGATGCATCAGACTCCTCTGCCCCGGGGCCCTGGACCCGGTGTGTGACCCCGCCACCCTCGCCCCTCTCCCCCTCTCTTCCCTCTCCCTCTGCCCCCGACTCCTTCCCACCTGTCTTCTTTGGCCCACCTGTCCTGGGCCCCCTGCCTCTCAACCAGCGGGCAGAGGCAGGGGGCCAAGGCGCCATGGTAGCCGTCAACGGACGCAACCCCCTCGCCATGAGCAGCTTGACCCCTCCAGAGGGAAGGGTTCAGGGGGCCAACTTTACCCCACATCACTACAAGCCCTTTAGCTCGCATGCACACTACCAGCAGGTCAGTCTTAATAAAGCAAGTTCTGGAAAGTCTTTAAACACTTAAATTTAAATCAAGCATGCTAAGTCTGCTCACAAACATGTGGCACAGTCTAAAACAGGATTTGTTGTTTATGGCATTAATTTTGCTTGTTGTTTGTGCTGGAAAAGCTTGAAAATGCACCTTGAATTGCTTGTAAAGTGCTTGATTTTGATCCTGTGTAAGCTCCTGACTGATGGCTGGTTTCTCCTCTCTCAGGTGATGCTTGCATTGAGGAAGCTGCAGGAGAGTGGGTTTTACTGGGGGGCTGTCGGAGGGCGCGAGGCCAGCTCCCTGCTGCGCTCCGAACCGCCCGGCACCTTCCTGATCCGCGACTCCTCCGACCATCACCACTTCTTCACCCTCTCTGTCCAGACGGTTCGGGGAACCAAGAACCTGCGCATCCACAGCGAGGGAGGCGGCTTCTACTTACAACCGGACCCCCAAAACACCCAAGAGCCCGCACAGTTCGACTGTGTGCTGAAGCTCATAGCGCACTACATGGGGAAAGGATCTGAGGCCGGGAGGAGCAGAGAAGGAGCATGTGGAGGCGACTCAAGAGAGGCAGGAAAGAAGGGGTGCAGCGTGTATCTGATCCACACCGGCGGCGAGAGGATTCCCCTGGAGCTGCGGCGCCCCCTGTCGAGTTCTCTCTCGTCCCTGCAGCACATGTGCAGGAGGACCCTGAACACCATCGGGGGTTCGGAGCGAGCCGAGCAGCTCCCGCACACCCTAAAAGACTTTCTGGAGGAGTACGACGCTCCTATATGACTGACAGGAGCTGCAGCGGTTCCCCTACATGGACCAGGTGCCTGGAGGACGCCACGGACCAGTTCTCAGCGCGCGCGTGAATGATCGCTCCATCAGATACTGACCAGTTAGCCGTAGACGCCAATGTGAGGTCAGATTTTCATTGTGACCCTGATCTGCTTCAACACTGACGGACACCTGGAGCTGAGCGGCGTTATTTTAGGTAAACAATGATTACCTCGTCCGTCCTGCCTTGCAAAAACTGACCACTAATGAGAGTGGCAACTGAAGCCAGAGGTCAGAGGTCAATGTCTCCTATGACTGACTCAGACGCAGAGCAGAGCCTCGTAGAAGATTAACCTGATTGGTCGATATTAACGACGACAGCAACGACGTGATCAATACACCACCAGTGATTCTTGTGGGTTTCATGTGCTTAAGAAGAAACCTCTCCTCTCCTCTGTCAGCCTGACATTTACAACTGTGTGGATCAGCGGACAGAAAGAAAGACGACAAAGAGCTGAAAGGTTCAGAGGGGGTGAAAGGAGGAGGAGTTATGCAGAGAAAGGCAAAGTCCGAACGAGGGGCCCAAAGCAGAGAACATACAGTATTTGTTTGTCTGAGTGTGTGTGTGTGTGTGTGTTTGTGTGTTGTGCACACATTTCCATCGCTGCTTCCCGCAAATGTTGCCTCATAGAGGGGAGTGGGGTGGTCATGCACGCCGGCAGCACACACAATCACACACACACACACACAGGTACAGACCAGCATGTAGGTTTTTTGTTAGCGTGGGAACAAGATTGGCGAAAAAAAAAAAAGCATAATAAAGCATCTTCTCCTGTTTCTCCTCCGGTACCCTTTCCCTGCAGCCCTTTGGGTTGCATGTGCGCTTTGACAGTGACAGAAAACAGACTGCTGTTGCCGAGACAAAAGCTTGTTACTGAGACAAAAGCCTTTGGCGGAGCACCAAACAAAACAGCAGAACTTATTTTTATCCAGACCGGCTGGAAAAATGTCAGCGACACTGTAAAAGCTCCTTGGGGAATGACGACAGTGATGAGGATGATCCAAGAGATTGAGCGGAGGGGAGGAGGGCGAGAAGAAGAAGAAGGAGTGAACGAGGAGAAAGAGGAGCGGGAAATGGGATTAGGAAAGGGAAATTGAAGAGGACAGAGAAGTGGGGAGGGGGGCTTGGGCAGCGGAGAAGGGGGAGGAGACATACTGGTATACAGCTAAACAAAAACACGGACGTGATTGATGTCCCAGACTTAGAGGAAATGAAGCTCAACAGGACGCTGCTCCAGGTTCTCCTTCAAGAAGCCCGATGTGAAAAAGAAAGTTTGGCTGAGTCTTAATTCTGTCTTTTAAACCCTCTCGCAGTGTTTTCTACTTTAACATCATCTCAAACTTCTTCTTTTTTTTGTCATGTTTTCAGTGTCCTCGGCTCCCTCCTGGTTCACTCGCATCAGGAAGGAGGAAATGAGCTGGTGTGTGTTTTAATCCCCGTAACTTTAGAAAGGTTTCTCGCCCTCGTCTTACCCTCCAGCGTTACCTCTGAAACAGGAGCGGACAGTGTCAAGGGAACACAAGACTTCCTTCAAGTGATTCTTAAAAGAAAAAATGCCTTTTGTAAAGCAGAGACTCGGATTTGATCGGAATAGTTTTTGTCTGTTTGACCAGTGCTCATACTTACCTGTGATCCATATTGGAGTGTTAGCCTTTTGTGATCTCATGTGGCCACTTGAGACAAGAAATACAGTGAAATATCCTTTTTTTTTTTTGGTCAAATCTCAGTCTTATAGAGACGTGAAGTCCCTCCTCTTCCAGTGTCCCTCATTGTGCGCTAGTTAACGGCGAAAGATGTATATTTATTTTGAACTGTCCCTTGAATTACACACATGATGTTTGTCAAGTTATAGTCTTTTTTGCAAGTAAAGAAAGCTGCAGGGGGGCTGGAAGATTTGGAGAAAATCAAATTTAATGATATTTTTCTTTACCAACAGTCAAGACAAGTCCAGAAAATGCCATCACTTTTCTGCAATGCAGCTGTTAAACATTTACAATATCCTAAATGTAATCTAATCTGGTGTCCCGATAACGATGCGACATGAATATATTTTCCATCCTTTTCTTGTAGGACCGTTTAGTTTTGTGTGGAATCACACAGTAAACTACATCTCCCACCTTTCATTATGTAACTCACCTTAATTAGCTTGCAAGGAAACTTAACAAACATTTTCTCACCTCATTCGTTTTAGGGATAACTTTTCTTTAAACATAACACATTGTAACATTGTATTTGTAAAAATGTGACGATTTAAATTAATCCACAATTACTTGTCCAGGGTTCTCAATGTTATGTAAAACCTGTGAAAAGGCATCGACTTTAAAATCTCACATTTTCCAGGCCTGGAGAGGCAGAATTCTTGCTGTAAACCCATTAGAACAGCAAATGAATTTCACAGACTTAGTTTTGTTATCCAGGATTTGTTGCTAAAAAGTTATGGAAAAGTTTTA
>JAOWBC010000617.1:4910995-4930695 GCA_028566105.1 Hypoplectrus providencianus
CTCAGTGGTTTACTCGCCAGCCTTCCAAGCCAGCGACCCGGGTTTGATCCCCGAGTCGGCCCTAACAGTTTCACTCCATATATAAGGCGCTCCGGATTATAAGGCGCACCTTAATTTTTTTAGAAAATTTAAGGTTTTTAAGTGCGCCTTATAGTCCGGAAAATACGGTACTTTAAATTTACTTTTATCCATTTCCATTAAAAACCAGGTAAAGTAAATCAGTCGGACCATGCGATATGAAACTAAATGTATCTTTCGTTCAAGATTTGATCAGCTGCAACATGTGTTTTTGTGCTGAAAAAAAAGCAGAACTTCTGAATTTAAAGTCTGAAATAGCAGCTAATATGATGCAAATACAATCTGCGCACGATGTAGAGTTCAGTTTTTCTGTCATATCAAATGTTTGGCTCAGTAAAGACGACTTACTTTCTGCTGCTGTCGGACAGTAACGGAGGAATAATGATGCCTGGGATCCAGGGTGTTTCCCAAGAAAGAACTTTGCTTTCGGTTTCGTCCTGTGTCATGTTTCTTAAAGGGCCAGACACACATTTTCTGTGTGTGAAGTCAGAGGCTTTTTGAGCTTTGGAGACCAGGGAGGGCGTTTTTGGGGCCGATGTCTCAGTGTGTTCTCAATTATTTATTGTTTGAGGATAGATTTCTGTTTTAGTTCAGTACATTTCTGCCTGATTGATTTCCTGTTTCTTAGACTCTCTCTCTCTGCTCTTCCTCTTATCTTCCTCCAAATTGGACCCTGTGTGTGTGTGTGTGTGTATGTGTGTGTGTGCTTAACTGTAGTGTGTGTTACTGTCTTGGTCCCAATGCAGCAAATCTCTGACTGTGTATGTGTGTTGGCTTGCAAGGTGGGCATGAGGGTTGCAGTGCGTAGATAATGTAGCGGGACGGCCAGGCTGTGTGTGTCGGAGAGATAAGACTGTAGCTGGTTACTGAAGCACTTCTGCCATTAATCATAGTTTAGTAGCTGCTTGGCCTCGAAAACCCTGAAAGCTTCACTGTAGCAGAGAAAGGAGCAACAACACAGGGAAAATACTTTATTACAAGTAAAAATGACTTTCACAGTTAGTTTTAGGGATTTTAAATCTTCAGATCAGATGATGAAGGAAGGGAAAGACAAAGGGAAATTAAGAAACCAGCCCAACCTTTAATTTTAGAGGGGAATGAATCACCAAATTACAGACATGGCAGCAGCTATAGTGATATCTTTAAATATTTTTATTTTTATGACCTTTTTATAGGTCATATAGAGACTGGTGCACCTGCACCAGTCTCTATAAAAAGGATGCATACAAAAAGATAGAAAAAAAACAAATTAACAGGAAATAAGGAAATTAACAAAAGGAAACAAAAAAAGAAATAAACAAGAAAAGAGAAATAAACAAAAGGCGACTTAAAAAGAAAATAAACCAGAGAAAGGAAATTATCAAAAAAGGGAAATTATAAAGAAAAAGGAAATCAAAACGAAAGGGAAATTACCAAGAAAAAGGAAGAAGTTAGAAAAAATTTATAAAAATAAAAGAATCAATGAACACAAATAAAGGAATAATTGAGAAATTAAAAATAATCAAGGAAAATAAACAAGCACACATACATGATTATTGACAAATAAAAACTAATAATTAGTGGGAAATGATTCATTAGCAAAAAGGTGACATTTTACTTCTTACGATGGGGATTGGCTGATTTTGCCTCCAAAGCTGTCGACAGTGAAATGTATCGACTATTCCTGGATCGACTGCCATGAAATTTGGTGCTTATTTTGTCTGTAAAAAAATGAGGAAGCAGAAGTTCTCCTTGTTCTCTAAATCTCGTGAGATCTCCCTCTGAGAGCATCAGTGTCTCTGGTTCCTCTGTGTGCTGCTCTGCCTGTTACATTCTAAAATATAATTCCTTCTTATTAACGCGTGTTCCCTGTTAGTTAATATCAGGCCACAGAATAAAACCTGTTCTATATTTTGTGGCCTAATTTTGCTTCCCTTTGATGTCAGCAGTTTCCCTCTCAGCTGTCTGAGCTTCACTCACACACTCGTGCTCCTCAGAGGAGATTACTGCGTCTGATCACCACCATGCTGAGTTAAAGGCTGCTTTAGCGCTATGGAAATTTCACCAGTTCAGAATGGATCAGAGGGGTAAATGCATTAGCCGGGACCCTGCTGCGGCAGTGGACAGTGTGAGAGGCGTCCATGTAAGCCTTTATGCTCAGATGAAATACAGACATGGGGATAATGGGGGTTCAATGAGACCCATTCCCCTCATCTTTTCTCTCCTCTTTCTTCTACCAATCTCTCCCCTCTTTTATTCACATTGTCCTCCCTGACCCAAATCCTCCTCCTTTCATCCACAACATCTTATTCTCCCATCTTCCTGCTCCTCCCTCTCTCTGTGCAGTGCCTCTGTCCTGCTCTGAGGGATTCACAGAGTTGGGATACTACAACGGCACCGTGTCTCAGACGGACTCTGGCGCCCCCTGTCTGAAGTGGACAGAGTTTCCAGACTACGTGATGCAGTACCCGGGCCGAGGGCTGGGCGACCACAGCTACTGCAGGAACCCGGACCGGGAGTCCAACCCCTGGTGCTTCTTCAGGCAAAACTCTGGGGCCATCGGGTGGGCCTACTGCGACTGCCACCAGGGTACGACCCGGGTCACCACACCACTGTTCAACAGCCGTCATCATGACATGAACAGCTTTCAGACAAAGTTCAGACAGTTCAGAGAGAATCATAAATAAATAACAGGGGAAAAGTAAAACATAGAAAACACGACACTTACCATGAAAGAAGCTCATTGTTTCTCCTCAGTTTGGTTTCTAATATCAATTTCAATACAGAGCAGTTTTATAAAATGTCAGGAAATTCAACAAAATGCTCATCGCAGTTCAAGGTGACGTCTCCAACGATCCCACACCCTCTAATGTTTCCTTCACAAAGAGATTAAATAATGAAACTTGAAATGAGTCATCACTGATTTGGGCTTGATAATTATCTTCAAGTTGCACTTATCAGAACTGTTTTTATTGTTATAAAATGTGGTTCATAGTGACTAACCCATAAAGGGTTTTCTCTCTACAAAATTGATTTTGGATCACTGTTTTTGTTTTCTCCTCATCAACCTCGGTTTTGGCCGCAGCAGCAGGCAGCTGTTTTCAGCCAAAAAAACAACTCATCTATGTCGGCACTAAACAGTGACAGACACAGTTAGTGACTAGCTGGTGAATATACTGGAGCCTTCAGCAGCTAAAGGGACAGATATTCCCCTCAGGAGTTAATATAGAACACAGAGCTGGATAAGAGTGATTATTGGACTAAGAGCACATTTCCAACACACAAGGCATTCATCCTCTCATTCCACTTCCAGTAGTAAAATACCTAGTAAAGTTTGTGGTACCTGGGTTCAAGTGACACCAGCGCCACATCCTGCAATAACAGCCATTTTTAAAACCAGTCACTCTACACACACGATTTATAAAAGATGAAGTTCAGCGGTTTCTGTGTGTGGCTGTGAGGATGATGTCGGGGCCGTTTCATGCAGCGTCAGCATGGCCATCAGCTGAATATCCTGCCCACGCTGTGGGGGAAATATCCACAGCGAAAAATGAAACCGGAGTGGAGTAGGTCAATCTAAACTGCTTTATTTTCATTTTCATACAAAGAAGAAACAAAATCCTGCTTCTCCCCAGACTCAGAGAGACAGACATTTCAGTCATCCAGTTAAGTAGCAGAGCTGTCACTCAAAATCACGAGCAGCAGAAACAAGTAAAGAACATCAGTGTCCATGGAGAAAGTTTTCCTGTTGAGGCGTCAGATTCTTAACAGCAGGTCATGTTGTGATTCCAGCTTATTCTGCTGCCCCCAAGTGGCCAAAAAGTCCAAGAACAAAGCTTCAAACTTTCTGATAAACTGTGGAACCAGATGTGTTTGTTGTTGCTTACTTGTCCTGTGAACACTGAACACATCTCAAGTCTTCCTGGTGTTTCAGGCGCGGCGCGTCTGGTTGGCAGCTCGACCTCCGGTAGCGGGCGGGTCGAGGTCTACCTGAACGGCCAGTGGGGGGCGGTGTGTGACTCCCACTGGTCCGACAGAGACGCCAGTGTGATCTGCAGGCAGCTGGGCCTAGGGTAAGAAAAAACTAACCTAAAACTGCTGCTGATAAGAACAAGTTTGAGGGTTTGAGAGTTTTTGGTTTTACTTTTTTATGAAAGGAAGACAAAGCATAGTACAGAATACTACAGTATACACTAATCCACTTATTTACCTTTTATAATTAACTCTCTTCAGTTTTTTTGGTGGCTTTTATACACAGTTAACGTTCCCATTTTCCACAGCATATAGGATGTTGTAGTCTTAGAATATGTGCACATTTCTCTATATCATGACTTTCTTCCACAGTGTCCAACAATATTTCTCTGGGTGGGGGTGGGGTCCTCTTGACACCATTTCATTCAATAGTTAAAAAGACAACCAAAAAAATATTTTGTTATTGTTATTATTGAATATGTCCCTGTGTTACATTTTTTCAACACAACACAGCTCATGTCAGTGTAAATATCCTAATATTATTATTATTATGGCATTCTTTGCTTTTCATACGTCATCCCAGTACAGTAAGTAGTTCTACAAGGATTATAAGTATTATTACAGTATTACAAGTATTTAAATAGTGGTGCCAGGATGTGTGAATCTTGTGTGTATGTTCGTTGCACACAAGACACATTTTATAATTGCGTAATTATATTGCATAACTTATATAATTTTACTTGATTATTGTTTTCAAGACAGGACTTTAACTGGTAGCGGAGTGATTTTACAGGCTGGTATTTTTGCTTTTCCTTCTTGCTGGTGTTTCTCAGAGACATCGGCACGGCGCTGCAGCACTCTCAGTTCGGCTCCGGCTCCGGCCTCTTCCACTATGAGCGTCTGGGCTGCCGCGGGGACGAGGGCGCTCTGAGTAAGTGCCGGAGCAGGACGTTCGTCACTGGTGACTGTAGCCATGGAAACGAGGCGGCAGTGGTGTGTGCACCACCAGAAGGTCAGTATGACTTCCACTGTGTCAGTGCAGCCAGACCCGAATACACACACACACACACACCTGAGATATTTATAGAAAAGAGCATAATACACTGAGTGGTTATGTTAAATATGCCCTTATTCTCATAATATTGTACTGTGATTTGGTGTCAACAGCTTTTGTAATTTTGGACATTTATAATTTTCATATTGGATTACAGAAAAGTCTATTTAAATCTGTGTTTAACCTGTAATTCGTTCTTCTGTTTTATACTGATACTGTTACAATGATTGTTCTGAATGTTATTGTCCTTCATTGTTGTTGATTATGATTCTGCCTAAATTGTTCCTTGCTTTTTTCTGATATGTAAAATGTGTTTGTGTACCTTCTGAACAGCTATCAGATTTAATTATTTTCACTTATATTAAAAGAGAAACCCTCATATTATAAAAATGGCTGGGAAAGAAGGCAGAGTAAAGGGAGTGTGAGGGAGAGTGATGCTGTCTGACCTACATCTGTTCACCTCCCTGTTCTCTCTCAGGCAGCGGACCTCCGCTGCGATTGGTTGCAGGTGAGGAGGAATTTGAAGGTCGAGTGGAGGTGTTTCACGCAGGAAGGTGGGGCTCCGTCTGTGACGACCAGTGGGACGACAGGGATGCTGAGGTGGTGTGCAGGCAGCTGGGTTTCGGGTATGTACGTCAAAGATTTTATTTAAAGAAGTTAAAGGGACAGTTTGGATTTTTGAAGTGAGGTTGAATGAGCGCTCCACAACACGGGGTACAACAGGGGGTACTTTAACCCCCTAAACAAAGGCCCTCCCCAATAATGTTACAGCCTTTATGTGTATGCTGTATTAACAATATTTACATTTACTTCTGTTGCTGTGCACAACTGCTGTTGGGCTGTTGTAGAGGTGGTTAAAATAAGTTTGTGACAGTCTCAATCTGCCTCCGATGTGGAAATGTACAGTTATTAAAAAGTTCTCCAGCAGCAAACTTGATCTTCATTTCATGTTTTCTTGGGTATATCAATTACCACTTATCGGCAGTGGTAAAGGAGAAAGACATGAGCTCTTAAAGATTTCAACTTTAACTACTCAGCTCACACGTTAAATCTCTTCAAATCCCTTTAAAACCAAAGCTAGAAATATTATAATAGAGTGAACAGATCTGTCATTATTTGATGTTTAACCAACAAAATTTAAAATATTTGTTTACATGGCATTATTTGTGCTTTCCTGAGGAACCTGATTGGATTCAGGTTCTTCCCAACTGAAGACGCATCTTTATTTATTGCTCTATTTCAAAACGTTTTAATGAAGTCTAAAATTACAGGGTACTTTCTATTTGCAGTCATAATTCAGTCAGGAGTGAGCCGTGTTCTGCCCATGATGCAGCGCTCTGATGAGGGTTTCCGACAGCTGGTGGGTGTTTGTGGGATTGACTCAACATAAACAACAGGACCCGCTTTCATTGTGATGAGGGAACATCTCGGCCCGTATAACAGTGACTCATTTCTGTGTTTTTATAGTTTCTGAACAACAATGGAGCTCTATGACACACAGGAAAGGCACTGATAATACATGTTAGCAGCAGAATTTCTGAGTCATTTTTAGTCTTTTCATAAAAAGCATACAGTATAACTTTTACTTAAACAGGGATAGCTATAAACAGACATTTAAAATTAGATTTGAGTGAGCATGTGCTGTAATGGTTAATAAGTGAAAATGGTGTGTGGTGGTGTTTTTTCTGCACGTATTAAACTACTTTTAAAAATGAGTCACTGAAAAGGACACAGAAATAGCAAAGTTCACCCAAAGTAAAATGAAAGTATTGTTGATTGTAAACTTTACAATCAGAGATAACATGACATGATTTATACCAAAGTTAAAATCTGTAAAACACTATTAAATCGGCAAAATAAAAAGGTACTAATCCTTCCCAACACCCACGCCCTTATCCTTAAAGTCAGTCTTTGTGTGAGTTTGTGCATCTTAGATATGTTCTGTTATTAAATAATTGATTTAAAAAAAAAAGTTTGTAATGGGCTCTGAAGTCAAGTTTATTTAAAGATCACATTTAAAAACAGATGTTGACCAAAGTGCTTCACAAAGAGATCCAATAAAAAAGAAATGATAAACCTAAGCAGAGGGAAAGAGGAGTAAACCACTATTCTGAAAGAAACATTCCTATAAAATATTAAAAATAAAAATAAGTGTTGTTATATTTACAAAAGAACCCAGGAGGATCTTACATTTGTAGACTCTCTTGTCCTCGTCTGCAGACTTGTGTTTCTTCGGAGGGTTCTGTTGTGCTCTCTCTCCTGACTTGCCAGTTTGTGAAGGCCTCAGTATGCAGGATGTTCACCCATTGACTCAGCTTTTCTCCTTTAAAAACCAAAGAAATGACAGTGAGCTGTGTACCTGAAGCTCTTGAGTGAATAACCATTAGTGAAGTGACAGATTTTGGAACAAAGCACACAGGTGTCATGTGGATCAAAGTTTTCAAAAAGCTGCAGAAAAGTGCCTGGTTGAGGTGGATTGTGTTTGAGTTTGTTCAGGTGTTTCCCTCCTCACACACACAGTGAATCCCCTGCAGAGGAGGAGCGCCATCCCGACACTCTGAGTGTCAAACGAGCGATGAAGCCGTAGCTGCGAGGAGGAGTAACTCCCTCCATGTTCAGCATTAGGTTGCATTTCATCTCCTCTAACGCAGTGGGACATCTCACCAGCTGTGTTTGTGCTCCTGAATAATAGATGTTCTGGTGCTGATGCACAGGTTCGCTCACAGCTGCACACAGCGTTTTGACACTCACAGACAAAATGAAGTGATTTGTTTTTTCCCACCTGGATAGTTTTCTTTTTTGTCTACAGTAGGTATGTGTGTCAGACATTTACACTCCTTTCATGTTCTATATATATTTATATATATATATATATATATCTCATGATCACTTTAACTTCTATTTTCTGTTATTCACTATGCTTTTACTTTCAGCCTAAATGCATGAACACAGACAGTTTTTATAGTGCTTTTTGTAACATTTTAGCATCAATAAATAATCACATCAGTGCAAACCTATCCTCGCACGACCTATTCATTATTTATTTGGATGATTTAAATAATATTCCATATGCACCTGAGAAGGTTGACAGATTTCAAGTTTTAAAGCTTGCTTTCTTTGACATATTTCCTATGACGCTTTGTCCGTTGACAGTTGAAGTATCCCTAAAATCTTACAATAACCTTACAGCACATCTCTGTTAAAAAGGGACCATGTTTACACAGATTTTATGTGTGTGTGTGTGTGTTGCAGGGGTGTGGCGAAGGCCTGGTCGTGGGCTCACTTTGGTCAGGGTTCGGGCCCGATCCTGCTGGACGCTGTAAAGTGCACAGGAAATGAGCTCTTCCTGGATCAGTGCCCCCACGGCGACTGGGAGCAGCACAACTGTGACCACATGGAGGATGCTGGGGTCTCCTGCAGCCCTTATACAGGTACACACACACACACACACACACACACACACACACACTCTCTCAGGCTTCGAGCTGCTATTTATAGCCCCTGAACATCAATAAAACATTACTGCGTGAAGAAGCAACATCCTCTTTGGGACAAACAGGATTTATAGGAACTGAGGAGTCACATATCTACTGGCATGAAAGAACAGCTACCATTCATCAAAGTAATATATGTTTAATATTTAATGTGAAGATTATACATTAATGTAAGAATCTATGAAAGTTTATCTAGCTCCATGGTTGCAGAAAGCGTTCAATGTAATCTGGCTTTAATCACATTTACAAACCTCATAAGAGCCACAATATGAAACTGTTTCAGACGGCGTGGTGCGTCTGGTCGGCGGAGACAGTCCCTGGGAGGGCCGGGTGGAAGTTTTCCACAACGGGGACTGGGGGACGGTGTGTGACGACCACTGGACCCAGCGGCATGCAGAGGTGGTGTGCAGACAGCTGGGCTACAGGTACAGCTGCTCAATGACTCACAGGATCATCTTTTCCATGTTTTAATACGATCTAAAGACAATTTTAAAGGTTTAAAGTCAATTGTGTTCATACAAACACCAGCAAATATATAAACACAACTCAGATAGTCACTTCTATAATTTCTTTTTTGTATGATGGACAATGCTCCACCTTTAATTTGTGAAATTACAAAAAAATAAAAGCCAAAATATACATTTGCGTGACTGTTTAACAAAATTATAAACAAAATATATATTTATCTGTGTCAGGGTTCGGTATAGTCTAAGGAAGAATCAAGGGACTGATGCACAAAATAACTTTCACTTGCATCAACATTGTTATGCAAATTGTTTTCCCTCTTGAATTTGGGGAATTAAACAAATACAAATATTTTGATTGGTAACCTGCAAAAGCCAGAATGACATAAGATTCTGCTACTTCAGCTGAATGATAATAGTTTGTTAATTGTTCTAATTTGATGACCAGAAATCATGTAATTAAACTCATTAATTTTAACTGAGTCTGCCGCTTTGATATCATAACACACAGTTGTTGTGAAACTGTTAATCATGTGAGCTAAACAAATTTTATGTGTAATTCTGAGCATTTGTGTATTTTGTCTGGTATAAATTTGGTTTAAATTCTGGTTTAAATTCTACACAAGGGAAAGGAAAATCTTCATGTCGCTATCAATAGTACAAACTGAGTAAAGACTTCAACCTCCTCTCTGCCTTCAGGGGTCACGCTGAGGTCGTGTCAGACGGGATGTTTGGCGAGGGCGTCGGTCTGATCCTCCTGGACGACGTCCACTGTGAGGGATCTGAGACCTCACTGCTGGACTGTTCACACGGGATCTGGGGCCGGACTGACTGCTCCCACAGCGAGGATGTTGGTGTTCGCTGCAGGAGCCGATCCAGCCAAGAAACCAATGAAGTGCCGGTCATCGCACCGTCCACAGGTCAGAGGCCCGATTCCTTTATTGTGTTATCCTGGAGCCTGCTTCCCATATTACCATGCATCATTTAAATCAGCCTCTATAGATAAAATAGACTATAAATCTGAATAACATTTTGAATTAAAACCACAAGGAGCATTTGCAAAAGCCAACAACGCAAGTTTTAAGCCAGGAAAATTAGGGTTGTTTTATATGTTTTTATTAACTGTTCTATTGCCTCATTGTTACAAAGAGTTTGCAGCTTCAGTTATTTACAAAAAGATTTTCTCAGTTGGATCCATATTTTTTTATCTGTATAGCTATATTAATAAATTGACCTTGGCCAATCCTTGACTTCTAAAGCACAACAGACTGCTGTGTAATAGTTTGTAAAGCAATTGTAGCTACAAAACAAAAACAAGAGAAGGAAGAAACCAGTAGAAACAACAGGATCATTTCACCGCACTGCAGAAGATTGGTGACTGCGCAACTGCAGTTAATTTTGAAGCGAAAGCGTCCCTGCAGAGCGCTGGTGTCTTGCCAGGCTGTGAGCCGTTTACTTTATTGCAAAAATTGCATCAGACTCCATTTAAGACAGAATTGAATCATAGCAATGACAAATACAAGAAATTTCTACCTAATGTATTTATCAAGTGCTGTATCGTCACCTCAGTGTGAGTTAAAATGCCACATGTTGACAGCAGAGAGAATAAAGACACGTTTACTGCGCCTCCTGCAGACACACGGTCCATTAGAATGAGAATAGAGGCTGAATAAAGAGGCTGCAGGTGACATTTAACAGCGTCACTGGACATTTTACTCGCTCCCAGTGAGTGCATGCTGGAGTGTGTAGGTACACAACATGAATATGAATTAGAACTGTGTTTCCTTCCTGTCAGGTCCCCTGGTGCGTCTCGTGGGTGGCAGCAGCAGAAAGGAGGGTCGAGTCGAGGTGTATCTCCATGGTGACTGGGGAAGTATTTGTGACTCAGGCTGGAACGACCTGAATGCAGCCGTGGTGTGCAGACAGCTTGGACACAGGTTCATATTTCTATGCATGAAGGAGAAGGATAGTAACATTTCAGAAAAAGAAAAAGCCCACCAAATCCCTTTTTTTCCCTCTTCAGTGGTGGCGCTGTCGCAGCTGGAGGGTTCGGTCAGGGGAAAGGGCCAATCCACCTGGACCAGGTGAGATGTACAGGGAAGGAGGAGTTTCTGGGAGAGTGTCCCTCTCTGGGCCAAAGCATCCAGGGCTGCAGACGCAGGGTGGATGCAGGGGTGAGGTGTGACGTCACGCCGCGGAAGTCAGTAGTACAGGCCAAGCCTCAAGAGCTGAGCTGCGGGCTGAGGAAGCTGGTGGAGGAGGACAAGAGGAGGAGCCAGGGCGAGGAGAACATGCTCAGGTAGGATTCAGTTCTATGTACTGGCACAATATGTCCAAGGCTATGGCTTCGTCCTGGTGACTGATTATTAAATATAGCAGGTGTTAACATTAGTCATACGACAGCATGTCATTTAAAGTAATTAAAATGTCACAAAGTAGTAGAGCCCCACTGATGTGGGATTTTGGACGGGGAAACTCATCGATACGTCATACAATAATTTTTTTTAATTTGAAATGAAAATAGACCTTTATTATGTGGCTTGTGCACCAACTTCTCACCACCCTGTAAGTGTACCTAGAAAGCTACTTTCTCAAACATTCATTCCACTTCTATAAACAGAAAATAAAGAATGACTTTCAGTTGATCACTATTAAAAAAGGGGGGAAAGATAATACTATTTCTAAATCATGCCAAGCAATATATTGTGCAAAAATGTTTTTATAAGGGCACAAATCAGACAGCTCATACACTGATACCGATATCTGCTGATAATCTGATAATATATCTGTCAGGCTCAATCATAGGTATAGTATGACGGGGGTTTCTAGAAAGCGGGGTTGAGTTTACATGACTTACTTTACTTGTTATTGTACTTACACACACACACACACACACATATATATTTATTTCATAAGAACAAATTTGGAGCTATTGTTACTTACACTGATTGAAATGTTCCATCCCGTCAGGACCACATGGCCTTGGCAGGTGTCAGTGTGGCTTCAGTCAGAAGAAGATGGCGGTCCTCTCTGTAGTGGCACTCTGATCAGCCCCTGCTGGGCCCTGACGTCGGCATACTGTGTCAGCAGGTAGGTGGACAATAAGTCAGTTCAGGCAAGTTTAGTGGAACCACACTGAAGTGAAACTCTGTCACATACATCTCCTCCCTCCTGCAGGTTTGGCAGCGACCCATCCAGGTATGTGGTGCGTGTCGGGGCCTCAGAGCAGACTCTGACCCCGGAGCAGGTGGTGGTTCACAGGAAGTTCAAAGGTCAGAGCGGAGGCCACGATCTGGCTCTGTTGAAGCTTCCCAGCACCAAGGGTCACTGTGTGACCTTTGACCCCAACACCAATGCAGCATGCCTTCCTGATGCAGATGCATCATCAGGGGGGAGTACTCCATCTTCCTGTATCGTAGTGATTTCCGCTGGCTGGACAGGACCAGGTATGTGTTTCAATGTGGAAAAAACATCAAACAATACTCACGCTTCTTAAACTGTTCCTGAAAATTCAGTTACTGATAAATGACATTCCCATCAGCTCAACTTATAAAATTTTGTCTACAATAATTTCGGAATAGAAACCAGGTAGTCTGTTGATTTTTCTTTTTTCTCATACGAATGGACAGCATCATTTTTTCTGTTTTCAATGACACTATTTTACAGCACAACAGGCTCAGTGTATATGAAGTATAGCTACTAGGACTAAAGACTAAGACTAAGCCACAGCTTGGCAGTTGTTTAATCAATTAAAAAAAGGTTTGATAAAAACAGAGGGAAAAAAACATACTTTTTTTTTAATGAAAAAACCCAAATTGAACACAGTTTAGAGGGCTACTTGATTACTACAAGCAAATTACTTACACAGCATATTTTTTACATACAGGAATTGTTCTGTCCCAAGCTTTTTAAACCACATAAGCAGTCCGTGATTAAAAATGGTCAAATTGTGGGTTTCATTTCTTTATATTAATGTAACTTGGTGGTGGTCATTTGCTTATAGGAATTGTCCAATTCAGATTCCAAAGGTGATGGGGCACGGTAAAATGTTGATTAAAAAAAGGGTATATATGTATGGTTAATCAAATTGAACATTAAATATCATCTTAGTTCTGCATTTAATTTCATGGGACAGGTGCGATAACTAGAAAAGATTGTGACCTGAATAATAAAACAACATACCTGTTTCAGCCTTTCTGATGTAGCTCCTTTAATTGTCTCATCCGTCCTCTCTCGTAGACTCGGTTCTTGCATCCTGGGTCCCTCTGATGTCCTCATGGCAGTGTAAGAAACGATATGGCGACAGCTTCTCCAGCCACGGCACGCTGTGTGCTGGCAGTCCTCCAGACACCAGCCTACTCCATGATGACAGCTGTCAGGGCAACTCTGGAGGCGGGCTGGTGTGTCAGGGGGAGACGGGTCGCTGGGTCCTCACTGGGGTCGTTGCAGGGGGTTACGGCTGTGCGAACCCCTCCTCTCCCGCACTCTACACTCGAGTCAGTCGCTTCAGGAGCTGGATCGATGAGGTCAGCAACACAAGAGCACATCCGGAGGAGACTCATGCAGACACAAACACACCTGGCCAGGGCGAGGACGAATATTACAATGCGCATGGCAAACACACACACGATCAACAAGAAACAAATGAAATCAATGATATTACACACACACAGACTCATCATGCACACACCAATCAGCACGTTAAAACACACACTAAAAGCACACACACACAACATGTAGGGGATGCAGATACAAACACACAAATTCTGGTCTGATCGAGGCCGTGCCATTGGCTTACCATCTGTGCCATGTGACCGCCTGAGAAGAGTTAAAGGAATACGAAAAGTAAACTTTAAAAGAAAGATGCTCCTAACGTAGGTCTCTGTGCTCATTTCAAGTCTGAACTCAGTGTTGTGTTTGCGGTTGCTAGTCGTTGGACAAGTACAGCGGTGTGGGCGGACCTGAGCGAGCTGCCAGGAGTGTGTGGGTGATTCGTGGTGCTTTACATGTGAGTTACAGCCTGTCAAGAGGCAGAGCGATGGGGTCGGCAACGTTTAGGTTGAGCCTGGCATGCTGATCAGGGCCTTTCACTGATACTGAAAATCAAAAAAATCAGCATGGCATGTATTTAAGGACAATAGTGCTAAAAATATTCTGGGGATATTTCTAAGATGGTCACACAAGAATCTATGCTAAAATTCACTTATTATTGTGTGTCTTCTGTGTGTTTGGTAACAAGAATCAATAAACTATCCGCCAGAACATCTAGAATAAAGGCTAACTGTAATAGCATTGATATATTAACGTAGATTAAAACCTAAACTCCTGCATCAGATGTCACTACTCAGATGTGGGCGATGTTGCGTTTTTCCAACAGGGCTCGTCTCTTCAGGCTGTTGTCTTATACCTTTACTGGTGAAAGTGCTGTTTAGACCCATGACTAAGCTATTTAACAGAGGACCATACCAGTGTTTGTTCATGGTTTCATGTATTTTTTTCCCTCACAAATGACATACACAACTGTGGAGATTTTTAAGTAGGGTTGTATGAGCTTCTTATCTATAGTTAGTGTATTATGGACAGTATATGATGGTCAGCATGACCCCAATTAGATGAGGCAGGGGAGTACAAATTGGCAGCAGCAAGGTGCAACATTTTGTTGCTTCCCCCGTTCATAGCATTACACTGCAGAGCCAACTATTTTTTTACTGTTTGTAATACACTGACTATGGATAGGGACCTCATAAAATCACACCTCAAAAAATATCTCTAGCCCTACATATAATTTTACTATAAACTGGTTTTTAACTATATTTTAACAGGATGATTTTATGTCAGATTTGAAAGAATGAGAAATACCTCTGCAGATTACCTAGCTCCCAGGAAAAAAAACTCCTCAACACTGAAGGATTTCTAACCAGGACGAGCCACGACACAGCATTGCTTTGTCATTTGTTATTGTTTTGAATGGCAGAGAACGACTTATTGCACGTTTCAGTGTACAGGAGCAAAAACAGTGGTATGGTCCTTTTAAACTGTACAGGAAACATTCTCTCCTTTCAAAGCCATTGGAAGCTGACTGTCGGGTCGTAAAATATTTTTTTGTACTGATTCCAGCAGATGGCTCTAGATAGATATAGATGGATAGATAGCTACTACTCCTGAGATTAGATAGTACGTGTACCTGCATTCATTCTTGACCGAGTTAGATAGCTGAACAAGTTAAATGTTGTCCGTTCTGTTGTACTCTGAGCAAATGTGCGATTTGACCAGAAGATGGCAACATTGCTCTACTTTCACAGGGACAACACAGCCCTGATGGTTCTTTTTATACTGTTGCTGAACGTGTACGGACTTGTGCTTTGATGTACTGTGAACCATTGTGTCGTGAAGCATCTTGTAACCTGCAACTGCTGTTTCTCCAACATGGACCTGTCCGATGCCTGTTATGATCCTGTACATAAACTCATTCCTATCACTTCTCTGAGAATTGATGTGTTACCATGCAGATCCTGTAGGTAAAATGTAAATACTATGTGTCTGCAGCTGGATGGCGAGGGAGCAATGTAAACCCATCAGCTGCTTCTCAGTGTAATGTGCTGAATCATGGTTGAGTATTAAAACATATACCTGGTGAAAACTACATCAGTGTCTGTGTGGCCTCTCTGCTCCCTGTTGTACAGCTGTAGAATGTAACAAAGTACTTTTACCATTCGATCATGAATATTTACATATAAAACAGGGCACAGTGATAAAATATATCAAATATTTTACACTAATTATGAACAAATCATTAGGTACTTAGACAAAGACAAGGGGCATTTTACTGGACAATGAGCACTTCTACTTTTCAACCTTTCATTCATTGTACATTTTGCTGATACTTTTACTTACAGTGGAGCCTTTCACAGTATTGTATTAATACTTTTACTTAGACTGTTAAAAATGTTAATACTGCTTTTACCACTGTGTACAATTCAAATATTCCTTACAGAAAATGTTTTGCCTCCATGTAAATGAAAGCAAATCTGCTTAGCTGCTGCTCTCAGTCACCCATGAGTCTTGTTAATCTCTTCTTTTGTTTGGACTCTGAAATAAGGGGGATCAGAGTAAACCCGAGCTGCAGTGGATTGGCTAATTTGTATTGAAAACTGTAGAATAGATGATTCATAATGATTCATAAATGACTCCACTTTTGGGACATGACTATTTCAAAAACAGACAGGAAATATGGTAAAGATATTGGAGGCAAGATGGAAAGCAGAGTATAAAAAACAGTACAGAAGTTGTCAGCTGATATTTGGCCTATCAAAGACATAATATTTTTTATGTGCATGTATTCTTGCAAATATTCTTTAATAAGGTTATGAGGGATTTAAGAAGGCAGTCTTATGAATAATTCTGCATAGTTACATTGGCCCACTCAGACCAGGTCTATTTTCATTCTTGCACAAACATTCAATATATAAGGCAAGTAAACATAGTGCCGAATGTCCCGCCTGAGCATCATTATCTGTGTAATATGATAATATTTTTTTGAAGCATTAGAGTGATCATACTGTAGTCAGATTAGATCTTGGGCTATTTTGCTTTCAGAACATGTGACAAGAAAACATCCATAACACACCTTAAGATGCTTATTTTACTACACTTTGTCTGTTGCTTATGCATACATTCATTTTTTAAAATACAAATTTTCTTTATTCAAGCAATTTAAAATGGTCAGAAAACTGCAGTGGAGAAAAGGAAAGAATATCCTGATGAAATAAAGTGGAGTAAAAGTAGCATAAAATAGTAGTATCACAAAATTGTTCTTCAGTATTTCGGTAATGTTAATTACTTTTGGACCACTATTTCACTTTTTTTTTTATATTATTCATATCTGTTTTTTCATTGAAAGTCTGTATTTATGGTTTAAATAAAAATAAATCAGTACTTACATTGTGGTTGTATGAGCCAGTCCTTTAAATGGTTAAATCACACCTGTCTGAAACTGGATCTGCTGCATATCACTGTAAGGGGTGGCAGGACTGTAATAAACGGAAGAGCAATGTGTTAGGAGTCAAAATGACAGAATATAAATGACGTCTACGATAAGTGCTGACTCATGAATAATTAGGGTGAGAGTATTCAAGTAGTATCCAAGTACATGTAAATAAAGGACTGCATGCTTTCCTTCAGTAGCTCCAATGGAATCATAAACAAAAAAAAGAGTATCTGTATACCATATGTTTAACATATTTTTGTTTTCTTCCCCACACAAAATTCCAATGCATAACACAGCTCCAAACAATTAACACAACTGAAACCCTAGGAACTGCCAAATTTATGATGGGGAATTTAGCCTTATCCTAAAGCCACGGTGGCAAATTTAGAGAAGAATACCTTTTTTTTTTTAAGTAGCAAGGTAAACCAATGATATTTTGGCCATGTCGGCCTGAAATAAATCATGAAGATTGCTGGCACATAGGCATTACGAGACAAATCCGCCATTTTGGCTCCACCATGGCAGTTAACGTTTCTATGGTCTAATCATCATTAGCGTGTAGTAGAGGAATGGCAGGCATAACTGTTTATTATTGTGTAAGTAATAATATTAATAATCTATTAGCAAGGTTTATCGGCAATGTTTTTGACGTGGTTTTGGATAATTATTATCACAAATGGAAGGCACACAAAATTTAACAAAAAAGCCCGCCATTTTGGCTCAACCTTGGCCGTTTGTGTTCCAAGTTAAATATCCACTGTGGAGGAAAGAAAAACATACCACAGACACATTCCTTCGCATCTCATTTGTGACTTAACATAGGATTATCTGTGCATTTACATAAAACTTGTTGTTTTTCTAAGAAAAGACCCTTTAGTGAGATTAAACTCTTTTTTTTTTTTTTGCTTAGTTTGGATCACTAACGGAAGGTCAACAGACGTGACAAGAACCGCCATTTTGGCTGCACCTCGGCCAACCGTTAGTTGGTAAAAAAAAAAACAAAAAAAAAACGAGTGGACCAGGAAAATTAACTATGTCTATGTTTACAGTATCTAGTTAGCAATTTTAGTATGTCTCTCCTCACCTGTTTTATTCCCGACTTGCGCCTGGACTTCACCTGCAGCTGTTTCCTCTTGACTGCAAGCTGAAGCTGTTTATCACGTTGCTAATCAATAACGACTTGTCATTCCTCCAGACTGGCGGTGTTGCGATTCAAAAGCTTCACATCTGCCCAACAGACGATTCCTAGCTTAAAAATAAAGGATAATATTCAGCTGCAACTCCATAAATATCTTAAGACAACAACAAGGCTCTCAAGTCTCACGCATTTGGCGTGTGACACACGCATTCTCACCCTTTCACACTCACACGCCACACATTATATTTCTCACGCATTTAAATTACCGCGGTGATGTCCACCAACTTGCACCTCTTTAACTATAGAACAGGTAGGAATGAAGTAAATTATCCCGAGAGTTCAGAAGCTTGAGCAGCCAATCAAAAAATAGCATTCCTGTATCCGGGTAGATTTTGATATCCCGCGATTTGGCTACAAAAGAAAACGGACACTCGCCGAAGTAAAGCAGGTTTTACAAGAGCGAAAAAGACCCGATGATTACATTAAGTCATCTCACCATATGTGGAAGAGTCTCTTTTATAGTGTCTATGAATATTGTCCAGACAGCAGGAGTTTCCATAAATCTATTTAGATCCAGTCAAAGTATTTTTCTGCTTCAAGAAGAGAGATAGGCAGGAGGTAGTTTTGTGTCGTACTTTACTCGAACTTTAGTCAAGTCAAGGTTAAGATCCCCCTCGCCTTATTGGTATCACATAATAATGAGCTATGGTAAAAACCACTAATAGGAGAATACTCTGTTCATATCTTACACAGGAAATGTATGCTTTAAGGCATTGTTATGCCTATGTTGTTGTTTTTCCCGAAAACGGGCGAAAATTTTAAATAAAATTTAAAAATGCCTCAAATTCGCAGAATAGCTTTACTTTAGTGTCCTGATACGCGTCAGTGGGGGGGATTTTTGAAATCGGATAGAAGACCCCTTTTTTTTTTGTTGACATTCTCAATAACTGAAAAGTGGTGATTTTGGTCAAAAATGATAAATTTAAGATGCTTAAAAATGCTTAAAATGGACAGATTATAGTCTTTTAATACATATTTGAGCATTATTTGTTTGGATGTTCAAAATTTGAGCAAAAAAAAATCGTCATATTATACTATGTCGTTTTTTACCCGAAAACATGTAGGTGTCATAAGGTTTGGTTCTGATTCTTTATGTAAAAGTTTAAATAAGCTTTAAATGGTACATTAGCTTTTAAAAAAGAAGCTGTCAAATGTTGCAATCTGCATTTTCAGGTAGTGCAATTTTTTTCATCACCTCCGCCAAGGGAGGAGGTTATGTTTTCAGTAGCATTGGTTTGTTTGTCTGTCTGTGACCAAGTTTACGGAAAAAGTTATGGACGGATTGATCTGAAATTTTCACCAGAGGTGCAGCTGAGCCCAATGATGAACCCATTAAACTTTGGTGGTGATCCGGAATACCTTCTGGACTCAGGAATTTTTTTGCCAATGTTTGATTCGGAAGCGAAACTACAGTGTACTGATGCGATTGCATCCAATGGCCGCTGGGTGGCAGCAACGATTACATTATGAACAG
>JAOWBC010000617.1:4957424-4967891 GCA_028566105.1 Hypoplectrus providencianus
ACGGAGCAACCGAGAGCCATCTGTGTGTTGCCATGGCCACGAGCAGAGGTGTGTGTGTGTGTGTGTGTGTGTGTGTGCGCGTGTGTGAGAGTGTGTGGTTGTCACGGCAACGGGCAGCCACTCACCTTGAGGTCTCTGTGCACAATATCATGCTGGTGGATATGATTGACACTCTCCAAGATCTGACTAATGCAATGACTACGGCGAGAGGAAAAAGAGGGACAAACAGAGAGAGAGACGTGTCAGTCACTGCCCTCCGTCACATAGTACACTCCAACATGATCCGTCACCGTCTGGATACACAGCTCAGGCTGTTCAATAGGAAGAAAACCCTGACGTCATCCTCGTCCACAATATGATAATTAACATGAAGCAGCCGTACGGTTTAACCCTCTGAACCTCTCGCAGCTCGCAGGTTGTTTTTTTTTGATCCAGACACGTGTTGATGAGGAAAATTTTTCCCAACAGGCCATCGTCAGCCCAGCAACTAGAGACTGCTCATATATTCATGCAGGTATGTGTGTGTTTAATGTTTTTTTTCAAAGGACCTGGTTGGTGCTAATTTTTCTATTTTGATGCAACGCTAAGATTTGACAAAATTATTTTTCCAGGCAGAATTTTTTGTCATGAATGATTTGTCCATGGATCATCTGTTTTACAGTTACAGCAATTTTGTTTCATTTTTTTAAAGCACACATGCCTTTCAGTCCACTTCCTGTTTTATTATTTGAGTGTTGGTGGCACAAATAACGTACATCACAAACCTTCACCTCTGAAAGCAGTACAAGGCCAAGATCAGCTGGCTACCTCAATTATTTGTAATTGTTTGTTGTCAGAACAAGAAAAGAGAACGCCAGGCTTCATTCTCTGCTCAGTACACCATTACTACACAATGTCTTTACAAAAAAGTAGCTATATACCACTTTATTAATGTATGAATGTCATGTACAGCCTCTGAGATGACACACACTGGGGGATGTCCCAGTATATTCTCTGATGGATATTGGGCGAAAAAAAAAAATCTATATCTTTCTCCTTTTAGCCATTTTGAAATAAGCTCTAAAGAGCATCATAACTGTGTTTTTTCTTGTGTTTGTTTCATTAGAAATTATGTATATTTGGTTTTTTCAATGTCCATAACATGTATTGACGAATACATAAAAATAATCAGCAAAGAATATGGGAAATTTTGATTTTAACGCGTCTATAGCATTTGAGAAGACATCTTGATTGCAAAACAGCAAAGGTAAAACGGAGCTGCTTAAAGAACATTTACTATGCAATCACCATTATTTTTCAAAGACATAATCCAGGTACTGTTTAAACAATCAATACTAAGAAACATGTGTGGGAGGCCTTACACCACACAGTCAATAAATCTCTATCCCAGTAGCAATTTTAATAATGGGGGCGTCAATTCAGCTGCTACTAATGCCATTATTTCTCAGTTCTGGCTGGTGAGCATGCTTTCACACTATCCTGGTGAGTGTGTTGGCTCATGATGGGCCTTGTAAAATTTCCCTGCACGCCGTTCCCCGACCACCTTATTACTGTCCTACGCACTGTGGTGTCAGGCTTCACGATGCCACTATTTGAGGCTCATGTTCATGTCACGTCTCCGGAAAGGTTAATGGGTCAAAGGTCGGGCCCAGCTCGAAAAGGGCTTAATCCACGTGGGTTGGTTTGTGTGTGTATGTGCATGTGTTTGTGTCTTTCTAAAGCCCCCCGCCCTACCACAACCCCCAGTGTGTGCATAACCAGACAAAGACCCCTAATCCAATTGTACAACAGACTTCATAAGCTGCACACCACACAGCCACAGGGAAGAAAGGATCTCTGAGAAGGAGGAAGTAGCGAGGAAGGAGACAGAGCTGAAATGTCACAATGTCAACAAAATGTCAGAGAAATACTATAAAATGCACAATACAATTCCACAGAAGCACAGGTGACGTCACCTTCAAACTGCTTGCAAAACTCACAGAAAAAAGGGCTGCAAGCTTCCCTTTTGAGAAACGGGAACCAGCATATTTTATATTCTGCCCGATACTTTTGAAGAATTAATAGATTGCTGATCATTCAGTCCTGCTTTAATGTAGGGGGAGGATGGCGAGTGACGCATGTGGTGAAAGAGAGACAAGTACATTAATGCACTTGTTGACAAGGGGGAAGCATTTTGCTGACAAGAATACAAGCAGACCAATTATATCCACCCAGGTGTGCCTATGTGCTCACACTCAATACTATATTTAATGGGATTACATTGTTTGTTTTTCACAAGGTGCATGTATACATAATGTTCAGAACAGCTTCATATGTGGTGCTTACCTAGCGTCCGCCTCACTGTAGTACTCCCTGGCTACAATGTCTTCAAAAAGCTCTCCTCCTGTCACCCTGGGAGGGGAAGGGAAGAAAGAATGAAGAAATGGAGGAGGAAAGCGAGAAAGAAAGGGAGTGAAGAGAGAGAGGTCTGTTAGCATACACAAACAAACCGCAGCCGTGCACATGGATAAAATGTCACTGCGTGTGTGTTCAGAATATACTCACAGGTCAAATACTAGGTAATGAAAGCCTTCCTCTGAAATGCTGTCATGGAGTCTCACTGAAAGAGAGAGGGTGGGCAGTGAGACAGAGATATAAAAGCAGGCGTTCAGTAAAATGATAAAGAATTTTTGCATTGCTTGGACTGTTTAACCTCTCCATAAACTGAGGCCAGGACAAAAAAAATTTGAAGAGAAAAACGCACAAAAGGCAGAGTAATAAAAATTGATGTCAACAATGGGACATATTGCGCTTTTTGTAAGTGCAATGATGTGACAGCACATCCAGTGATTCAGCAATTAGCTGCCATTTAATTTAACTCCACACACTATGAATTAAACAGAATGTCTGGTGTTTTGTTAGGTGTCAAATTACCGATAGTTTAAATGCATTTTTTTTATATATTGAACACTTAAATTTCCGCAACCCTGATTCAAAATTACACATTTTGAAAACAAAAATATATGTCAAAAAATTATCTGAAAATGATGCACTGCAAACTGTAAATTAAAGGTTCATGAATCCAGTTTTGTATTGCCACATTACCTAATATTTGGGAATTGAGGTTGCATGCGACTGACATTGCATCAGTGATATTCCATACAAGAAGAAAAGGTGATTCAAAGCTCTTAAATGTGATGATGGTTGTAGTAACAACCTATCACATGCACACCTCCATCACAATCCGTTCATTAAAGCAGTTTCTTCTTAAACTAATCCCCCCCTGCAGTGTTTCATGTGCATTTGCAGACAGAAAAGGTGCAGTCTTATATTTAGCATTAAGGTTTAAATTGTGTTATTCCTGATCATTTTGAGGGCATGTTTGAATCTACTGATAGCAAGAGAAAGTGAGACAGAGACAGAGATGCAAATATAGGAAGACATCACAGCAGTGTTTGGTGATAAAATCTTCCCATAAACAGAAAAAAGGACGTAGACAGAGCTGGAGAAATTAATGTGTAATGTGCACGAGGATGAAGACGAGATGTGCAACAAGGCTCGAAGACTGGACAAAGCTAAGCAGAAAATTAACATTTATAGCCCGGTATGAAACAGTTTCCACCTCTATAGGTAATTTTCCTGTTCAAGACAACTGTGAGAGTTTAAACTCATCCGTGTGCCACCTCTGCCCCTGCGTTGACTACATCACATTTCATACAGATATCGGTCTTGTTATCAAGATTAAGATATTGCCTTTTTAGGTGAACAACATGGACACTCACCACGCTCGGAGCAGTGGGGGCATGTTAGTTTCCCCAGTGTCAGTGGTTTGTGTGACTTGCTCAAGGGCACCTCAGCCCTTTACTTGTCATTCCTGTGATTCAAACTGGCGACCCTCCAGTTATAAGCCTCATTCTCAAACCTACAGGCCACGGACTGGCTAAAAGCAAGACAACTCAGCGACTGTCTTTCAGCAGTCAGCAGCACTTAGAGGCCAGCAAGAGCAGAGGAAGAGCAAGGAAAGACTGAATGTTGAGCCGGCATACGTTTACATCCAACTCTGAATGATATGACAGGATTAATTTTCAGTGGACACAAAATCTGATGAGTTTCTGAGGAGTTAATGTTTGTCAAGTTGATCAAAGAAAGGGTCAAGTTCACTCACAGCTATGTTTTTCTGGCTCCGATACAGGAAAACTATGACCATAATTTTAATTCTGTTTCTAAAACTCTACTAGAGAATAGTGGTCAAAGAGCACAAAGACCTATATGAGCAACAGAAAAATGTGGGCAGCAATCCAAAAGGTCTGGGACCAGGCAAAGAAAAGATATGTTTACAAGAGAAAGAAAACAAACAAATAAATGCTTGTTACCAGTAATGTTTCCTGATTACTGGTGGAGATAAGTGAGCGCTTGGTCAGAACAGAAAAAATTGAGTGGTGATTACAGTAATGAGCTCATTTACCACGATACTGCGGTTATGCGGTAACCATCACAGCCCTGCTGCCAATATAAATGAGCAGCAGCAGAATGACAAAGCAGGATTGAGGCAGAAGGAGCCAGGCGTCAGAGCATGGGCCTGAGATGCTGCTTAGGTTTAGTGTCGAGGAGCCACAGTTATCGTTATGTAAAATGAATAACAGTTGTATAATAGGATGAAGTAGGATGGCCCTGCAGCAAGAAACAAGAGCGACTGCTCTTTCCTCCTCCTCCCATCTTCTCGCTCTCCCTCCATCTGTCTCATACTCCTCCTGCTTTCGTCTCTCCATCTGTCTCTTTTTATGTGCCCTCTTTTGTCCAAAGTTTGACTGCAGACGATGCCAAAATATGTCAAAAAGAGGAGAAAGGACAAGAGAAAGAGAGAGGGAAAGAGGGAGAGAAATCTATACCGAGAGAGGAAGAGAAGAGGAAAAGTAGGCGAGGGGCGAATGAATGCCTGGGGGGGCTGAGAGGAAACTAGGACATGAGGAAAAGAGAAATAAGGAGTGCAGCAGGAAAGGTGTCATTGATTTTGTCATTTTCCCCTTTCTGCCCTTTAACACCCATCTCTTCCAGACATCTCAATTAGAGCAGGACAATGCATTTCATTTTCCAATCATCCCTGCAATACAATTTTCCACAATTAACACACCGTAGAAGGCTATGGTGGGCAATAATGAACCCAGAAAGTCAAGAAAGCGGACACAAACATGTCTGACACAGAAAGCATGTCAACATGCAGAGATCTGTTGTTAACAAAAGAGCACCTTCTGTCACCTCTTATTGACATGGTTTACTGATTTTGTGTTTAAAAGCAACACTGGTGATGTCACCTGCGTCTTTTTGTTTCAGTTACAAGACAACTGCCCAAATGATCCACGCAAGACTCATAAAACTGTAACCACAGCTGGCCGTCATGAGCTGTTAGTATCTTGATACTAATGCAAAGTCATTTAGAACAGTAATGCCACTGAATGAGTCAAAGTCACAAACTTTGGTCAGGCAAAATAATCAAATATAAGCTTTAGAAAGTAAATGTTTAGTCAAAATCACTTGTCCCAGTCAAGGTTTTACCAATAACATATTTTTTTCTAGATCTACAGAATAATGTAAAAGACATTAAATGTTGTGCTCCTTAGTGTGACTGTGAAGCTATAATTGTCATGATTGTGTCGTTTTCTTACAGCTGCAGGACACTTATTGCAGTAAAAAATGAGGCCACAGTTAGTAAAAAGGTGCAAAAAACCCCCTGTATAATCCTTTCACTGCTTAGGGTACAGAGGCTTAATTAGGCTCATGCTGATTGACGATCGTATCGACCACTGACAAGCAAAGAGCTGACCTCTGATTGTTTTGTCCCCACTGAATCCAATATAAAGGATGTAAACCGTTATGGGAAATAAAACCTAAAATCTGCTCCCCACTGTGCGTTTAGAGGAGATGTTGCTGGCGGAGTCGTGATGTGATCACTGTTAATCAGCACAAGTGATTCTGCTCCTTGATTTAAAGCAATCCATTTACCAATCCTGACAAGTGCGCTTTGCACTCTGACAAAACCCTGCATCTATTCCCCATATGCGTGCTCACATAGACATTAAAAATGAGGAATACTTACATGACAAATTGAAATAAAACGTATGCTTACATATATGCAACAGTTCTAACACTGGGTTTCCTTATCCAGCTATGAGCATATTTATGTGAAAAATTGATGTTTTTTTTAATCAGAGTTGATAACCAGCTCTGTGATGCCAGAGAGCCAAACTTGCTTCGTGAAACAGGCCTCTGGTTATTTATATCCCGGTTTACATAATTATATAATTCACGTTTCTGAACACTTTTCCCGATGTCCTCCAGCAAAAGAAGCATGTTTAACACCGAATCATCATACAGCTTATTTTTCTGATGAAGTTACTTTGTCACTCAACTTATTATCCACCATAATAATACCAGAAATTCCAACATTTCTGAATAAATCTGCATTCATGTGAATTATAAGATATTATATTGAATATGAGTATGTCTCTTAACATTTTAACTTAAGGTAAATTTAATTATCATCTTAAGATAATTTAATTAAACTAATAAAAAGACTTGATTTATAATGTTTTTTAAACTATGTTGCTGTGCCTAGACACAGCATAGGATTACCTTTAAAATTTATTCCAGCAACAGCATTGACACCCTCCAGTTAAGAAAAATCTTTTGAGCATGAGCTACAATACAGAGACATACTCACCGATGTTGGGATGCTTCAGTAGACGGCAGATACGAGCCTCTCTCTCAAGCTTCTGGTGGTCTGAGAAGAGAAAAGTTAAAGACGAGTTAAATACAGACCAGCAAAGTGTTTGTGCATCATGACCTGGTCAAACACTTCAGCAGCTGATTTTAAAACACAACAATTGGTAATAATATAAGATGTTGAGTGTGGTAGTTCAGGTAAAAAATGCTATGAATTCCATTAACCATATTGATTTTGACCATTTTGCCTTTGTTTGATAATGACAGAAGAGATGCAGGAAAGGAAGGAGAGAATTTGGGGTGTGATACGCCGCAAAAAACCCCATGAGAATCAACATTATGGGTCTTAACCACTAGGCCACCTGGCACTCCATAATTGAGGCTACCAGAAACATCCCCAACAATGTTTTTCAGTCCTAAACAAGGCACAAGTCCTAATGATTACTGAGAGTTCTGACTGGGACCACTGCTCTAATTGCTCGCTTGCAAATACTTGCTAATTGGTATTAAACTTAATATGGATGGAGTATCAGACCCACACAAAACAAAATAATGCAGATAAAAGAAGTACATGAATGCAAATACTTTTGGATGGAGCATTTGTTTAGTGTACACAAAGGCAAATATTTGAGGCTGTGGCACCAACCTTTGTAATACCGTTGTTCAAGCTGAGTGAATACATTTACTTCTGAAAGAAATCAGTCACATATGCATTCAAACGAAGCTGCAGTGACCACAGGTATGGTTTTATTTTAGGGTTATTAACCCGCCAGTGGAAATGGGTAGCAAAACGTGCACAAGTTTGCATCTGAAGGCGCACATGTGTACATGTGTGTGCAAAGGGGTTAGCGTGAAGCCCAGTTAAGAACACTGGAGTGTTTGCATTTCTACTGAGAAGGGAAGCTGGTGAGAGCACACATACAACCAACATCCTTGTTTGAGGATTTCACTGAATCCTGTCGCAGTATGTGTCTACATCCATGTGTTTGTAGGAGATGTTTGCGTGTCAAACATGTGACAGTGTCAAACTACTCCCTCCTATCACTTTGGGAGCCACGTAGCTGAGGTCAGAGGTGACTTGGGATGGCTGTAGTGAAGGTCCCAGTATGATTCAGTGTGCGTTTCCACTTTGGTGAAGCCAACTCAACCCCACAGCTCCAGAGTGATTACACCACACAGAGGCAGCCTCACTAAGATTTGCATTCATTTCCCCAGTGCAGCAACGGCCTCAGATAAAATTCACATGCCGTTGCTGAGCAATCGACTATTGACGTACCCAACTGTTCTTCTACACCTGCAATACATCATTTACAAGCATAAAAAAAGAGCAAATTAATATCCTAAAAAGCAGCGTCACTTTCCGCAGACCCCTCTGGATCTTTCTTCACCTAACTTGTGGCTAACTAGTTTTAAAGCTGTGGTGTTGAAGCATTCTACTCTCCACATCTACTTTGCGCTAACCTCTGTGCCTTCTCCCTGCAGGTATAGATTTCCCTCATCATCGAGAGAAAGCGAGTGAATAAGGGAGAGACCTGAACCTCCTTCTAATTACACTAGTGACGCTGAGTGACAGACAGAGAGAAGGAGGGAGGATTACATGGAACGTCCATTTGCTAGAAGAGGATCACAGCTCCCCTGTGTGCGAGTGTGTGTGTGTGTGTGTGTGTGTGTGTGTGTGTGTGTGTATAGCCGTCTACCCTGGTGCAGTGTCACTGCAGCACTCACTAATTCATTCAATCTCCTTATTTGTTGGTGTGAGAGTGTGTGGTAGGAAAGACAGGAAAGAGAGGGCTGGAGGGTAATTACTGGCACTTCCTGCTGCTCTCTAATTGGCCATCTGCTTTGCCATGGGGCGGGCCCACAGCCATCTTACATGAGCTGAGGAGGATGGAGAGGGCCCAGCACACACACACACACACCAATATACATGCAAACACACACCTCTCTCTGACACACATGACATTCTGAAAGCTTAAGATTCCAGTTAGGTCTGTTTCAGGAAAGTTTACATTTCACCTGTCGGGACTAGGAATTACAGACCAAAACAAATACTACATAAGTTTTAACATGTGCAAGAACAAGCTGCAAGGATAGTCAAGTAAGATTGTTCTGTACCACATTTTTAGCCAAAACACAATTAGTATGCAAGGATGGCGGTGCAGTACTAGTTTGATTTCTTTAGTATCTACAGTAGAAATAGTTCATATGCACTTTACAGAAAACCTGATTCAAAAAAGTTGGGACATGTAAAACTTAAAACATAATTTGCTAATCCTCTGTAACATATTTTATCAAAAACTGTACGAAATAAATACAAAATATAATTTGCTTCTTTGGGTCAAGGTTGTAAGACAGGCACCAAATAAACCTGTTTATAATGATGATTTGCTATTGCCAGTGGGTCATCTGAATGCCTTGGTCTCTACTTTGTAGTTGTACGTGTTCACAAAGCTGGGATTATCCTAGAGGTCACTTTAGAAAGTGAAGAGAAGTATAAAGGAATGCTCAAACTACAATAAAATGGCTACTATGGGGACTTATTTCACCTCAGTTTAATAAAATTGGCTCACTGAATCTAAAAGAGTCTCAGCTTTCCAGTAAAACCCAATGTATGCATTTATGCAATTCGCAGCGTTAAGAGATCCCAGTATGCAGATATATTCAAATACCAAAGGCCTTAGTACTGTAGAAAAGACATGTTTTTTTTTGCCTGAAACTGAGCAGGATAAGAACAAAGTTGGCATGTCTTTAAAAAGGAGACTGGTGGAGCTTTATCATGGAAAAATACCAATTGTAGACCATATTGTCTCAGAAAACAAAAGCAAATTTATTAAGTGTCACCCAAGATGATTGTCATGCAAATCATCTATGTAGCAGTAACATATGTTCACATTGCATTAATATTGATCTGTCTCTATACTCCTGGAGTTTTGATGAATTGCTTAGACTGAATCAGACTGAAATTTGCTTTACTTCCTTAATTATCTGGCCCAACGTCATGTTTATGTTAGCCAATTTCTCTTAACCAATGCCATTTGACACATTAGCTGCAGTTTTTTTAAGGAAGCAGTTCATTAAACATTTCTTTCCAGCTTGATTGATTAATGATTGAATAAATATGCTGATTTAAAGGGGAACTACACCCTAAAAATCTACAAGAGCACTGCCTCATAGTGTATTCTAATAATCCAACAGATGAGTGAGAGAGCAAAAACTGTGGGAGGACACTGAAGAGACTGACTACCACATTGTGATGCAGAGCTGGTAGTCAAAGCAAACCAGCCATGAGCAGCTACAGTCAGAGAAAACATTAAAGAAAAGACCTAAATAAATACAAACTCCAACATGGCCATAGCGCCGCTCTTTGTTGCAGCTAACATGACTATTTGTCGGCCTTAATATCTGATTAAGCTTTGAATACAGAGCAGCTGCCAATGGACCCATATGTGGCATTAACTTCTCCTGCAGAGGAATAAATGTGGCTCATGTATGGCATTGTTTCTCATCTTGCATCTCTAAGGCTTGCTAACACTAGCAGGAGCTACAGTATTTTAAAGAGGCATACACTGAGGCTACAGTCAGCCTGTGTTCTGCTATTTATACTTTGCAAGCCAGCTGACGTATACGCAGAAGAGTCTTGCATATTTTATCACAGTTAGTGAGGTGTGAGAAAATTTGGCTGAATCAAACTTTAAATGCAATCCTTAACAAACAGGCTAATTTTGAGCCAGAAAAAAATGCAAATAGAAACACGTTGTTATGTGTATA
>JAOWBC010000617.1:5089950-5119899 GCA_028566105.1 Hypoplectrus providencianus
TCCCCCTCCCTCCTCTCTCCCTCTCTCTCTCTGTAGTTGTTCTACCGTGTGACAGAGGAGAGGGCTCGCCAGGCGGAGCTCTACTTGGTGGGCATGGTGTGCTACTACGGCAAGCACTACTCCACCTTCTTCTTCCAGACAAAGATACGCAAGTGGATGTACTTCGACGACGCCCACGTCAAAGAGGTGAGACACAGTTCGGAGTCTGCATGCTGCAACACGGGGAGGGCGTGCTGTACAGTATCTGCTGCATCTCTCCAGTTGTGCCTGTGAGAGCAGCAGTGACAAGAACTATGCTGTAAGTGCTGCATGGTCAGCGGGGGCGGCCGGGGATTGATTAAGTGTTTAAGGTTTAAGCCCTGTCTTTGTTTTAATCTTAGCGCAGGTTTAAGTGCTAGGACCGGTCTTATGTTGTAATAGGTCATGATTCAGGTGTGATTTCTCCTCCACGAGGCTGGAAAATGATGTGCATTTTGTGGTGTCTGAACTGAAGGGAGCTGGATGTGTTTGCATGTGTGAAAGTGTGATATAAAGTGAGTCTACATGTCCTTGACACTTGTATCGGTCGCTGACGGTCATATTAGGATATTGAGCTAATGGAAAAGTGTGATAATATGATATGAATAAGGACACACAGCTGCACAGTGTGTGTTTGACCTTCTGGTTTTGGTGGAATATGTGAAATGTTATATCTTAAAACGGATAGATTTACTTTATCTTTGTGCGTGTGTGTGTGTGAATGGGTTTATATGTATGTTTATGTGTGCCTTTGTGTGTGTGTGTTGCCCTGCTGCACCTCCAGATCGGCCCTAAGTGGAAGGACGTGGTGTCTCGCTGTATCAAAGGCCACTATCAGCCCCTGCTGCTGCTCTACGCTGACCCCCGTGGGACGCCGGTGATACTGCAGGAGAGCCCCAACCCCTGTACCAGCTCCAACCCGCAACTGGAGCTCCAGCACTGCAGCAGCAAGGCTGGTTACGACAGCGAAGACTCTGGTACAGCAAAGATGACACACTCTGCTACAGATCAGATTACTCTGTGTTTATCACCGGAGGGTGGGGGCAAGGGAGGTTACAGCTTTAGAGCTCTGACCTTCAACCCTTTAATCCAACTTCTGCTTCTGAATACTGCAGAGCCTGAACTTATTTTCCCGCTTTCGGCTGTAAACATATGGTGATGCAGGATTAACTGAAAGGTCGTCTCTTCCTCTTGTTCTCTGCTAGGCCGGGAGCCGTCCATATCCAGCGATACTCGTACCGACTCTTCGACGGACAGCTCGAGTCACCGCGCCTCCCGCAGCCGATCCCTCCACCAGTCCACGGGCAGCCACCTCTCCAGTGAATCCCAGACCACAGTGGTCTGCAACTACGACATCGGCACACCGCCGCACGGTGCTGACGCCGGAGGTAAAACTGCATTAAGGTCCTCCACAAGTAATCTTCGCTCACAGTACAGCTGAAGCACCTTGACAGCCTCAACAAATACTCCAGTGACTGCAGCGTTTGAGGGGAAGTATTAAACTGCAGTACTTGTTGCAGGTTCAAGTTAGAGCAGTTTTTGAGTTTCAGTGGTGATGAAGCTCTCTGTGCTTCCTCACTGCAGCCTCTTCAGGTCACGCAGCTAGTTACTGGTTCTTCTCACATTAACCTGCGCTGCTGCCTCCATAATTGCCCCCTGTGGGATAAATAAAAACGTTATTGGATAAACTTTGTCTTTCTTTCTTCTCCAGAGTCAGCAGTGGAGGGTCCTCCCCGCCCTCCCTCTCCTCCTCTGCAGGAGTACAAGGAGACGGCCGTCTTCCTCCTCTCCTCCCGCCGGCCACTCACCTCCTCCTCCTCCTCGTCTCGTCCCCTGTCCTCCTCCTCTTCGTCGGGAGTCGGGGGCTGTGAGGGCGGGGTTGGGGGGCCCCACTGGGAGGATGAAAGCACCAGCAGTGAGAGCAAGTCCAGGTACTGCACCACCAGGCTGGTGGAGTCACAGACTACCAGTAACATGGATGCTGTGGTGTTAATGGGCACCTTTTCCAGGAGCTTTTACTCCTGAATCAAACCTGTGCATCGTCTCATTCGTCCAGGTCAAAGTAAACTCAGTAAAATGAATCAGGTCAACTGGACATCAATTGACCTGATTTATTTTATTGAGTAAACTTGTATCAAAGTATTCTTCCCACATCTTGTGTAACTTCATCCACCCTTGCTCCACAGTTCTTCTGGAAGCCGCTACAGGC
Source organism: Hypoplectrus providencianus (assembly GCA_028566105.1). Classification (NCBI taxonomy): domain Eukaryota; kingdom Metazoa; phylum Chordata; class Actinopteri; order Perciformes; family Serranidae; genus Hypoplectrus; species Hypoplectrus providencianus. The sequence goes on from JAOWBC010000617.1 coordinate 5,092,178, forward strand.
CAACCTGGAGGCCCAGGAGAGAGGCCCTGAACATCGACAGCATCTTCACCCGACCGAGAGGCTCCTCTCTGGGCTACAACACCCTGCCTGGTCCCTCTCTCCCTCCAGAGACCCAGGACTTCTTTCCCTCGGCTGGACCCGCTCCACCCGCACAGCCAGGGCAGCAGGAAGGGGAAGGGAGGGAAGTTGGGGAGTTAGAGGCGGGGTTTGGGCTGGTCGGGCAGCCCAGGTCTCTGGGCAGCGGGCGGACGATGGGTCCCCCTGCCCCTCCACCTCTGAGAGGGGTGGAGCACCAGCCGCGTCTGATCCAGAGGATGGAGAGTGGCTACGAGAGCAGTGAGAGGAACAGCAGCAGCCCCGACAGGTAGGAGCTCACAAACAACAATTACTGTCTCCTCCTTTCTGCCTCTGCCATTCATTGTGTTCCCCCTCCTGGTTTCTCCGTCACCTTCAATTTCACTTCATCATCTTGAGATACAAACATTAGCAGCTACAAATTCGCCAACAATCTATAACAACAAATAAATCATTTTACAAATTTGTCAAGAGACGTATGATCCTCACCCTTGACATTTCTCCCCCTTTTGTTTTTTGTTTTTCCGCCCTGTCTTTCCTGTTTCATGTCTTCCTCTCCACAGGGAGGTGGGGCAACAGAAACGGGTGCTGATGTCAGGACCTTCATGGCGTTCGGTGCCCAAGTCAAAGAGCAGCGGTGCCATCCTGCAGGAGCTGCCCTCACCCAGCTGGGGCGGCGCCGCCAACACAGGTGCGAGGACGCTGATGTGTCTGTTATTACAAACAAGCGATGAGAAAAAAAGAAAGAGATCGTTTCATTTTCCATCTGTTTCTTCTGTGTTTTCAGGCGGCTCAGTGCAGCGCAGTGAGCTGGACGAGCTGCAGGAGGAGGTGGCGAGGAGAGCCCGCCAGCAGGAGCAGCAGAAGCGGAGGGAGGCCGAGCGGGAGGCGGCCATGGGATTCAACCCCAAACCCAGCAAATTCATGGACCTGGACCAGCTCCAACACCAGGGTATGGAAAAGGAAAGAGGGATGGAGAGAAAGACGGGAAGAGAGGGAAAAGGGAGGGAAGTGGAGGGTGGAGAAACTAACGGGAGGTTTTTAAGGAGGTCAGTTCACACAAAATACAGAAAACATAATCTCTCACTTACTTCAAGTACAAAGAAATGCAGATGGTTTTGATTTTATTCCCCCAACTTTCAAGATATTCGACTCTGGGATTTCTGTCTCCACTTCCACACAATTGGTGGGAGTATAATTACATTTTTGTTACTCACAGCACTTCATAGGGACGATTAGTTTAGCAGAAATCTCTTCTGATGCAATCTGTCTGCATGGTGAGATGCCAGAATCAGGAAGTGAGAATTTATGTTTTGTTGTACATTTGTGTGAACTAAACCTCAAAGAAGAAAACTGCACTTAAAGCTGCACGGCTGCAATTTTGTAGGTTTTAAAGTCCAGGTTGCAAAGAACCATCACATGACATATTAGATAACTCCGATCTAAATATTCACTTCCAGAAAAACAAAGAGGGAAGAAAGATGCATTTTTTAGCATTTCAATTGGAGCGATATGAGGTTGTTTTATGATTTAATAAAGTGTATTTTTATGGTGAAATCCATCCCGGTGCAGCTTTAAGGTCACATTATCATCTGTTGTCTAGTTTAGCTGTCACAGTGACTTGTATGTTCTGTCTGACCTCCTCTTCGTCCTCATTCCCATCTGTTCGTCTGTCTGTCTCTTTATTTGTCTATTAGTTCAGTGTGTGTTATCGTGCTGCATATATTTGGGTTTTCGTGTATCATCCATCAGTTTTTTATTTCAGAATAAGTGTGTGTCTGTGTCTGACAGTTCCAGCTGAGTTCAGAGAGCAAATCTGTGTCAAATTCGTTTTTATCAACATGGAAACTGCTGTGGGACGTTTACTGACCAGCAAAAAGTTGGAACTTTCCCAGTTGGGCCCCCTATAGTTGAGTTCAGAGCTCCAGAGATTTCAAAATGTGTGATTCTTTGTTCGCAAAAAGATTCTCAGTGTGTGTGTTTGTTGCGTCTCCCTCTGCTCATGTTGTCATGTGTGTTTCTTTATGTGTGTGTGTGTGTGTGTGTTTCAGAGCCGTAGACAAGAGACCCGAGTCATACTTAAAGGGGCACTCCACCAATTTTACATGTCAAAGTCAATTTAGTAGAATAATGAGACTGTAATGTCTTCTGTTGCTCTGGAGGAGCTTCTGGTGTAATTACTCAATTTACAACAGCTGAGTAATCTCGCTCTGGGCTCGGGGACGAGACATTTACGTAACAAACTGTGCGCATGGAGTTCTGATAGATTTGAAATTTGGAGAAATAGAGAGTGGAACTTAAATCTATAGAGGAACTTTATAGAAAGTGTTGCATTCAGTATGTTTTGTAGGGAAGTTATCAGCTTGGATTTAAGGATAAATTTGGCTCAGACTTTCCTGGTCCCAACATGATTAATCCTACTGTGTGTGGATGAGCATTAGGTCAATAATTTTATTTTTGATACTCATCTTTCTACATTATACCCTTGCATTGCAAAACTACTTATGTAAATCTGTAATATTCTTGGACTTCTTGACCACAATGCCTGTGGACAGAGTTGTATAGATCAACACAAATAAAACTTGAGTGAAGCAGAATTGTTTGGTGCCCAGTTAGCATGCTAACACAATAAACAGTGTTTAGCAATAAACATGTCTGTATGTTAACATGCTAACATTAGCATTTAGCTTAAAGCACCGCTGTGCCTGAGGACAGACACCAACAGACATTTAGTCTTGTTTAACCTGTCTCCAACGTGTCCCCCAACTTCATGGATTTGAACAAGTAAATCGAGGACTTGAGACGTGACTTGGACTTGGTTGCTGTGAGTTACTTACTTGTACTTAAAGACAGAATTTTAAAAAACAGTTCAGCTACCAAAAGACATTAAATGACCACAGACTTGACTTCGGACATTTGGATAAACAGCTCTGGTGTGCTCCATGTTCTAGTATGTGTGTGTTTTCATGCATTTAGTGTCCTTGCATCCCCAAATTATTTTTTTCTCTGCTTCTGTTACTATTTTCAGAAACTATGTGTCTGTGTGTGTGAGAGAGCCTTGTCTGAACTGCAGGTGTGCAGGTTTTCCCCTCCAGCTCAGCACTAACTAAATCTATATCAGGGATTATCATGTTGTGTCCTGTCTGTCCTACTGTGTGTGCTTCAGTGTGTTCAGCCTCATGTACCTGACACACACACACACAGGCACACACACAGACACACACACATACACACCCCTGTGAGTACACTCAACCTTGATGAAGTGAAAGGACGACTTGCGAGCGAACAGATGGCATCACTATCAGTGCGATTACGTAACAGAATTTGGTTTCCCACATCCGTATCGATGGTTTAAGGCGGACGCCAAACAATCTGCCTCAGTGTTTCTGAGGATGTTACAGCCAACGACAACAACAGAGCGGCCATCAACCTTCCTTTATTCTGTCTCTATCAATCAAATGTGACTCAAGCCAGAACAGGTGATGGCTGCTCTTTCGTTGTCCTCCTCTGCATCTTTTTTTGTAACAAACTAACACCATTCAGGGTGCGTTCACAAGGCTACGCACCATAGAAAGCTTTGTCCAAAACAAATTAATCCTTTTTCCCCGTCTGGTGTTTGTGGCTTCATGAACGTAGCCTCAACTTTGCTCCTCACTTATTTATTCTTCTCAATGACTTACTAACTACAGTCCAACGTTACATACAAATTGATGCTTTTATAATAGAGTTGTGAAGTGGGAAGAGATGCTGGCTTTGGAAGTATTTTTCCCCCTAAATAGTTGTCATAATAATGCTGCAGTTTGCTACCATAGTAGCACAAAGAGAAGGGTTATAATCTCAGTGAAGTTTTTTTTATAAAGCAGTATTAGGTTTGCTAACATTAATCACCATGAAATACTGGTTGTATCAGTAAGGTTTTAGATGCTAAAAGACACTGAAAAGTATATTAAATTCTCTGCCTGATCTCATAAAATTACATAAAATAACCACAACTTCTTCACACAAATTCCTCAAGTTGGAGGGGAAATTGATGAGGTGAAAGGTCGATGTATAGATACTGCAGGTCTGAATTATTTTTCCCTTCAGACTCTTTCTAATTATTACTCTGTGAAATTTTGAAATGTAGCACCCAAATCACTTGGAATTAAAGCATGCAGAGACACTGACGCTATTCATTTCTGCTCATACTTTTCCTGCCAACATGGCCGATCAGATCCAGTCATGTGACGTCTGGAGTTCTATTACTTATGGATGGATGTAAATTTAATTTATAAAAAAAATAAATCTACTATTTCATCATTCAAAACTAACATAATTGAGATTTGAGCTTCATAATCTTTCTTTTTGCAGTTATTTTGGTCAGATAAAACCCAACTAAACTCATTAGCCCAGGTAGATAAAGCGATGAAGAAAGTGCAGCAAATTTAGACCTCTCTATTGTTTTATTAGGAATTAAATATTGCACCATTGTATGTAGAACTGACCCAGAATTAAAACTGTATTTTCAGGTTTTTATAAAGCAGTATGTTAACTGTAGTTTGCAGTTTTTTGGCTCAATTTTAGGTTCTGAGATTGCACGTTTCTTAGTCAAATAGGAGTCGTATCCAGTAATCCAGCTTCTATTTTGATGTATAATTTAATGAATCCAGAAGTTTTCCAACCTAAAATTGTCGAAGCAGGAAATAGACTGCTACACCCACTTTGCAACTCTATACCTGTTTAGAAAACACACACATTGACTCCCGGTGGAGGAGCGTAATGCATGCCGGCCCCCTCATAACCACTCCTTCTGCTCTGCTTCTATTTTCTCTGTCTCCTTTGGTCTCACTTGTTTCTTTCTGATATTCTTCTTTGTTGCTTTCTTTCCTTTTCCGCTCCCTTCGCTCTCCCTCTCTCTGCCACTCTGTCGTTATATCTTCCTGTCTTTTCTCCTTTTTATCTCCCGCTCTGTTGTTAACATCCTCAGCTGTGCTCAGACCCCTGCATGAGGCTAACGCTCATAGCGGATTGGCTGTAGCTGCGTGCATGAGGAGCACTGGGGGCCCAATCAAACGCAGGCAGGAACAGGAAATGGAACGGGAGACAGGAAGCGCCCGCCCACAGGGGCCTCGCAGGTACCACCACTGTCCCCCTTTATGTGTCCGCAGCGGTGCCTGTCTGAAAACCACCTCAGACCCCCTCCTCCCTCCTCCCTCCCTCACTTCGTGTGTGTCCGCAGCTCAAGCTGTCCCTAAACCCGCCTCAGGACTCCTCTGTGTGTGTCCTCTGGGTGCTGGCTGTCCAAAAACACCTCAACACCCTCATGTGTGTGTCTTCAGCTCTGGCTGCACAAAATCCCAGAACCCCCCCACCCCTCTCATTTTTTTTTTGTAACTCCAAGCACTGCACTCTCACATCCTGCTGTATGTGTGTACGTGTGTCTGAATGTGTGTGTGTCCTCAAGCACACACACTTGACTATACACAGTGACTTTCTTATCCCCTTTGTGTTTGTGTGTTTGTTGCAGTGCAGTGAAAACCTGCTTTGCTGGGCTCTGTGTTGCCATCGAGAATATAAAGAGAGACGGAGTTTCTCTCCGCATTTCCGCGCTTCACTGCTTCCCTGCATTGTTGTTGTGCTGCTCTTTGTAGCTGTGTGCTGCCAAGGCTTCCCTCTGCTCTTTGTGTGCCGCTGATCCGTCCCTGTGTGCACCATGAAGCTGCAGTCCGTCTCTGTGTCTCTGTCCCGTGTGCTGCCGTGAGATTGTAGCCGCAGATCCTTTTGCTGTGGTTTGTTTGTTTCGCTCTGTGCTGCCGTGTTTGTGTGTTACAGTAAGTCAGATGTGTTAGCGTGGCTGTGTGAGGAGGGGAAAGGGAGCTTCAGCAGTGAAGTGTAGGTAAAAATAAGTCGTATATAATATTTTTAAAAAACCTGGGGTAGCTCACCAAGAATCCAAATCTACAGTATTATGATCTTAATTAGGTTTACAGGTAAGTATTTTAGTCAACTCACTGAATATTTTGGGGTTTTGGACGTTCAATCTGGCAAAACAAATAGTTTAAGGCTGTCAGCTGTAAATTATCACATTTTTAAATCAATTAAAGGAACAAATATGTATATTACTTATTTATACAGTGGCTGCGTTGTTTTATTTGAGGTGTTATCTTTTATTTATATAGGAGCTGTTAGTCTTTTTTATATACAGAAATTTTCTTATGGCTACTAGTATTATATAAAATCTTAGATAAAAAATTCACATAAAATATTTTAAAAATGGGAATAAATAGAATTGTAAGTAACAAATCAATTTGGTTACAATAACAACAAACAAAACTATAAACTAAACTATATAAAAACTTTTTTCTTACAATAAAAATATTTTAGAATTTGGTTTGCAAGCCCTGACTCTAAAAGCCCAGGCTTTTCTGTTTATTTATTTAGTTTTGTATTATTAAAAATTTTTTTTAACAACTATTAATTTGAAGCTGGCAAGTTAGAACCTACCTAAAATATGGTCCTTAAAATCTCCCATCATATCTTGTCTCACGTTGAACCAGCTGAATTAACATCGTTCATGTAACTTTGTCTGTTTCATTAGAACTCAACTTAAACTGCAGCAACATTTCTTCAAAATGAATAAATTTTCCATCCAAACTGTTAACAGCAGGACGAAGGGGAGGAGGAGGAGGAGGAGGTAAAGCTCAGCGCTCAGCCTCTTTTATTACCTTCCTCCTCTCCTCTATTGATCAACACAAGCCTCTGATTTATAGCTTGCTGCTGCAAAGCCTGCTGGGTAATTACTGAGGCTGAAAAGAGACGGGAGAGTTAACGTGGGGGATGGGGGCTGGCGCTCGCGTAGACACAGACAGGTTTGCGCACACTGTCTTTAAAAATAGACACACAAATTTACAGACTTGCTGTTCACACATACCAACACACACACACACTCACTACACACATACACACACACACACAGAACAGAATCTCTGCAGAGAGGATCCACTAATGTTCAACATATATCATACCCTCCACATATCAATGTATGTAAATCAATAAAGTAATATAGCGGCCTGCCGGGACCGAATTACTCCAGACTGTAGAAGCCACATTCATTTTCAGAGCTGATATATTGCATCAGCGCGGCAGAGAGTAGATTGCTGTTTTGATAATCAGATTAAAGTCTTCAAGTGTTGGGATGTGTTTGGATCAGAGAGTTAAGTTTGGTGAATCTGCAGCGATGTGTCAGTCCGGGAGCCGAGCTTGTGCCTGACTCATAAACAGCATGGCTGTGAATCCCATACACAAAGCGGTGCTTGCACAAGGCTGCATCATTGTGTGTCTGTAGCTGTTTGCTGTGTGTGTGTGTGTGTGTGAGTGTGTGTGTGTCTGTTTTGCTTGTTTATCCTGGTGTGCTGTTGTGACCTTCCCTCTATGCAGTAACTCACCTGACGTCACAGTAGCTCTGTTTTTTCGGGGCTTTTTTTCCTGCTGACTGACACTCTCCCTCTCTTGTGTCCTCCAGTGAACAGCCTGGCCCGGTCCAAGTACTGCTGACGCCCAATCAGGAGGAGGAAGAGGACCAGGCGACGCCCAACCAGGACGCTGCCCTGGGCCCGGACCCGCCCCCTCCACCCTATCGGCCCGCTCCCCCTCGACCCCCGCTCACCCTCAGCATCCCTCACCCTTGCGCCCCTTCCGGCCAAGGGGGGGAGGAGGCGGGTGGGTTCGCGGGGCGGAGGGGGGACGACGGCGAGGACGGGAGGGAGGGGACGGGGGTGAGGCTGTGTGAGTTGCTGCAGGCAGGGGGGGTGAGTGTCAGACCCCTGGGGAAGCACTTAGCCATCTCTCTGCCCTCGCTTCCTCTGCGTCTCTGGGATACACACACCACACACACCGCACACTCCACACACCTTGAACCCACGCACACACACCCTCCCCCTCCGCCCTCCTCTCCTCCCCCATCCTCCCCTCTGGAAGCCTCCGGGCAAAGGAAACCTCTCACGCCTCTCTGGCAGCCCCCCCAGCCCCATTCCCCCGCCAGTGGCGCTCAGCACTGGCCCAGGCCGGACGCCGCCGTCGACAGCGGCACGCGACATTGGTCCTCCTGGAGTTTGGACCGCCCCGACGCCGTGGTGACGCCGTACAACACGCCGCCAGACCGATGTGTCCCCATCAGGCCGCAGACGAGCAGTCAGCACTGCAGCTACAGTTGCCAGTCCTCTCCAGGGCACTACAGCTCCCAGCATGCCCCAGGGCAACACAGTGATCCCAGCTGTGACCATGAAGAGGCTGAGCTGTCTGAGCTCGACTCCCTTTACCAGGCCAGTCTGCTGGCTGGGAGGACAGGTACACACACACACACACACACACACAACCACACACACACAACCACAACAAAACTTCAGCAATACACACATGACACACATGAACAATGTATCATTAAAAATAAAACCCAGAAAAGATCAAATATTTATGAGCATTACCTTCCATTTTTACCCTGAGAATGTACTTTTATTTTGGAGGTTCAATTAAACCTTGAAACCATTTTTAAATTTCATGAGTTTAAAGATGAATCAACATGATAAGAAATGATAATGGGAATTATTGTTAGTTGAAGTTCTCTGGGTTCTAGGTTCTGAATGTACTGTTTTATAATTTATTCCTGCTTAAGACAACATGATAAATGAGATTTTAAAAAAGAGGTATTAAGTATCTTTTTTAATGAATTTTCTTTAAGCTAAATTAGATTAGATTAGTCCCACAACAGGAAAAAAAAATAATTAAACAAAATAAAAATATTAAAAAGTATTAACAATTTATACTTTAAACAAGCAGAAATGTAAAAGTAATATTTTATAAAGTATTTTTATAATATTATATAAAATAAAAAATTAATATAAAATAATTTTTTATTAAAAAAAAAAAAAAAAAAAAAAAAGATTAAATTGAAAAACAGTGTCACACATATATTTCTTCTACAATAAAAACAAAGAGACAAAATAAAACTATATACATGTTTTTTTCTTGACTTTTCTTCCTGTGTGTGTTTTCAGGCTGCAGCCCATCAGAGAGGCTCATATCCAGGGTGGGCGGACAGGCCCGCTCCAAGACCCCCAACGCAGACATGGAGAGGAGTGTGTACGGGGCGGACTGCACCAGCACCCCCACCTACCTCAACAAGGTAACAGCCTCTCCATCACGCGCTCGCGGGTCAGCGGTCGGCTCCATTTCCCAGCGTCTCACAGACATTTTCTCCGTCCGCAGCCAATGACGTTGCGGGATCTGCGTTTGGGGGTGGAGCCTGATGACGGGGAGAACCTGAGGCGGATCGGACGCAGCCTGAGCGGCACCGTGGTGACCTCGCGCCGCAGCCGCCTGACTGCAACCCGCAGCTTTGTGAGTGTGACTTCCTGTGCTCTGCTGCCTCCCTGTGGCCGCGCTGTTGAACTGCATCTGCCCGACGTCCCGTGGCCGTGGCACTTTACACATTGCTTCTCCCTGTGCTCTTCTCCCCCCCTGCTGTTTGTCTCCCTGCTGTCCTGCTTCTCGGGCTCCGACCTGCCCTCCTCTCTCTGCTTCTCCTCCTTCTCTTTCCTCTCTCTCTCTCTCAAAGGTGAAGCAGGCTGATGTCAGTGCCTCTCCTTGCTTACTTCCTCTCTTCTGAGTCCCTGTTGCTATTCCACCACTATCATCACCTCCATCCTCTTCATCACCAACACCTTCTCATCACCACCTCCCTCCACTGCTCCACAGGTAAACACCGCGCTGGGCTTATATGCTGTTACTCTGTAATCTTTGAATACCATTAAACAATAAAAAAGGGAACATATTTCACTGGTGGAGCTACTTTTGAGTGTCAGATGAGCATATGTCAATGCAATTTATAAAAGATTCTGGTCTGAATAGCTAAATAAAACTAATATCTTGATATTTTGTTAATATTTTGGTGAATATTTTACTTTTCTGGAAAACTCATCTGGCACAAAAGTAGGCTAAACCCCTATCTGCACACAGCTATATTTCAGGGTTGTGCGCTTATTTTAATAACTATGTAGAGCCATAAGTTATTTTATCCCTGGGCAAAGCTGTCATGTGTCAAATGTAGTTAAAATTTCCAACTTTATTCTATAAAAAGTATATCCATCAGTACTATTTTCCTGCTTTAAGGACAGATACCGTGATTTAAAACAGAACCAACGCAGTTTATTTCAAGTTTTAAAGCTTCACTGTTGGCAGAATGACAAACAGAAAAACTGCAGACGAGCCTGGTTTATTTGTGTCATTTAAGGTCTCCCTCTGTAGAGACTTTTTACAGTCTGATAAGCAGCAGCTCAGGTTTTTACACTTCTTCAGCTTCAGAGTGCAAAATCACACCTCACTGCAGGGAGCTGAGGCTAATGCTCATCGATCTGAAATACTTCCACAATACGTTGTTTTTCTCTCTGATGGAAAAATGTTGAATATGTATTATAAGTAATAGTTCCATCAGTTTGCCCTGAATGATGGGCTTTATATCATATCAGACATAATAATAATAATGAAGAACAGAGAATGTAAGAATGAGACAAACCAGGACCTGCTGTCCTTTACTCCATATAACTTAACATATTTAACGGTAGCTTCCTGCTCTATCAGTGTTCTGAATGTCTTGTCCTGGCCTTTAATCGGCCCCTGGCCTCCTGTAGTTTTAAGCCTGGTTTTGACCCCCAGGCAGAGCATGTTGAGTGTGTCTGGTTATGAGCATCAGTGTGTTTGACCTTCTGTGTGTGTTTGCAAGCTGCAGCACATCACAAAGCAAAAATAGCAAATCCGTTGCTCTTTAAATGTCATTTTTAAGAGCACGCCTCTGAACATTTGTGGCTGGATCACCTGATTTCTATGTGAATGAGCAGTTCACCTCTTCCATCTTCTCCCCAGTTTAACCCTTAAACTCCTGTCAGGCTTTGATGTGACGCTGATCTGACCTGTCGCCCTCTGTCTCAGGAGCTGTCGGGCGGTTCAGGGAGTTTCTGGCTGTGTCTGACGGGAGTCAAGCTGTCCTCTGACCAGAGTCCTGCTCTGCTTCACTAATGTCTCGCAGCGTCCACCTCCATGTGGGGCAGAAGTGCCGGGGTCCTCGACGGGCCTCGCCTTGATGGACCTGGAATTGGCTCAGGAGGATCAAACTCGACTCGTCTCCTGTTCCTCCTCCTTCTCCCTCAAACAACATGCACACGCAAACACATGCACGCACACATGCACATCTGCACTGACGTAGAGCCTCCCTCAGCGCCTGCAGCACCCTGCTTAGCCTCTCCTCGCCTTCCTCCCTCCCTCCTTCCCTATTTTGACCTACTATTCTGTCTATGCAGTCACTCTGACCCCCAACTACAACCTCAACCTTCCCCCTACTTCCCGGGACTGTTGTTTCTCGTCTCCCCCCTGGGTTTTTCAGAGGGTTTCCCTGCGCAGTCAGCCTGGCGAGCATGCCGCTTTCGGTGGTGTCGCTGGCTTGGTTGCTCACTGGCCGGGACTGACTGGGACCTGAGCTCTGGGCAGACATCATCCTGCAGGACCCTCAGCTCAGGGGGAGACTCTTCAAGTAGCCACGCCTCTTCCTCTTTCTTCACGGGCATTTCCTGTTGGACGCACACATAGCCGAACTGGGTCTGTTTCAGATGGACAGCCATATTTTTTCTCTCTTTCTTTTGATTTATTTTTGTTTTTCTTCCTGTGTGCGCGCACAGTAAACCCGCCCGAGACCGAACTCACTAATAACTAAAAGTCATGTACAGAAAAACTCATGTATGAAACCTGTATGTTAATTAATAAGACCTTATGGAATGTTGATAATGATAATTAACGAATATTGATAAACTTAAAGTGGTACTTCCTCATGTCTGCATTTCAAATAGGAGTGGAGTGCACTTCACAAGTGTCTAGCTGGAGTTTCCGCCCCCAAACCGCTCGCCGACCTAATGACAGCTCTCCCGTTTCTACCGGGAGATTAAACAAGAAAAGCGCTTCCTTTTTCTCTGCTTCTTTCCTTGTTCCTTTCTTTCTTCCTTTCCTTTCTTTCTTGCTGTCTTTAATTCGCGCTTGCTTTCTTTTCTTCCAAACGGTAGCACCAGAAATAGGCCAACAGAGGAGGAGAGTGGAGAAGGACAGCGAGTATATAGGTTAGGAAACCCTTCTCATAGTTTTATCAGAGGAAAAAGGGACAGACTCAAGTGCGCTTTACAAGGTTACACGGCAGAAGTGCACTTTCCGAAGGCATTTTGAATGAGAAGCAGCTGGAGAGAAGTTGATGGCGTTTTGTTTTACTTAAAGGCCTCAGGTGAACTTCAGTGGCACTTATTAAATCACACTTTCTTTATTATTTCTCCCTCCCACTGAAACTGGTTTTGAGACCTCAGATAGATGTGAATAGAAAATGCTCATCTTCAGCCTGAGACAGTGACATGTCTAATATGAATATGCTTTATATGATATATATGTATTAGAGGTATATTTTCAGCCAGTGAGCTATCTTCTTCAGAGATGTCAACCATTCCTCAGTTGTATGAACAGTTATTATACAGTAATGAACAGTTATAACTTAATTCACCCCCTTTACTGAGGAGACATGTGTAGAATACATTTATTATATGCTTTATTCTATTAAATATTATATGAAATAACAAAGTCCTTATAAAACAACCGGCCATTGTAAAGTTCTTCAAGAATTTACTGATTGATCGTTGTAACTAAACCAAAGGTTGGCACTTAACTCAGAGAGCGTATTTAATATTGCTGTTTTTACTTTCATTTAGATTCTGTTGTTGTTTTTTTGTTTGTTTTGTTGTTGTTTTTTTTTCTTTGGGTTCTGGATGTGGGAGAATGTAGCCAATTGTAGCGCATGAGTCCGCTATGCAAATCAACCTTCCCTCATGATCCTGTATCAGAGACAGTCAGGAGGCAGACACACCCACCCACGGGCGCTCTCATGGACTCTGGCAGAGACACGGAGAGGTGGAGGAGACCTCACGTTTAATGCTGCTGGTGAACTTTGTTGTTCTGCATCTAACTTACTATGTTTCAACCAATGGAATGCAAAAAGAGAGCAACAAGAAAGGGAGAGAGCAAAAAGGAGAGCGAATGAATGTAAACTTAAAGGATGAAAGTGTGTGAATGATGTGACGGCCAGAGACAGGAGAGGTTCGGAGACTGAGGAGTGAACCGCTGCAGATGGTTTATTGTATGTGGGTGTGTGTAGACTGTGTGTGTCAGTTCTGGGGTGGTGTTGCTCGGGGAAAGAGGGAACCTGTATTTTTGCAATAAAGTTATTACCAATGCACTCCCACAGGGGGCGTAACCACCGTACAACGTCTGTGCCATCGTTTGTGTGTGGAGAGATTGAGGAGTAAAAATTATTTATTTCAGCAAAATGATCCACTTTCAAGTCCACAAATCTTGAATGTTTATTCTTGCAAAGAATCTCTACAAGACTTCTCTAAATCCTGAAACATTCACATTGCATTTTTTTTATTGGCTGGCCTGTTCTGACAGTGAAATCAGCTATTATAAGTGTCCCAACAGCCTGATGTTGGGATAGGATTATATTTTATCAGCCCATACTGATGCCAAAGCACATTATCTGAAATCTCTTTGCAGACTAATGTTTGCCTGGTCAAATACACAAAATTCTAACGGCATTAAGCAAAAATAAATAAATAAATAAATAAAAAAAAGTTTTATATAAATAGGAATGGTAATATGCTTTTAATTTGAAGAATGCAAACATATAGCATCTCTTTTAAAGACTCATGGATCTGTATACCATGATTCAATTTTTTACAATATTGGTTATTTTGTCCATTCAAACACGACCAGTGATGTTTAAAACCTAAAAATGTTTCTGTATCGGTATCTTCTACATTCGGGGATTTAAAAGATGTAAACAGGAAGTAGATCGTTGCCATGGGGTCAATCCCCCAGCTAAGTTAGCTTTGGGCTACAACTTGAGCCCTTTTGTGGTTAAGCCTATATTTTTAATTCGATTTTGACAAGATGGCGCCTTTAAAAGTATGCCGAATTGTCTATAAGCAGTTAGTGTTGGTATTTTACTCATTAATGTACATACAACTATAACCACATTAGTTAAATACTTGTGATAAGTTAAAAACACTTTGATTCTTATGCGAGTTCTGCAGTTACAATGAGCGTCTTTTTTTCTGCCTCTTCTAAGCGGATTTATGAACGATATTTGCAGTGGTGACGGACGGTAAAGGTAAGTGTAAGTCACACTGAAGCTAACAATGTGTGTTTCATGACTGTGTTTAGATTTGACTGAGTTATGACAGATTTTTTTAAGGTACTTGCGGCTCATGAACTTAAAATGCGGATAGACACATGCTGGAAAAGTTTGAAACGACTCAAAAGTACTGTAAATGCAATGATACTTTATTTTTTCACTTCACTACATTTCAGCATGTATTTTTGTACTTTACACCACTTAATTTATTTATAAATAACCCCCCACCTGTGCCAGCTGCACACTGCAGTTTGTGCCTCCACCACTAGATGTAAGCAGTGATGCACTGGCCTCCCACATGCATTCACACATAAAATCAGTCCCACTCACTCATACAGGTATTGTACTTACACATGTATTTACACGTTCCTTTTTCACCCACGCATATAGCCCTTTGTTGTTAGTTTTCCTCCTGAAGGTGACAAAAGTTTGGCACAGTCCTTGCTCAGGAAACAGGAAGCAGAAAACTCAGGAATCCCTGCTGAACAGAGCAGAGAAGTGGTGACAAATCAATAGCCATTACCTTTCACATTCACCTCTTTCTGCTACTGGGAGAGTACAGTTAATGGTTCTTTTATACCGTGTGTGCTGATGTTTGTCCTGCTATTCTTCAGAGATCCAGTGGCCTGAATTCAGAGAATCTGTAGGTGGATGTCGTTGCTACGCTTAGTCGATTTGATTGGTCCGCTCTCTCCTCTTTTCTTTAAGATCTTGAGTGTTTGTGGGTTCATGTTTGTGTCCTTGCTGTGAATAGAAATACTTGTAAGTCCTGAACTGTGCAGGAAATTAAACCATTGGGTGCAAAGTTGTAGTTTAATAGTTGCTGCATGTGGTTCGAGAGAAATTTCATGCCACATCTGTGTCACTGTTTCCTAACCCCAGAGATCAGCCAAGAAAAATCACGACAGGTATTTATTGGAATAATTCAGCAATATGAAGATATTTCTTGATTTCAAAGAAAAGAGCTCAGTTCTAACATTTTTCCTTGTTGGTTGATGTTATGGATTGTTTTGATTGGGCATATAATATCCCTCATGTTGGTCACAGGCAACTGAATTGAATATAAAATACCCCTGTCATGGAGGCGACTCTCATTAGAGATAAATGTGTGGGATTATTTACTTATTTAATAACTGAGGAGTTGCTAAGAGATGTAAACATCTCTCTTGAAAATGCATTGGTGGAGCATGGAGACCTCCACAGCCCAACGGAGCCAATTACCAACATGCAAACACACACAAGAGCAAACATTTAGATGTACTACAACAAAAACAGATTTGGAAGAAACGTTCTCAAGCAATGATGATATAATTGCAAGTCTCTTATTATTATACTCTATGAAACATTTTCCCAACAGACCAGGTAGTTTTCTTTACACTGTCTGAATTATTATTATTATTATTTTTACCATTTAAGCAGCAGTCATACCTGAGCTGTTTGGTGTGTTTTGTCAGACAGTCTGTTTGATTTCTGTGTGAAAATTCACATTAACTCTGGTTTGGACTAAAGAATCTGCTCTCTGCTCCGATAAAAAGCTGGGGTCTCGGTTCGCTTCCAAGTGCACCAGAGTTCAGTTTGCTGCAGATGAGAATGTAGACTGAGCCAGAGGAAGAAAACAAACCCAAAACACAGATTATTCTGGGGTGAGTTTGGATGGAAAGTTGGAATCAACACTAGTTAAAGTTAAAGGCTTAAAATAATTGGATGACCCACTGGTGGATCTGCTGATTCTTTGGCTGTTTTTTCTTTTCTTTCGTTCTTTCGGAGGCTGTAGCGATTTCAATCGTAGAGATATAATTAAGACATTGGTATCTGGTATCACCTCCTCATAAACATCCACTACCCATAATCCAACATAATAATAAAAAAAAAAACCAGGGGGCTTAAATGTCAAGAGGTTAAGCTTAATTCAGATTTTGTTGGCTGTTCACATTAAGGTAATAACAGGCTTCAAACAATGTGTCATGAACAGACGTTTCCCAATGATAAAGTTAGGCACCTATTGAAATACGGTCAAATGATCACAAAAGCAAAGTCTTAAAATTATTTAGCAACACAATGATGTTGGCTAATGGATTAAATCACACAGCAGATTGAAGCTGCATAAAAGTGGATTTTTTTTTTAAACTATACAAAAAGTCGGTGACTTGGTTTGAACAAATACTTGGTGCATTTTATAAAGCAGTGTGGAAGCAAACCAATCTAAATTAAGTCCAGAGTCCACCGGACATCAGAGGTGAAAGTGACCTTAAACTACATTTAAAACAGCAATCTCCCATTGTTCTTTTGCACTTTGAAGACAGTCTTCACCAGTCTCTTACAAGGGGAACAAATGGTTGACCCAAAAGAGTAGAAAAGTTCAGATTGACAGAAAAAGTGAGCGTCCAAGTCTATTTGGGTCAGTCTGAATAAGTATTGTAATTAGAGGTAGTTACAGTCTGCAATTGGTGTGAAGGGGAAGCCAGTATTAGGACTGTG
Organism: Hypoplectrus providencianus; assembly: GCA_028566105.1. Classification (NCBI taxonomy): domain Eukaryota; kingdom Metazoa; phylum Chordata; class Actinopteri; order Perciformes; family Serranidae; genus Hypoplectrus; species Hypoplectrus providencianus. Next base: position 5,108,982 of record JAOWBC010000617.1, read on the forward strand.
CTGAAATGTGGGTCAACAAAATACAGACAGAACAGTTAAGAAAAGTAACAACACTTTTAGAAAACAAGGACGTCTTTCAGGGCTTGGGTTGTCTGGAGGGAGGACAAACAGAACGAGAAAAAAAAAATGCATTTCCAAATCTTTACACTTCACGAAAAATCACTTTCCGAATGCGGGATAAACTGACAGAATCGGTGTTGTTAGGAAGATTGACGCGTCCACTGAATGCTTAAGGGAAGCCAAGTGGAAGTTTCAGAATTTGTCTCAATCCATAAAAATCTAAATTCAGCGATAAGACGAGAACGCCATCGGCATGCAACTGGATGAAATCACATTATTAGCACATGATAATTATTTCTGAAAAATCTCAGCTGTGAACATTTCACACCCCATGTGGACTGATTCTTAGGGCGATAAACCTCATCTGAGTCTTTTCCAGGACAGTTAGGCAGCTTATCTTTAAATAGCATTATAACCTGTTTGAAGCAAAAATCACAGAAATAACTCAATGAAATAAATACCTTGGTCAAAAACAGCTCAGGTAATCATGAAAATCTTAACCCCTGAGTGCAAAGAAACTTTTAATTGAACACGTTTGAACACTTTGACACTTTTGTGTAATAATCAAAGTTATATATATTTTTAACACTTTTCAAAGTATATTAGATCTATATCCAGTGTTATTTCAGGGAAATTGACCTAGCATTGACCAAACATTGACTAGCACAGGGATGTGTGAGTAAAACAGTCAAAGACCATACGTTATAACAAGACCTACAATCATTCAAATGTAACAAATAAAATGTCAATAATATGAAATATAAGATGTACAGCTTAACATAAGCAAAGGCATCAAGTGTCGGAATGATTAAAAATAATTGGGTCTTGAGAATACAGCCTCTCCTGTCCTCTCCCCTCTGCTCTGTGTAAACACCCTGCTGTTATGTCATCCTATGGTCATCTCATTGGTCACATGACAGTTTAGTTGTCTTCAATGTCCTATGTACAGAGGCTTCTGAAAACACCAACTTGGCGAACAAAAATAATAGTTCTTGGCTGAGCAGAAACATAAATACCAGGTGGAGGCAGGATCCAGAGGCAGTAGGATAAAAATATCTGTGATTCAGTGAATGTGTTAAAGCTTACGGTCATTGAAGAAACAGTCCATCCACTGGGACAGATGTTACAGAGGAGAGCATTCAGGCTCCTATAGCAGCATTCAAGACTCATAAAGACGAGATAATGAGCTGTGATGGGACTCACAGTCACTGTTACACATTCACTGAGACAGGCGGTGCTTGATTGCACTCATCATGGTCAATGTTGGAACTGAAACTGTCTCTTTTTACTTAATGGTGCTGAGAAATACTGAGTGGCTGCTAACAGACACAAAAATGTGCAAGTCAGAGAGCCACTGGAGTGGAGCTGTCCCAAATATCAGTTTTAGGGCTTCGGAGCTTTGGTCAGAATTGCTTGCAAATATTTGAAGCTTCAAACAGGGCCGGGGGGAAGCAGAGCGGTCCACTACAGTATCCTGTTATGGATGGATCCATCGGGCACAGGTGCTCCTTTTTCAGGCAGTCGCTGGAACTGATTATGGTTTGTTGCCTGCGTACTTGTTGAGGGTAGAAGCACAAATATTAAGGAAATGTTTATTATGTATATGTATGTCGGGCAGTTTGTATACAGCAGTGCATTCAAACCATAATGGAAAAGGAACTTAACCCTGTCAGACTCAGTGGGAGGCCTGTTTCTGGTGATACGTCATTTATTTTGCTTTGCTAGTTTGGCCCATTCATAGTGATCCTGCTTCCACTAATTTTACGGCTCTGTTGCTGCCTCTGAAGGTGCATCGAGACGATAAGAAGGCATAAATATTGCATCTTAAAACGGCAGTATGTCATCACTGCAGGCTGTGTGGGGGTTGTTTTGATGACAGAAAAACAACAGTCGCACATGATTTTGTCCCATTATTGTTATTATTTGCAATAGGCCAAGAATATAAATAAGTTTACCCAACGTCTTCTAAACTATCCAGAGAAACAGTTTAAATCATGCAACACAAGTTGTTGCTATCCGACATGATTAATGTGCGCAGGGCAGTTTGACTGAGCCAAAGTGGTTTGTAATGAAATCTGGTCAGCTGGACACTTTAAAACCAAGTCTAGGACCAGGATCAGGTCTTTAAAAGTCCTGCAGGTTCTTCCTTGCTGTGGCAGTCTCTCTTTCAGGATGCTTCTCTCTCGTTCTCCGTGGAGAGGAGCTGCACAGTTTCTCACTGTTTTAATTAAGAAAACAAAACAAAAAAAGGTTTGAATAGGGATTTGGATGTTGATAACCATGGCAACACCACCAGAACGGCCAAAGGCAAAGACTGCATCATTCATCATATTAATTTGTTTTGTTGTTTTTAATTGTCAGATATTAACTTTTATCCCCCAGAACTGCCTATTCTGATATAACACTGATGAAAAAATCAAATACATTTCAAAAATGTTTATTTTAAGATAAGAGTTTTGACACACAGTCATCTACAAGCATTTAGCAACGTGTCTTTTGTCCTGTATCATCAATAGTGCAACAAAGATAAATTCTGACCTCCTGAACGGCAGAAATTTATGCGAACTAACTGTATTTAGCATTTATCAACATAGTTTAAATTTGTGCTGTGATCCTCACTCCAGGCAAACTGCTATTTTTATTTAAGATATCTTTTATTTAAATGTTCTCTTTATGGAGCTTTGATTTTAAAACAGTTGTTAAACAGTATTTATGGTCACTTAAATAAACAGATCCAATAAAATTACTTGACATGTCGTATTTGGCTTTGACTGAACATTTGCTCTCACTTTGCCATGAAAATATAAGGATATTGGACATCGATATTTATCCTTAATATATATCTGGGTATGACTTTTGGTCCTCACTGTCCAGCCTTAGGCTCGTCATGACCGTCTCTACTAAAAGTCGACACAATCGATCAGGTAGTTGTGAGATATTTTACAGAAAGATAAAAATGTCAACCTGCTGGTCAGAGGATCACCCTCCATCCTCCACAGGATGTGAATGTCTGAAATATTGCACAGCGATCAATTCAAAGATTTTGACATCTTATAGTCTGAAGTGCTGGACTGACGTAAAGCTCACTTCCTGCAGAATAAGTTAAAAAGTCTCATTCATGCAAAAGAAAACACGTGCAGACGGCAGCGTTGCCTCACTTGCATGTTTTAACCTGTTAAATGCAGCTCAGCTCCACGTGGGAATGTGACTGAGAACTGATTCCACCAACACAAAAGCAGGCGACGCCACATGAATCACAATGAGTCACATTAATATTATTATTATCCATCCAAACGGTCGTGTATCCATCCTTTGTCTTTATCTCCGCTTGGCTCCCCTCCTCCTTATTTCCGCTGCTGTTGGTACCGCTGGCGGTGGCGTGGGTCGGGTCTGACGCCACAGCTTCCTCTCATGGAGAGCGGTGCACGTGCGGAGGACTCACGTGCGGTGTGGTGGAAGACAGACGCTCACGCTCTCCGTAGGAGAGTCATCATGGGCTAAAAATAGCACCGCGGAGGAGGAGGGAGCTGAGCTGGAGGAGACAGGAGCAGAGAGAAATAGAAACTTTGGGGTTATTTTTATCCCAAGCGTCCCTCGGCTGCATCCCAGGCGTGACTTCCGTCTTGTGAAAACCCTTTTGCCTTTTTTTGAATTTATTTGTCTATTTTTGCCTGGTGCACCCTCCTCGACTCCTTTGTTCATTCGACTGTGACGCAGGGTTATAAAGTAAAAGTCAGCCTGTAGCTTGGCTCATTAATGCTCCCACACGCCGCCACTTTCTCAATGCACAACTTTTTTTTGGACAAATCTCTGCACTTTCTTTCCGAACACGCCGAGCCGGTAGTTACTGATGTGGAGCTCCGGTATGTGCATCCCAGACAGGCACCACTGTTACCATAGCAACCATGACTTACACGTTACAACAATACACGTGCAGCAGCTGGGTCATTCATTCTCTGCACCCGTTCACCATTTATTAATCAATTCTCATTCATTCAGGCGCTCATTGACTTTCTCCCTCACACGTCGATGTTTTTGGTTTTATTCTGAGAAACCTCAATACGTTCAAAGTCCAGTCCTGTGCTATATCCTCGCTTCATGACACTGTCCGCATTCAGCTCTTTGGTAGTTTGGCAACTATTTAAGGGGTATTAATGTTTTCTTTTTTCCTTTTTTTTGCCTGGATCCAATTTGTCCATGCTGTTGTGTTTGTGTTTACATTTTCTGCAAGAACAGAGAAATTTGTCATGTTCTTGAGGTGGGAGGAATGAGAACAAAGTTCGTTTTGGCCAGGACATTTCATACTTCACAAGAAGCTCAGGTGCCTTCTCCCACTGCAGCAAACATTAAAATCAAATTTCTGACCAGTCACAGAATAGATCTTGGACGCCACACAAGAAAACAGTTCTGCCCAGATGATCTGTGAAGAACAGAGTTATATTTCTCCATCCCAGGGCTGCAGGAACAGGATGACGTCATTTTGTTTTTGCAGCCCTGGGAGGGAGACCAAATATTTCTGCTCTTGCAGAGTACGTATTATCCTTAAGGCAGCAGGTTTAAACCTCAGACGACCATATGTGTCGTTTTGAGCGGCATTGGTTGGAGATCTTGTTGCATTTTCTTGTTAAGATCAGATTTTTTTTATTTATTTGGCTGTTCATACTATTTTTCAAATGAGGCTAAACGGAGCTGACAATAATAAGGAGCAAGAGGAGAAAAAGAGCAACATTTTCATCAGGCATTTATAATCAGTGTAAAACATTTCTAAATGGTTGCAGTGATATATAATGTGTCTCGTGGGAGCAGTTAACATTCTTTGACATAATAATGTACATTCATAAACACTTAAAATATGAACAACTACATAATTTAGCATTTTATTACATATTCGGTTCCCAAGGGTCAGAACTGAACCTCCGTTCTCTAAAGAAAACTTTAACAGTGGTTCAGCAAAAACAGAATATTTTATACAGGGTGATTTTTTTTTATTGCAGGGCTCTTGCAGTGAATTGCATTACATTCTGCAGTTATTTTTTTCTGTTTTTCTGGTCACTCAGTGTAAATTTATTCTGTGGAGAAGTTAAGCTGCAGTCACATAGCCAGTGGTGATTCTGAGAGCAGAGGCAGAGGCAGTTCAGGCTCTGGCTAGCTTCATTCTCGTCTCGCTGTGGTCTGGTATACGCTCTATGTCGCATTTTTCCAAACTAGTGAATCGGCCAAATTCAGCATGAACATGGTGGAAACAGTGGAAATGCAGTCCCTGTTTGTCACTCTGCACAGGGGAGACTGCTTATACACCACTTACAGTATAAATCAGCTTTGTTACAACACACACACACACACACACACACACACACACACACACACACACACACATTCAAACCCATCAACCTGCTCTACAAAATAAAAGTCAGGACTGCCTTGAAGGGAATGTCTTGATGACATTTTGTGCAGGAGTCCATCTGTGATTCCAGAGCAAACGGGGGGGGGGGGGGGATGCTTTTTGCCTTCATGAAATCTCTTCCCCATCTGCGCGCCGACAGCGCCGGAGATCGAGGCGACTTAATGCTCGGTACACAGTTGAGTAGAAAAAGGGGGAAAAACACGGGAGTAATGGGTGCGAGATATGCGAACAAGCAGTAATCATTGCAATTATTATTATCAGAATCACCGCTTTTGATTTCAGCCCTCGGCGGCACACTCAGAGTCCCCCTCTGTGTGTGTGTGTGTGTGTGTGTGTGTGTGTGTGTGTGTGTGTGTGTGTGTGTGTGTGTGTGATGGAAGTACTCTGTTCTTAAACTGAAGGCCTCCAGTTGGACATTAACCCTTAATCCGTCACAGTAATGCTCGATGCCAAGTCTATCCACTCTCCCCCAGCATAATGGAGCCCTTTCTTTGCCTATTCTTATCTTATTCTTTCACCTCATACCCACTCTGCCTTTTAGGTCGATTTTTTTTTTTTTTCGCTTTCTCGTTCTCTCTGACTCTTTGGCTCATTCCTGTGCATTTAAAATCCTCTCTATTTGTCTTCATATTCTGTTCCCTTTCAGTCTCCCTCTCCTTCAAAGTCTCATATCTCCCCGCTTCATCCCTACAGATCAGGTGGCTTAACTGTTCCCTGTCACTCGTGTGGCGGCTCCAGCCAGAGGACACATTATTAATAATATACCGAACAAATCGATTGAAATGTTACCTGAAGGGGGGAACATTTATATTGTGTTTTAATGTCAGACAAAATGAGCAAAATGGTCCAAAGAGATCAAACCTGACTTACCAGTTTGATGTTCCAGGCCAACTTTTGTAAGTATTTCCAGCTGAATGTGGGTAAAACCAAATTACATGGTTAAGGTTAGGGAAATATTTTGTCATGGTTAATAAAAGGCATTTATTGGTGGTCAGAGGCATGACACGAACTCCAGTTTCTTCCACTAGTCTATGAATTTGGGGGTTGGTTTCAGTGTAAGCCCATACAAATTGAAGAATTCAGCGTCTTCCTGCTGCACGCCTCGGGAGGGATTCAAAGCATCAGAGGAAATAAATGGAAGTTAACCACTTTGTGCAGCTCAACACATTCTTTCTCTTATATCAAAACTTTTTCCATGATACATAAACATAACCTCATTTTCTGCACTTGCACTGAATAGACCTCAGTTATGTCCAGCAGGATCGTCCAACCTGAGATACATGAGATGATACTCGGCTGATCGTTGTGTCATTGGTGCAGCTTTTTCCTGGTTTTGGCAAAAGGTGACACAAGTAAGTTGTGGGACTCAAAAACCGCATTTCCATTAAAGTCAATTGTAATTTTGAGGCAAAGATTTGGACAAAAGAAGAACATATTGTGCAAGACAGAAAAAAACAATTCTTCTTTAGTGCAAACTATTTAGCAAAAAGAAAAAAAAACCTCTAGCAAGTGTAACAAGTTTTATGTGCATTTTTAAAAATCGTTAATATCTGGTTCTTCACCCTCTCATCCAAAAATGGCCACTTCTGGTTCCAGAAAAACAAGATGGTGACTGCCAAGACGCCAAGCTCAAGGTTCAAAACAGGATAGAATAGATTTTAATGCTGAAATTTGATAAAACATTTGAAAATGCACATAAAAGGTTTTTAAGCTTGCTTGAGGTGGGCTAAATGAGAGATGGAAACATCTTTTCCAAATAATTTCGGATTATTTATGGTGATATTTATTTGCCAAACTGAATTAAGTTCTTGAAGACTGTTTTTTGTTTCTTCTTCTACTGTTTACGGATACATTACACTGCCCTCTGCTGGCCAAAGTACATTCATGCAGCTTTGTTTATTTGCTCTAAACTAGTTGATTGGTCCCTAATTCCCACTTTCTTTTAGGCGACATTGCTTCAAAATTAAATTTGACTTAAATGGAAACACAGTTATTGTTGGTCTGTTGTTTTTGCAACTAGCCTGTAAAGTCAATGTTTGTATACCAATTATTAGACATATTTTCTGTATCTGTGACAATACTGACAGCGACTGAGTGACTGACACTGCCGACATTTCATGTCTTGGTTGCCAATTCCTGCTACTGGAGAGATTTATCTCTGCTCCTTAGCGCCTCAATCCTCCATTCATCTCTGCTGACCAGCTGATTCGCCCTCATCCCTGTCCCCCGTGGCACTGTCATAATTGGATGAGCAGCAGGACGCCTTAGAGATTGTGGGTGTGTGCGCAGCGTGCATGCCACATACACTCGGCCAATTTATTGTGGATTTAGCTTGATTAAAAGGTGTTTGCTTACTTGAGGACAGGAGTGCAGCCTCCTGTTCGCAGGTTTAACGGACTCACTGTGACATGCTTACGTGTACATTAGATCCCCTCATGATCTCCACACAGATGGGCCACTTTAACACCAGCCTGCTCCCTTTCCAGCCTGTCAGCCTGAGCCCATGTTTTCTTTACCCTACAGAGCTGTCACGCCACATGCTTCACTCAGTGTTGGAAGAAATGCAGAAATTATTAATTGATTTAAAGGAGTCACTCAGGTATTTGGGAGCTACTCTGTCTTCCTAAATAGGACAATTGATTAAAGACTGGAGCAAAGCATAAAATTAGATAAAATTAGGCATAAAATATTGTGAACTCCTGAAATAGAATGTCATATCATAATATGACAAGCAAAATCTCAGTACAGAAATAAAAATATGACTAATGAGGGTGATAACAATAATTATCAATATATATATATATATATATATATATATATATATCTATATGTAGAGAGTGGGAGGCCGATTTTAATGTATGCATTTATGTGGGTCACTCTGCTGTAAACACTGTGTGTGTGCTTTAGGGGTTTGTGTGTTTACTTCATGTGAGCAGGTGGTGAAATCCTAATTGGATCTCATTTGTGTCCTTTGTTTCGCTGTCCGATGTGTCAGAAAACATAAACATGTAAAGTCTCTCCATGTCTAAAAGTGTCTGCGTGTGCCGTCCCGCCGCTCCTGTCTCACCACGACGCCGCCCGCAGTCCCACGCCCGCGTTTTCTCCCCCAGAATGCTTCACTTCAGGGGTCAGTCGGGGACAGAGAGGCTTATCTCTTTTGGCAAAGACGTTTTCTTTTGCCAAAATCTGTGTTCCCTCTCACGTATTATCATTTCCCCCTAAAAAGTCACTGGAAGTCATTTTTTGCTGCTCTGTTTTCAATTTTTACTCTACCATTAAAATCTGCCTCTCACAACCCCCGCGCGCCCTCTTTAAAAATCAGATGATTAATATTTTTCTCTCCCTCATTCAGTCTCTCACCTAATCTCTTCTTTTTACACACACGCAGACCAAGCGAGGCCAACTGGCTGCCCGTCAGCTCTGACATGCCCTCGCTCATGTCGTCTGCCAACTGAATGAAATCTCTTCACCCGCTGTGACATTTTAATCTCTTGTATGAAATTTTAATCTAATCTGTTTGCCTTTTATGTGGGGAGCACACGGGGCAGCCAGATGCTTTTCTGCTGTAACTTCATCAAACTAAGACACATCAGCCGTCGTGTTGTGACTGAGCTCTGCTCCGTGTTTCAGTCGCTGCCATCAACTGTGTCGTCACGACGGACCTGAACACACAAACAACATAATTCTGTGCAATCTTCTGGAGAAAATGACTTAATCATCAATACTGCAATTTTCCTACAATCAGTTACATGCACACTGTACGCACTTTACCAAGCAAGCCTCCCATTTCCTGTATCATTATAGTTATTCTCTGCTCTGCCCATTGGTGCTGTTTAATAACTTGTTCCCTGCAGGGTTCAAAGTCAAAGGGTCCATCCCTTCTTGTTAGGATCTATTCTGGGATTGCGGCGTTACTTCACTTCCCTCGCGTGTGAATTTATGTTTCCGATGGAGGAGCTCAATCATCTGCCAAAGCATCAACCCTAATTTGCTCTGCAGCAAATATTCACTTGTTCAAACGCGGCGGTGACAGAGGCACTGCCTTAAGATTTATTCAGCAGTAATGTATTGCATCTTGCAAATCTGTGGTACATAGTTGACTTCAAACCTCACACAAACAAACTGACCTCACTGCCACCGAACCGCCGTCAGAAGACTTTATTTAGGACGATAAGGACGAGGCCACATTGGGTCTCACTGGTCTCAAGTCTTAAATACAAGCAAACAACAGTCCTACTTTGAAGTTTTTATCAATCAAAAGCCAAAAAACAAGAACAGGCTCAAACATTGGGTAAATTTAATATAAATATCCTTTGTTTTTTCAGGGGAAATTGATCGAGCATTGACGTCTTTACAGCAACGCCCAGAGGTCAACCAAAACCCACAACAATGTGAGCAAAACAATTCAAACCAGAGCCTGAAAGAATCATCAGTTGACAGATATTATCGGCCTTTAATTGGTCTATCTGTATCTGTGTGTTTGCTGTTTTAAAACTTTTTATACAATGTTTAATGATGAAAATGTTGTTTTGCATGATGCAGCTTGCATGCAAAAATGGTGTTAGCTGTTTTTATAAATAGGCAAATATTTACTGAAACTAAACATGTGATGTTAGTTTAGCTCTATATTTCAGTCTTATTTATTCTGTATTTCCTCAATTAAAGTATAATTTATAATGTTAAATGTTATTTAATAAAGTTTTATGTTTTAGAAAGTAGCTCTTTGGGTAAATTTGCTTAAATGGTGGAAAAAGTTCACAAGCCACATTAAAAAGGTACATTTTTATTACAGCTCATATCTGTTATTGGTATAAAAAAAAAAAGAAAACTTGACTGAATGATAAACTAGAAAACTGTGAGAGAACATATGTAATAACAGTTAGGTTAAAACAAATACCAAAGTTTTTTGCACTTTTTGGTTCATAGATAATAAAAACTTGATGGTGCCTCATGAAGTTTCTGAGCCTTTAACTCATTCCTGTCATGTTGCATTAAGTCTTTGTCCACATGGGAACATGTTTAGTGGACATATCACGGAGTCCCCAGAGCCCAGAGACCAGATATAGCATGAAAAACACACTGTTCAGCCAAACACTTTGAAACTCTCTTGATATTTGTGCTTCGGCGAGCCCAAAGAACACTTCCCCCAAAGGAAATTAAACGTTTCAGATGCAGGCACAAATGTGCTTAGTGATAACCTTTCAAAGTTCGAGGAATAACAACAATTTTTAGAAAGAAAGTTTCTCAGAACTACAAATTCCAGGAAGTGCCCAAAAAAACAAGTTTTATGTAAAAATAACAACAACAACGCAACAAGCAGTGATTTCAATAACTGATATCTGATCAGGGATTGTTCAGCTGGTAGAAAACGGAGATCACTTCTCTAATGTTGCTTTTTTTTTTTTTTTTTTTTTTTTTTAGGAAAAAAAATGTAATTTTTTGTGTTGTTTTCAG
>JAOWBC010000617.1:5175902-5190441 GCA_028566105.1 Hypoplectrus providencianus
AAAAAATAATACAAACAAATAGAAGAAAAACATTTTCTAAACACTGTTTTTGACCGCTTCTCATAAGATGCCACATGTAATTTAACTCAAATGTTCTGCACAGAAACATTTGACCTGAAATATGTTTAATTTGTGACACAGAGGAGCCTCCTCATGCTCGTGTGTCAAACGTTAGATGGGCGATCATCTGACGAGTTTTGTCTTTCGTGCATGTCTTTCTCAGAGTTTTCTGTGTGTTGTATTTCGCTCTTTTTGTTGTAATTCTGTGGCAATGCTTCTGTTGTGTGTGTGTTGTTGTTCGCCGCTTTTGTTTTCACCTTTTGTTGTTTATGCTTTTTTTTGTGTCTCATATGTTTCCCTGATAGGAGGAGCCTGTATACGAGGTGCCTTTGGGACAGAGCAGTGTGGGGTCATAGGTCATTCTGGGGTGGACAGGGGTCAAGGAGAGACAGAGGAGATACTGTGCATGCTACAAGCTACAAGTTACCAGTTTATTTTTGTTCACCAGTACAATCTAATAATAGATTCTGACTGATGAAGATATGTGATCTTCATCAGCCAAGACAGATTATAAAGCAGAAACTAAATCACAGAACATTTTTGAGCTGGAATATAACAATGCAAAAGTGCTGCTCTCATAAACAAATTTCTTAACAACATTTTTTTAAAAACAATATTCCCTTTTTTTTTTTTTTTTTTTTTTTTTTTTTTACAAAATATTTTAATAGTAAATTGCTGAAAATTCTAAATAAATAAGTAATAAATGTAAAATAGAAAATACTGTTCAGTTTTAAACATAATATGTTCTGTTTAAACAAAAGTTTTTCTATATTCAATTTGGCAAACCAGGCAATAATATCTTCCAATCAATAAATGGATCATGCTCTTCAACCTAACCAGCATAAATCAAACTTTTCCTGCAAGCTTTAATGGTAGGATGAACTGCATATCTTTTGTTTTGGGTTACATTAACCTAAATGGCAGGTGTAACTAATAAACTGGTAACTGTGTCAAACGGCTGACAGCCTGCAACAGATGAAGTGAGCGAGAGGGGAGAGAGGAAACGGCAGCTGCTGTGACACACAGTCCTGCAGTATTTTAATAAATCCTTCTAATTACTTTTCAACAGCATGAAAGCACATGATGAATTCTGTCAGAAAAATCACAATTTCCTACTCAAACACTTTCCTCTGGCCTCTCAGACAGCCACTCATTTGTGTGATTTAGGCCGCAGTGATACTAAAACTCCTCATCTCTAACCATGTAGCTCCCCCGTGTAGCGCTAAGTGACATACGAGCTCTCAGCCACATCTCCAGCCTGCAGAAACACAGTGAATATATTCATGGCATGCACCAAAATAGCTTCACGCACCGCTCAGACTGAACCAGACCTGTGGACCTGGAGTCCCCCTAACATGCTGTAAAGCCCCAATCGACTAACTGAACCCCCTGAGAAGTCTTAAGCATGGTGACGCAGTGAAATCCACAGCATGGTCCTAACTGCTTTATTATATCAGAGCTGCAGGAAAACCAAAGCTACAGCGGACGGCTGCTGGTGCTTGAGGCCCTCCACCCTAACACACCTCATTCTTTCATTTTTCTCTAACCTGTTTCTGTTTAACAGGTCGAACTTGTTCTAACCGCTCCTGTTTCTTCTTGCAGGGAGAATATGGAGGAATGGAGCAGGGAGGGGAAGGAGGAGAGGTAAGAAAACAAGTTAGAGCAGATTCTAGTCTATTTGATTTATTCACACATTTGCCTTGAAACTTCCTTCAAAAACCTTTTGCAGTGGGGGGTTAGTATAAACTATATTTTAGATTTGAATGAGAACTCTGATTTAACATCACTGGACATTTTGGACTCACAAATAGAGTCTGATTGGAACAAAACCAACACTTTTATACATTTATCAGTTTCATTTAGTCAAATGTGAAACAGGAGCAAGTAAACTGGAGTAAAAGTCCAAACCAAGTGCTTTCACTTTTGATATTACAGCACAGATTTGCTGCCAATCATTATTAATTAGGGTTAGAAAATTTAGATTAGATGTTAACATTGCACCAAGGGTTTAATCTTTAATACTTTTTTTGTATTTTATAAGCAAATTAAAATGTTTGTGTTTTTATAATACATATTTTAAGTTGTAAAGAGACACCCTGTGTTCCCAATTTTCTTTTTTAATTACATCAACTTTCTTTAATTGGTCTGGATAGTTTTTTGAAATTGTTGCTCTCAAGTTATTGGAAACAGTCCTGCACTGACATACACAGTCAGTACTTAGTTACTTTCCACCGCTGCTTATGATCACGTAACATCCGTAGTAGTTTAACTTCTAGATTTCTCTCCCACCACTGACGTGTCCCTCCTTTCTTGCAGGGGTATTAGTCGTCTTCAGGACCTCCCTCCCCGTGCTCTCCAGCGGCCCCTCGCTCCCCTCGCCTCGCTGTACCAGACTCCAGATGTTCAACATATTTTTTTGTGACTTTACAGAACCAAAATCAACTAAAACAGACTCTTCCGGATGCCGCACCTCAGCCTCCTATCTCCCCCTCTGCCTCGTCACTCCGTGATGCCTCCCCCGCCCCCGAGCAGCCACCTCTCCTCACCCCTCCCCTCCCCTCTGGTTTTCTGCAGCCTGTAGCTTTTTCCTCCACTGCCCGCCTTACCCTCGCCTCACCTGTGTGTTAGTGTCGTCATGATATGAATCCTGGTGTTGTCACAGCCCCCTCACGCCTACCAACCTATAAAGAAACCTCACACACAAACACACACTTACACACAAACAAACAAAAAAAAAACCAACAAAAAAAACACACCTTTTACTCCACACATACAGTACATACCGCAAAATGCCAGCACTGGCACACACACTGGGCAAACGTGTTAACTGTAGGAATTTTTTGGGTGTGTAAATGCAGTTAAGCCTCACAACTATAACAATAACTCACTGAGTGACTGAGGCAGGGTATGAGAGGGTGTGTGATCTGCTGTTTGTGTGCCTGTGTGTCCATGTTAGCTTCTATATGTGTGTGTGCATGTGTAGCTGCTGGCGTATAAAATAAACCTCCAGAGGCTTGTGCAGGGAACCGTGCATCGAGGACAGATATTATTCTGTTTGTGTGCCGTAGTTTGGTAGTTAGCCACAGTAGACTGCATGAACAGATGTGTAGAATGACTTGTTCCGTGTTGTGACTTTAGAGTAGCAGCTGTTCTGTGTAGCTTTGTATGGCTTAGTGTGTGTTTGGCCTCGTCATTTAGAAACAGGGTTATTAACCAGGAAGCAATACACGAAGCTCTTTTTGTTTTGTTTTTTAGGAACTAGAGCGGAAACTTTGAATGTGATGCATGAGAAAAGAAGAGCAGTTGTTCCACAAGTCTGTCAGATTTACTAAGAGTTTCTCTATGATGTTTAACATTTGTGGCTGAAATTAAAAGTGAGAAGAGAACCTGGATTTTGTTTCTCAAATTCTGATTGGTTCGTGGATTTTCCGGACTCAAAATAATGTGTTCGTGCATGCAGGACCCAATCATTTATACTTTACAAGCTGATTAAAGTCTTCAAACCTGCTGCTTAAAATGCTGCACATTACAATAACAAGAATTTCATTCAAACAGCCGTAAAAGACGTTTATAAAATTTCCCTCAATGTAAACATCAAATATGTTTGTTGAAGATTTCAAACAAGCCAAAACAGACAGAAATGTCAGACGATTTTTTTTTTTTTTGCAAATTTGAACTGTTGAAGGGGAAATTAGAAGGGAAGACTGTGTTGAAATGTTTATAGTTTTCAGTGAATTTGAATTTGAGGAATAATTAGCAGCTGATACTGAGCACCTCTTGTTACTGTGTAGTTGCTTTTTAGTTGTTGTGAAACTGGTTTGCATGCCCTCGGGAGCAGTGTGGACATTAACTGTGATGAAAAACTTTGATTCAGTGAAGGAATCAGTCGCTGGGAGAGCAGAAAGGTTTGGTTTCACTCTGGATCGGCTTTATGTGTAGTTCTGTGTACAGCTTGAATTCTGGAGTGTGTAGTTGTTGTTTGAGGATAGTTTTTATTATTTCACACTAACTAGTCTGGCTGCTCTGAAGCTCCCGCCCATCAACTGTCTCAGCCAATCAGAGGAGTCCCTTCTCCTCACAGGCAGTGTGATGCCACCTTTCACAGCTCCTCCGCCCAGCATCGGTGTGTGTGTCTCTATGCACTGTATGTGTGTACATAAACATATTTCTGTGTGTGTTAACATAGAACCGGTTCAGCCAGCAAAGTGTGTGTGTGTGTGTTTGTGTGTGTGTGTGTTTGTGTCTGGAGCAGGTTTGTGTGTTTTTACTTTGAGGCCAATGGAAACTGATGACTGCATGTTGCCTTATGAAGCAATCTGACATTCACACACACACATAGCCACAAACACCACACCGCACTTTTACCAACACACACACACACACACACACACACACACACACACACACACACACGGCACTCTAAAATATCACAAATCACACACCATGTTTAAGTTGGCATCAAAGCAGACTCGCTGATTTTATAAACAGTACCAGTGAAATTAAAAAGGTTTTGTTGAAATCCAGCAACTGTGTCAAGAATTTATTCAAAGAAGTGAAATTTTTGATGTTGATTTTGATCACACAGAATCTTTTATTTTCTCATTTTATGTTGATTTCGGCGGCTGCTGTGGACCAACCTGGTAGCGTTTCTGTGATTTTGCGACCTTGTGTTAGTCCAATTCTTATTTCAAAGATCGCTTTCTCGTGGTAACTAATTCATTATTTATAATTAATTGATATAACAGAAAGACTTGTTTTCATGGGATATTTTCAAGTGTGATGATTACATGATGAGGTAAGCCCCCAGAATATCACAAGAAAACAGTACGAATTTGGTGCATTTTAAAATTTTATGACTATTTTTTGGAAAAAAAAAACCCAACATGTTTCATCATAATATGGCGTTTTTCTGGCCTTATTATGCATCAACAGACTATATTTTATTAGCATTTTTAGACATTTTTAAACATCAACATTTTTGACCAAAATATCCTACCATAGTAACAATTTTTCGGATTTTGGAAAAGTAAAGTTTTGTTTTTTATCCTTTTTAAAGAAAGAGTTTATCATGACATGTGTCAACAGGCACTAATTAAACAATTTGATGAATTTCGTGCATTTCAATTTTTTTTTCTAACCTTACACCCTTTTAAAACATATATAATGTGGCATTTTTCTTTAATTTTATGGCCATTTATGCTCTAATATGCGACAACAGACTTTAATTTGGCCCTTTTAAGCATTTCTAGGTATTTTATATTTTATTTTAAAAAGTCATAGCAAGTTGCTAATAACCCTAAAAACAATCATGCCATAAAAAAGTTTCAAAAGCAGGTGTGGAAAATGTTGGGGAGAAAAACATCATTAAACCAAGACGTGGCAGGATGATTTTTTTGAAACAGTGAAGAATAAAAAAACATAAACTGATGCGACACAATTTTTCTTCTTCGGAACATTTTATTGGTTTCCAAAAATTGAATAAAATAAAAATAAAAAGTAATTTCCTCTAAAATAATTTCAATGAGGAACTGGACGATTATAACAGGAAATTCAACCAGGGGACGGGCGGTCACAGTGGCACCTCGCGCCCTCCCTGCTCCCCTTTCTTGGCCAGCGGAGGAGTCGGAGAGAAGCAGCTTTGATATACGAGATAAAGTGACAGGAAAGCAGGAAGAGAGTAGGGGAAGAGCATTTCTGGAATCTCTAACTTAAAAAAAAAAATCTTGTTGGATATCTTGGCAACTTCACTAATAACCTTTACATCTAGAGAGTGCAGACGAACTCAGTAATAAAATGACGATTCTTCTATTCATATGAAGTTAAATCTAAATCCCTTTATGTGAAGTTAAATTTAAGTGGCCATCTCCCTTTTTAGAGCAGACCTCTTTCTGAATAAGGCATCTGTAGTGCTGTCAACTGAAACAATCGCAGCAGGAGGGTCACAGCGGTCACAGCAATGGGCGATCTGAACATGGCTGCCATACAACAATATCATGAACGTTTACATGAGGGCGGCGGGAGAGACGGATGTTACCTTCTCCGCCTTTTCTTAATATAACCTCAGGCAGGAACAGGAACAGGGCAACATTTAAACAGAGAGGCAGAAACAGCATAATGGCAGCACAGAGATCACAGGATAAATATCATGCTAGCTGACATCTCGCTGTGTGCGTGTGTGTGTGTGTGTGTGTGTGTGTGTGTGTGTGTGTGTGTGTGTAAAGAGCCAAAGAGCAGCGGTAAACAGTGATATGTTCTGAAGGCTGTTTAGAGGATGGAAGAAGGCAGAAGGGGGCGATCAATAGCAGGAGGGTGAGGGGGGAGAGGGGGAGAGGAAATGTGGGTCCTCATTGGCTGCTTATGTGAAGGTAAGCCCCGCCTCGTTGTAGACTTTGAAGACCTTCTCAATGGCGTTGACGTAGGCGGCGGTCCGAAGGTCCAGACCCAGGTTATACTTGCTTGCTGTGCGCATGATTTGCTAGAAAAGACAGAAAAGAATTTAGTTAGAATATAAATGCAAAAAAAACCTAAAAAAAAACATGACAAATCTTAAAAAAACTAATTAGACTTTTTATAAATACTACACAGAATGAAATTAGCCACCCTACTTCAAGGAATCATAGAGACGTAAAGGAAAACAAATGTTTAAAATACATGCATTTTTTTGACATTGAAAAATCTAATTTCTGTCAGTACTTCTCATGATTAAATAAATAAATAAATAACACAAGTTGTTTAGATTTTGTTTCTTTAAGTTGGATTGTTTAAGGTACAAGCTAGATATTCTAAAAAAAGAATATAACACAGGTATCACAGGTCACTTACATATTTTATCTTAAACATTGAACCATTTTATATTTTTTCAGTACTTTAATGAGTATTTTTGGAGGGAGCCTGAGGTCTAGGATTTCAGTTGCCAACAACTTCTTCCCTCCAGTTATTTTGCACGAGACATTGGAGAACCTGAAAGTTGAACCTTTGTGTCTGTTTGTAAAGACAGCCCAGGTACAGAAGTCAGGACAGAGAGAAGACATCCCTAACAAAGTTGAAAAGTTGAAATCACTTTCTGTGGGAGATCTTGCTGTCTTTGTGTCCAAAACTGGTTTAGCCAACATTTCTTTATTTGTAAAATATAAAAAAATCGTAGGTTCTTGAAAATATCTGAATGAATATATTACAAGTTTGATTTCGGAGTCCTAATGCTGTGTCTCAGTTTATTATAGCAGATAACAGGGTTAGACTATGTGTCCCATCCAATAACTTACCCTGGCAGATCGCTCCATGGTGTAGGCCAAGCCGGAGTGGACGATATCCTTCTCAGAGGCGCCCTGTGAAGGAAGAGGAATGTTCACCACTGGCTCAAGCCCAAGACACAACCCTGAACCACTGATGGAAACGTCCCCACTTTGCATTTTATTGCTGCAACATTTCTCCAATGGACTGTGTCAATAAAGGACTTTTGATTCTCAACACTGGCTTTGAGTCTCTTCACTGAATTAGCAGCTTTCAACATGTGAGAAGAAGAAACTGCTCCAACTATTTGGCGACAAGGTAAAATGCTGGAAGGATGGATGTGTGTTGTTGATTCTCTTGTATGAGTGTTATTTCCTGTTTGTGTGCTTTGTGAAAAACAAAACAAAAAAAAAATAGGAAATAAGTTCAAGAGATACTCAGAGGAGAATGCTAAAATTATGAGTATGATGAAATGGGCGTGTGAGTTATAAAATTAGAAGATAAATTTGTGGTGAGTCATCAGTGTCATGAGCATGAGTGTCAACTGTGTATGAATGATAAGCCAGTGGGGGAAGGAGGGAGGGTACTTTAGCAAACATTTTGAAGGCAAAAGTGAGTGGAAAACACACGTATGACAGATGGTACCAAAAACACAACATCTGTTGCAACACAGAAATAGAACGAAAAGTGAAATGTGATAAAGAGGGACATGTAAAAGAAAGCAAATGTTAAAAAGAACAACTTTAGGCAAAATAAGAGAAATTATTGTAAAATAAAGTGAAAAAGGTGTGAAAAAAGTCTTACAGAAGCACCAAGTGAAGCTTAATTTATATAAATCCAAAATGTTGATTTGATAATACTGGGGGTTTTGGTTTTTTGTTACCTCATGAGTCACCCTTAAAAAATGTGTTATTTGTGTCTCCTTTGTTCTCTCTGCTGTGGTGAGAAAATGCAGCAACCCTGTCTATGTGGCTTCCTTTAGAAAGGGACTTTGCTCATGGAGAAAAGGGTTTCATAAACACACAGCTTATGAAATACTACTACTGAAAATACTCTCCTGCAAATGACGGATGAGGGCTTGTTGCTCAAGTCCAGTACTTAAGTAAAACTCTTATGTACTTGTATTACTTGTACTCCATTTGTGTAACTTCGTACGTTTACTCCAACATATTTAGCTGATATCAGCTGATATGTACACAAGCTCTCATTAACTGCAGCTTTTTGGAATAAGAAGAGTCTACAGGCTTGGAGTACTGAGTGGGCTCCAACTGTTTTTTTCTTTCATTTTACACAGCACCATGTGTGTGTGAGTCAGCGGATGTTACTCACTGCCACTCTGGCCTGGAAGTCAGCGGTCGGAACAACAGGAATGGGTCCTCCCTGTTTTCCAAACTTTCTCTCCAAGCTTTCCTGCACGGACACTAGGAGGTAAAACAGAGGAGATTTAATAAATAATTAGAAAAGAATTGATTAAACCTTCTGATGGCTCAACAAGTTCTACAAGTAAACACTCCTTACTTATCTCATATGACCATATATGCACTAGGATTGTGTCATCATCTTTTTTGGCTGAATTTTAAGAAGGCGGGGCTTGAGAGTAAGACATTTTCTAGGAAAGGGCTTCTCTTAAAACTGAAACCATCTAACGGGGCAACATTGCAGACGCTGCCGGATCCACCACAGATTCTGTAAGAATACATCTATTTACATCTGGAAATTCTTGTTGATAACATTATATTTCAACTTTGTTTTTTCTCTGTATCACAGTGAAACAAAAATGTCTCTTCCAATTGAAAATCTGTTTAAATTCAACTTAAAGACTTTAAATCTTTTCAGTTATTTCTAGACTCTAAAATGTTCTTTTTTTCAAAAGTGCACTTTAGGAAACTTTAGGTCCACTCTGATTGGTCATTCAGTCCAGATCTGTAACGGTACAGTAACAGCATTTTCTACATGTCCAGGTTGTGACATTTCAACCTTTCATGAGTTATAACCACTCATTTAGAGACACAGTTTCTGATGATGTGGACCTCTTACTGGACTGAGCCTTTTCATCGTATTTTTATAGCTCCTAGTACTGCGTTTAATCAAGACATTAACGAGTGCTATTTTGCTAAGCTTATTTTAGCAACATCTGTATTTTCTCCTCTGAACAGGACGTAACACCACTGTCTCATGCAAATCCTGATTTAAGGTTTGTATTGTGGCTTCAGAAAGCAGCTTTAAAAAAGGAGAATCATCTAACCAGCAAGGAAATCCAAAGCATCACGACGCCAAGAGACGAACAAGGTATTACGCCACAGCAGGACTGACTATTGAAAGTATTTTACCAGTTATCAGTAGCTATTAATTACAAAAAAATAAATATATATTTTTTGTTTTAATATAGATGGCAGCTGGTGGCATTGCTGTTCCTTTTGAATACCCTGAGGGAGCAACTAATCGCAGAAGGGAGAATATCAGAGAGCGCACACTGCGTGTCAATAAAGACATTTTGTTCTGTGATACAAATAATGATGGTGAACGTAACCTCATGTTGTACACCACACGTCTCATCGGATGGGAGGATACAATCAATATCTTCTCCGTACGTAATAATCTTACAAGAGAAAGACAGGATGGAAGAATCATCCTCACATCCAGCACAGGTACCATAACTTTACATCCAAGTGTTAAGATTATGGTTCATGGCCGAGACCTAATGAGGAGGTTTGAGGAAGGTTTTCAACATATGAGACAAACAGTCCTGCCTGACATGGTCAGGGGACGAGGGAATATAGAGGCTAGAGCAATGGCTTATGGTCAAACACAAAATCAAAGAGAAAGAATACTAAGTCAGAACAGAGACACTCTCTACTATGACCAAAAACGTAATAGTCAAAGATGTAACCTCATCTTCAAGAGCACATTTGTAAGAGAATGGCTGGATGAAATGAGCACAAGGTATGATAGACTTGAAACAAGACAACAGGATAATCTAATCAAACTCCAGGCTACGCCCAGGAGAGGTACCATATCTTTATATCCAGAGTTAGTGGTTAAGGTGGAAGGCGAGCAACTAATGGACATGTTTGAGAAAGATTTTAAAGATTTGAGACATACGGCCATGTTACCAGTATTTCCCATACGAAATGAGGAATAACACCCTGATGAAGCAGAGGGTGAACCCACTCTCCCTACCCAAACCAAAGCAAACCCAACTGAGACACAGATTTTCTGATTAATGCACAAGGACACAGTATCATTTTAAATAAGTGATTATATTTTTTTATTACTATTTTTTTTTTCATAACTGGATTGTAAAATCAATTCTAATAACTTTGTTATGTACAATTTCTGGTTGTGGTGTTTAATTATTATTTTATGATTGTACTGCACATTTGCAGAAATATGTAAATATCTAATTGCAACAATAATCAATTTAAACTGCTACTTTGACACAAATTGTGCCTTATATTTCACTTCCTGCGATTTGACAATGGCAGGAGGTAATATTGCCATTTCAATATAATATCTTAATCTTTCAGCTCCAGTATCATAAGAGATAGAAATATAATATCCAAAGCTAAAAACAAAAGAACTTACTGAGCAGGTGGTAGTTTGAGTCTCTCTCATATTTGAAGGTCAGTCTTCCGTAGCTGACATGGTTGAGATTCTTCAGCCACTCGAAATAGGACACTGTCACACCGCCAGCATTCAGGTACATGTCCTGCAGGATGAAACATCAAAGTCATCATCAGGTCTTCACTTTCCTTTGTGTATATTTCTTTCAGTTACGTTTCCTATGTTCTGTTTTAAGTTTGATTTTTGAAGGAAATTGTTGCTCTGTAAAACTATTGTTGAAGAAAATGTAAAAAAAAAAAAAAAAAAACGTTGCCTACAAAATAAATGGATTATAATGAACATGACTCCTGCTTCATTTTTTCAGAATTATTTACTTTCACATTCTTGATTAAGATATTATATTTACTATGAAATTACGTCTTTGTTTTATTTTTTTGCTGTTATATTTAATATACATGACCAAATAAGTAACAATCAGATTTAAAGCAATAAAAAACACATCTTTTTATATAATTGTCAACAACAACCTGTTATCTGCTCCGTGAGGACAGGGTGGATGTGGTTTGATTAGATTAGATTAGATTTCCCAATTGCTGTCATCGGATTTTGTTAAAAATGTTTTAAAATCCTGATTGGTGGTCAGAAGAATGTGACAATACATTTCAATTCTAAAACAAGAGCTCAGAAAAAAAATAAAAAATGTAAAACAATTAAAATGGTCCACAGTAATGTGTATTAAATATAGGAAGCCATCACTCATCATCAGCAGTTGATTAGGTCCTCAGCTGATTAAATGTGCCTTGCCAAATGTTTAAAAGTCTTGGCTGCATGAAAACCTGTGAGTAGTTCTTAAATTTAAGAGAGTGAACTCAAAATGAACTCAACAATGAGCATTTCATAACTGTATTAATTCAGCTCCATATATGAGTGTAAAAGTGTTTCCAATGTGTGTAGTTTGCATTCATGTGTATGTGTGAGTGTGAGCGCTTACAGGAATAACCATGACGTTGTTCTCCAGGAAGATCTTGTCAGCATCTGGGGTGGTGGGGCCGTTGGCACCCTCGGCAATGATCTGAAACAGACAAAATACAAAGCTTCACATGACTGGAACCAAGTATTCCCCTCATGTGGAGGTAAAAAAAACTCTTAAAGGTTAAATCAAAGTGAGTGTTTCACCTTGGCCTTGATCTTGGGTGCATTGTGACGTGTAAGCTGCTTTTCTCCGGCAGCAGGGATCAGGATGTGGCAGTCAGCTTCCAAAATGTTTCCTTCGTAGGGTTTGGCTCCTGGGAAGCCCACAATGGTGCCGTGTTGCTACAGAAGGTCCAGAGACACACACGTGAGAAAAATATTTCAATGTTTCCGTGGGGGTAAAATGTGGATTATGTAAAAAAAGAAGGAAAGAGTCCCTGATTAAGTCTCCAATTGTTGCTCCTTTCATGCTGCTGTTGAAGCAAACTTTATTCTTTTGATTCCTTGATGTATACTTCTAGACAAGAGCACTAATTCTTTCAGACAAAGAGGACTCATTTTCATACATTAATTTCTGCAAGATAAGTACGGCAGTAAAACACTGTGTCTGTCTGTTACACTGTAAAAAAGATTTACTGGGAACTGGGCAGACCCAATGTCATGTGATGAACCTGCAACAACACACCAACATCTTCTTCTTTTAGAAGCTTTGATTCCTGTTATAAGCCAGAACTGGTTAGCTCCAATATTATTCAAGGTTGGGAGCACTTAAGGGCGCAATGGCCTTCAGAAATCTTAGGGAGTATTCCTGCAAGAATGCAACACACACTCATTGTATATTAGACTAAATATCTGTTGATTTCTCTCCTCTTCACTCACTTTGCAGATTTCACTGAATTTTTCTTTGTCTCACTGATTGCTAAAAGAGACTTTCCACTACACTCCTGCTTTCTTCCTCAATGCTGAATTTTAATGTGAATGGACATCCAAATTAATTATTTTTTCAGAAATGCAGTATGAAAAGGGCTCGTGATCATTAATCATCACTAAATAGAAACTATGAGGGACGAAATGATACAAGGAGAAAGAAGTGAGGGAAGGAAGCTGTGCTGGTACCAGTTTGTAGTCCTCCAGCTGTTTGGGGTCGATGCCCTCTGGGTTGAAGATGGCTCCATCGATCTCACCGATGCCCACACACTTGGCCCCGAACCTGTGCAGGTACCTCATGGAGTGGAGACCCACATTACCAAAGCCCTATGCATAGACACAACAGTCCAACATCAGTATAATCATCATATTAATTTCTGTAAATAATATCAGCCATAAACATGTTTTGCAAGCTATACTTCACATGCGTATGATTGAGCTTTATGTTTTAAAATACTCTGGTGCCACCCTGTGGCTGTCTTATGTTACAACGTTATCAGTATATCATGAAATTAAATTAGACCTCATACTGGGGACATATGTTTGATTCAAATATTTTGTGCAAATGAAGGAGAGAAATGGAGACATTTAAAAAAAAAAAAAAACTATGTGACGCTGTTTGCGGCAAATTAGTCTGTTGCCTAGTTACAATCTACAATTTATGTAAGTAAAAATAACAAGATACTTCTTACTGATATCAAGCAGCTGTGAACACATTATTGCCATTTAAGGTTATTGTACTGCTTGAGTATTTCTATTTTATACTGCTTAAGAATTTTACTCCACACCGCAGGTTAATTACTTTGCAGATTTAGATCATTCAATTAAAAACATCCAATAATTAATCATATATTATGTGTTATCTTTGCCAGCTACAAAATACAAGCTGTGAACAAATGAATACCGGTAAGCATAAATGAATACAATCTTGAATGAAATATAAATTATTCAGAGTACTTATTTACTCTTAGTCCTTTGAGCATTTTTATACCAACACTTAAAGTAATAGTACCTTTTCTGCCACTGCCCACAATGACCTAATGCTATCAGAGAGATTTACAGGAAGCAACTTCTGTATACATTTCCTACAGTGGGGCTGAGGTCGGCCTGTGGCCTGATGTCTCCTCAGCGCCCAATATGGTTTATACAGTATTATCATATCACAAACCCCTCAATTTGACTTTTTTGTTTTTAATCAAGTGTGATAGAGTAGAAACATGCCACTGTTTTAATCTCGACTCCACACTAGAGTTCCACTCTCTCCACTCTCATTAATAAATCTCTAAGAAAATCTAATCTCAGCACAAGATAATCCTCACACACATACGCACAGACAGACAGAGGGATTAGTTTTCTAAACATCCACGTCATGATTCAGCTGCTATCACCACTTCTTCACCTCCTCAATGACGCCCTTATCATCCCTCACACTAATAATCTCTCCAGAAACATCATCCTCTTTTAAAATCTGGAATTGCTTTCTTTACTGTTGCTTATAACAAATGGGATTCCAGCGTGACATGAACCCTGTAAGATCAGATCCTCTTATGTGTCTGTATGTTACATACATACAAGGTTATTCATCAAGAACACCAGATTACGTGGAAAAGGGATACATTTAGAAACCTTTCTGGGAAAGCAGTGGAGACCCGTGCCTAGGGGTTCCCTAACCATGTGTCATTGTTGGCGTGTGTGTGTGTGTGTGTGTGTGTGTGTGTGTGTGTGTGTGTGCCACATGAGGAGCTGACACGTGACAAATGGAAGTGAAACTGCTGGGGAGAACACT
>JAOWBC010000617.1:5298679-5311084 GCA_028566105.1 Hypoplectrus providencianus
AAGTGTGTGTGTCTGCATGTGTTGTGTTCTGTCTGCAGGTGTGTGTGTCCATGTGGCAGAAGTTAGGAGGAATTGAAAGAGCTCTTACACTCTGCCTTTATGGCCCCACAGTTAATGGGGACAAAGGGCCGGCGCGCGGCACGGCGCAGCCTGATGATGTCACGGCACATGTGCCGGGCCAGCTTGGTGAGGCGGGTGGCCTGCAGCAGGAAAGCCTGCTTGGTCTTCATGGAGGATTTGGGGCTGCCACTGTTTCGCATCGGCACCATGTGGTTCGACTGGCGAGGAGCGTGGCCCCGTGAGCGCGGCTCCTGGGCAGGAAGGAGGGGCAGAGAAAACGCCACTGAATACACCGGCACTGATAGACAACTTTAGACAACTGATTAAAAAAAATATTTAAATAAAAAAAAAAAAAAAAGTATTTTCTTTCATCCTGTTCATTATTTTAAAATATAATTTATAAAATAAAACATGTAAAATGTGCCCCCTTTATCGCAGTCCACCTCGCTGAAACTAACAGTGAAAATCCTAAATGAATTAGAGGTAATACAATCAGCTTTCGTTTAAAGTGTTTTTAATAAAGGTGTTGACTCACCTTTAGGGTCCTTTTGGTGGCTGCAGTTTGTGGCGCTGCCGTTAGACTGAGAGGCGATTCTAATATTTCGTCCAGCTTGTTTAAGTCAACGAGGGTAACTACAGCCTCCAAAACACCCATAAAGATGAATCAGCACCTTATTAAAAACACTTTTGTTTTTTTAAGTTTGGATTTATTTCAGGGCTGTGCTACATTACAGAAAGGGCAGCCAAGTGAAACTAGTGAAAGGGTTCTGGATACAAAAGACCTTTGAATGTGGCAGGAAAAGCACAGGTGTAATAAATATTGTTATTAATGGCTGCTGCATCTATTTACCTGAGCCAGTCACAGCGTCTGCTGTTGTGCATGCAGCCTCAGTCATATTTTTCTCTTATTTATATAGGGCTATCACTCAAATAATCCTTTTATTATCAATTCATTTTGCAATACAAATACATCTATCATCTATTCATTCATATATAATAGAAAGATTGTCCTGAAAAAAATAGTTAGGGTGCAAATCATGGGTTTATCAGGACGCAATATTAGATCTATTCTTTGGATGATACAATATTTGGCTATAACATAAAGTTGGTATGGCAGAGGCCAGCAATCAATGTGCGATGATGTCATTAACGTATTTAAATCAAACTATAACATTCAAACAACTACAATATTATTTTAGAGAGATACTTCAGATACATCACTGACCTAAAGCTAAAGATCACTGATCCATTGGACCATTGATGAGGCTCTGCTACAGCCAACATGGCAACAAATCCAGTACGGTCTGGATGAGCTTCAGCAGCTGATGGTCTCCATGTAGACTCATTTTGGAATCATTTCCACAGATGTGTCTGTTCATTTGCTTTTGTAATACCTTTTTAATTTTAAGAGACTTTATGGACCTGAAACTCTTTCTGACAGCCCGTCTGTGAATGTATTAAAAGCTTGTTTGTGAGATGGAGTACGCAATGTTTTGAGTTCACTGAATAATTAATATTGACAGCTCAAAACATTGTTTACAGTAGATGTTAAATATTCCAGAGTTGCATCTGTGTGGATTTGATCTACACTATAGAAGGAAAGTACTTTTGTGCTTTCTGAGCTTACATTGGCTGCCGGACTGGGGGAGGTCCTCTCCTCTGGGCCCTCTGCTCTGCTCGGCATCTTCAGGCCTCCGTACTTCTTCCAGTACATCCAGCAGGAAACACAAAGGCGGCACTGCATGTTCGGAGGCCCCCAAGAGTACCACTGGGCCGACTGCATGGCTGTTAATGCACAAAATGCATTAATGAAGGTGAGAAGCATCGCAGTGGAAAACTGATCCACACACACTTAACATATCGACCTCTGCTTCTCAAGTCTCAAGTCTTTCCTTAATGATTCCATCAATGTCTCTGCGTCAGACCAAGTCACACTCATGTCTGTTATTGACTGATGAGATTAGTGAGCCAAACATCTGAAGACAGTTTGCACAAATGCATTAGCAGGCAGGAAAATACAAAATGTAAAGCAGGGCAGGGGTTAGTTTGTTTTTGCTGCTGTCTGTCTGTTTTTTTATTTCAAGCAAAAATAATCAATATGTTAAAATAAAAAGTTACTATTAATAATAAATTCTGAGATGTAAGGATTATAATTTCTCTAAGACTTCCTTTCAAAACATGATTTGTTTCATAAAATTGCTTGGTTGAACTGGTCTTATTAAGTAACATACTTTTAAATCTTAAATTAAAAAAATATTCATTAATTTAAAAAAAGCTATTTTCTTAGTATTTGACAACAAAAAATAAATATGTATATATATTTAGAGAAAATAATATGCAAGTAAAATTTTGTTAATGTTATTTTGGCCAAGAGATGAGTACAAGTCAATAATAAAATTCTGTTTACCAGCAATGTGTTTGTCTCTTTATTTAACTGGTTTGAACATTTTTACATGGCCAAACCCTGGTAAATGTGCATGTTAAGTGTTAATACTTCATGATGAGCAGGTGGCACTTTGCATGGTATGAATATTTATGAAAAGTCCCAAACAACTACTGTCCACCTCAGGCACTTTGACTAAAATAGAAATAACTTTTACGATAATAATCATAATCAGCAGAACTGTGGGCATGTTAGCTCTAACAGCACAGAAAGCCCTGACTGTACACACAGGAAATGATGAGCAGAATTTAAAGTAAAAGGAGATATTGATCACTGGATTAGTTTCAGCTTTCTAGATAAATCAGATACGCAGTGATGGTGAAAATTAAAGGAAAGCATCTCTTCCAGAGTCAGAAGAGATCGATAGTGAAGGCGGATCCTTCAGCTGGCTAACACTGCATTTGATTCTCTTTCATTTCCTATTGACCCACGTTCACCAGCTTTGTGATTTAATTTCACACTCAAACATACACTCAGTCTCTGTCTCTCACACAAACAAAACTCACTATAGCAGCTCTCGCAGGCTCTGCCCCCGCCTGCTGTGTGGTAGGCGCCGGGGCCCGCTCCGTTCACCGTCGCCATCTTGCCGTTGGTCATTGAGATCTGGTTGGGGTTGGGCTTGTTACTGTCAGAAGAAAAGCAGAAGAAGGTTTAAGAGAAAGCCCAGCTTCAGCTGACTACTGCAGTGCTTAAAGTCAAATCATTTAACATGCATAAAAAAATCAGTTACATTAATGACGTGTAAATGTGAGTAATGCGACTTACTATGTGGGGATATACACCTGCTTCAGTTTGCTTTCTGCCTCTGCTGCCTTCAGTCTCTTCTGCTCCGAGAGAAGAAGAGGGTTTATAAATTAATAACAAACAGAAATCAACTGCCTTTGATAAAAAGCCTCTCAACCAGACTGACACCTTTTTAAATTAACTCTGATCGGCATTACGAAGCGAATCATCAAATGTTACGACACGATGTTTGAAATCCATCTGTCTTCCTGACAGTTGTTTTCAGAAGTCGTTTTAAGTTGCAATAATTACATCTGTAGCATTTCGCTTTCAGTTTGAATGTCCCAGAGACGTGATGGAGGGACCAAGTGACCGCCTTCAGAGGTAACCAGAGGGTGAAAATGTTTGAGGCATTTTAATGTGAACCGGAGGAGCCAGCAAGATAGAAAATACATGACATCGCTATGAATTCACAGCCTATTATGTGTAGGGGCTGAATCAGTCTGAATTGTCCTCAGGTGTAACGGCAGAAGAAATTCATTTTGGCACTTTTACAGAAACTTAGTTAAAAAAGGGCTTTAAAGCTAAATTATGTTAAAAAATAATCAACTCAGTAGGTTAACCTTTTGTCAGTCCAGTTTTTAGGGAAAACTGATTATACATTTGGCTGAGACTCTCATCCAAAGTGCCCTCTACTGCACCCAGAATTTACAAAACCAACAGTGACGTGACAAAAGTTCTGTGAACTGAAAACCTGAACTGCGTGGTTTACACAGAGCAGAGAGGAGAGGACAAGAGAGGCTGTAAAAACTAATCATTATGTGCTGCATGTGTGTTTAGAGGGTTCAGTCTTGGACTCAAAAAGTAATAACTGAAAATCGGAAAGCAGGTAAAAACAACTTATTTTTTTATTTTGAAAACGCTGAATTGGTCTCACCTGTTGCACATATCTGTCTGTGGTCTTCCACATGTAGTAGTACTCTATGATACTAGTCAGAGACTTCCACGGCAGCTTCGCAAGAGGAGTTAATGAAGATGTGTGGAGAGAAGGGGAAGAGAAAGAGAGCAAATTACTG
The DNA here is from genome assembly GCA_028566105.1 of Hypoplectrus providencianus. Classification (NCBI taxonomy): domain Eukaryota; kingdom Metazoa; phylum Chordata; class Actinopteri; order Perciformes; family Serranidae; genus Hypoplectrus; species Hypoplectrus providencianus. The sequence goes on from JAOWBC010000617.1 coordinate 5,302,982, forward strand.
ATATTAATATCTCATGTTCTTGCCATCTGGGTGCGAAAGCCTTCATATATATTCATGAGAGACATCGTGACCACAGCGGCTGAAAGCTGCAGGCTTTGCTTGGTGCTGAGCCCCGGACCAAAACACAGACACACACACACAGACACACACACGGTGATTCACACATTTAATAAGTATTCATGAGCACCTGGTGCCCCCACATACACCCGGATCCGGCCTGTATTGTACAGTGCAGGTAGATGGTTTGAAAGAGAGTTCAATAGAAAAAGTCACCCCCTGTGGGCTTGAAGGGAGGCTGTTAAAATTGGTAATTTAGTCTTTCACAGAACAGTGACTGCGGTCATCTTGAATTCATGAAGATTACAGTGAATTCCCATTGTGACAAGTCTTCACTGAGGAGGAAAAAAGTAACAAAATGGCCACAGAAACTTCTGAAAACTCTCCGGCAGCACGATCAAATTTCTCCACTGAGCATCAATATGCTGAGTTTCCAAATGGCACATTTCCCACGAAATTACAGCGAAACTTATGCTTTTTCACTGTTGTAACTCATGATTATCTGCTCAGGTCTTATCACAAGCAGCCCACCATGTGAGCCTTCATTCAGCTGACATACATGAGCGCTAACAGTGAATTATACTGCATGAAAACATGAAACCTGCTTACTACAAAAGTTTATTTTATGGATTCAAGGTGACCAAATTTCAGTCATGGTCAATTTAAAACAAATTAGAAATATATCTATAATCGTTTTAGTAATTCATCAAGCAACACTTCAAACATTTGCTGGTTTCTTGAACTCTAAAATTCGTCATACTCAATAAAATAGGGAATGGAATCTTATTTTTTAAGCAGAAAAGCAGAAAAAAATGCTGTTTTCTTTAATAGAGTTTTTTGTCGTACATGATAAAAAAAAATGAACTGCTTTGGATTTTTGTAGTGCTAGTTGGATTAATCAAGAATATAGCTGGCTAGAAAAAGAACAAAAAGATGACTGACTTTCCATGTTTCTGACCTAATTAACATTTACTTTTTATTCAAACAATGTAGAATAAAAGCTTTTAAACCCACCTCAACACCAACTTCAAGAAAGTTAGTTATAAACTTACAAAGTCTTGTCGAATGTCATTGAAGTCTTTTCCATATTTCTCTAGTGCCTCTTCAAACATAGCAGCTTCCGAGGCGCTCCACTCCTCCATTTCATCCCTGCAGAGCACCGGGCCGCCCGCTGGGACCAGTACACTCAGTGCACTCGACAGGTCGTAATTATGGCGATGCAGCGTGTCCATCGCATGGAACTGCAATAAATGGACACCGTGTGGGGGGTTGAAGCCTATCATTTAAGACCGGATTAGGTAAAGCAGAGTGTGTGTGTGGGTGTTGGACTCACCAGCGTGATGTCTCGTGAGGCTGCGGCTGCACTCATGTGTAAGCTCGGCTGTCGAACTGAACTGCTGCAGTCCAACGCTCGAGCAAAGGTCCCGACAGCCCTGAAAATATGTACAAGCGTTAAGAATACTAATATAAAAACCAAAAGATTAATAAACCAGTTTATTATTACAGTACCACCACACATCCTCGTCTGTAGGGATCATTTGTTTCAGCTGTGAATTCACCAATGAAAGACCACAAAAATGTTTGCAAACACAAATGAGCTGATCCTGACTCACAACAAACAGTTAAACTTAAGTTTGTGCATTGATTTTATCTTTATATTATACATTTTTTTATGCAATTTTCATCCATATTTTATATCCCCCCAAAAAAATGGTAATATATTTTTTACATTGCTTGAAGAATAAAACAGAAAATAATGAGCCATACTTTGTGAGCTATCCCATAAATAACAACAACTTGCTTGTAGAGAATGTGTAATGTATTAATAAATAATGAAAGTAATAAATTATGGAAGCTTCGCAGCCCTGAAAGCTTTAATTCTCTACTCAAAAACTGCTGAGATGCTGTTTAAAAAAAAAAAAAAAAAGTAATAAAAAAACTTAAGTGAATACAACATATTTAATGTTAAAACTGATTCTTTTGTAAGTATAAACACTGATTCAAACGCAGAATTTGATGCATTCTGGTTTTAATTATGTTTTAAGAAGCATCCAAACTCTTCTGGATTTGGTGTTGCTCTTTAATATGACTCTGTCTGTCAGAGGTTTGCAGCTGGAGGTTAATAAGCCCATGTCAGTGTAGAGGTCATAGGTCAGAGGTCTTACCGTGCCACCACTAAGAATTGGTCTATCTGTTTGCTGGTGAGTGGACACTCTGGATACCACAGCCTCTCCTCCAGCTTGGACTGGTCCCTGTCATCTGCCTCACCTGCAGGACACACAGAGGCAACAGAGAAAAAATGAATAATAATTTGGTTATTTTGTGAGATGCTGATGATAATCATGGCTATCAAATGGACCATGAGATGGCTGGATTAGCATTTCTGGGAAGAGATAGTTGATTAATCTGTGAATTTCTAACATGTTTCATGATTCAGGACAGAAAAGGATTTTGTATTTCTAATATTGGAATAGTTGTGCTTACAATTTTTAATTTCCACTACAAAGAAAAAACTTCCCTTACTCAAGCTGTAAGGTGGTTAAGTTTCTGTATTATTTATTTCAGCTACCATTAATAAAACTACATAATGGTTTGAAGTTGCAAGTGTAAAAGATGCAAGTCATGGGACAATATAAGTTTTTTTTACTTTACTTCAACAATGAAAAAAACTGCTACCTTCTCCATTATTAGAGGGAAGTCTACATCTATCTTCTAGCTTTAATTTTATTTACAGAATGCTGCAAATTCTTTTCATATACAGCAGCATCTATAACAAAGCAATTTCCCCCAATAAACTATTTCTGATTTTATCAAGAATATATTCAGAGATTAACTACATATCCAAGCTGTATCCTTTTGAGATCAATCCCACACATATCATCTTTTACACACAAAAAAAATTAAAATAAAGACAACAAGAAATTAAATAAATCACTTGTCCTGACTGACCCTCTTGTAGCATTTCAGGTACGTCTGCCTGAAAGCGCGGCCCCACTCTGATCTCTCCTTTATCGGCCAGCAGCGTCTTCTGCGTTGGGTCGTACACCAGCGAGTAGAAGAATGTATCCTGAAGAGAAGGACACCCGGATCAACACAAGACAAGACTGAGCCACTGTTTTTCCTTACAGCCATGTGTGAGTCCCTGTATTGGCATTTAGCCTTGTAAAAGCAACACTTTCACTGCGGTAAAAAACTGTTTGCTCTCCCGCCTGCAGCACACAACAGGATGCAAAACTGCTTTACCGTCTAGCAGCAGCCTAACATATATTTAAGGTGACAAAACTTTAATTAAATCTGTTTATATTCATTGAAGGAAGACGACTAAGACATTAAAAAAGCAAATGGAATTTGGCACAGCCGTACCACGGACTTATGATCAGTGAGTCAGTTTGCTGTTTAACCCACTTATTTCTTTCAGTTTTTGATGTAACATATGACTAAACCTGCTGTGACCGTCTGCAACAAGCAAAAACAAGTCAGAGATGACAAATCAAGTTTTCCTTAATCTGGCTCACCTCTTTGTCAAGGTATGAAAGAACGGCTTCAGTCTCATTCAATAACGCGACGCTGCACTTCCCCCTGATAGAAAGAAAGACAGCGGGAACAAGAACCATGTTAAACACAGACACAGGAAGTGAGCAGCACTCAGTTTGTCTTTTCATGGCTGGATGAGCGACTATCCATGAGCACTGCCTGCAGATGTGATGTGGGGCCCAGAGAGTGTGTGTGTGTGTGTACTGTACCTGATGTGTGTCGCAGGTAGACTCTCGTACTGCCGGGAGAGGAAGAGCTCTCTGTGGCGAAGCTGGTGTTTCTGTTTTTCTGTTAGCTCTGTCTCTGTCGGGTTCTCCTTCTCTTCTTCCAACTCCTCTGCAGATAATTAAAGAATAGGGGGAAAAAAAGATGTTAAACACAAGTATCCATGACACAGGAAACATGACTGAATCATGAATGAAAACAGACCAGCACATTTTCAAAGTTACAAATGGTTTCAGCCAAACTAGTTCATTTATCTCCAAGGTTTCATAAAGCACCACTTAATGATGCTTCATAACAGTGCCGTCGTCAGATATAACAAAACAGGCTGGTAAAATGGCTCTCGAGGGCTTTGCGATCCCAAACTATTGCTGCCATCCATTAAAGCCGCCCCAGCTATCATATTTAGGACTACTATACAAACTCTAATTTTTAGCACACAGTGTCTATCCATTAAAACTGTATTAGCTGCAGCCGAGTTGGTGCATAACGACATGCAGCAGATAAACATGTTAAGTCAGAGTACACTTTGAAAAATAAACATCATCTGCCATTGGCAACTAACAATAATAACACCAGTTGTTTTCACCATTGGCAGCTTCACTTTTCTGTTCGAAAATCCTACTGAGAGTGTGATTCCCCATTTCTACTCTCCTGATATGTCACACTTCTAGGAGCCAGGGGCGTCTGTTAGATAGTCGGAAATCCCCTCATTTTAAACAGTCAATTTCTGTATCTCTCCAACTCAGGAAATCCAACATTTACACCCACTTCACACTGTGATTGGCTAGCCATGCGGAGGTGAGAAACTTCTCTCGAAAGCTTTTCATTCTAAAGAACTATTTGTGTCTTATTTTAATGTGAACAACCAAGTGCAACACCACTATAAAAGCCAACTTCTCTACAGGCTTCTTTAAGCATTTACAATATTTTTTCAAGGTCTAACATTTTCTGTGCTTCTATCCACAAACACAAACTAAATTGCTTTTGTTACAGTTGGTGCTGTATAAGAAACAGAAATAAATCAGTTGTAAATAAAGATTAAAAAGTGTGTTACACTAACTATACAACCATATTAAATTCAAATATGAAAATACAGACATAATTTGAAATAAATAGAGATATTTACAAATATATATTTATGTAAAAATTAGTGAAACTGACTTATTGTAGCTATAGAAACACTGCATGTAAGGACATCATTTTTTTGAGAAATAATTGAAAATAAAAATGCACACGTAGACTTTGCCTTAGTGTTGCTATAACACAATCCTTACTTACAAACCCCGTGTATAATTAAAATTAAATAGTTTTTCGTTGTTCTGACAATCATGTTCTCATGATGTTACACCTGCGAATACACATAAAAAGTAACGGAAGTAAAAGAGCTTGAGAGAGACTTTCAAACCCTGCCTACTTCTAACCGCAGCACACATGACTAATCTTTGCGTGAAATGACTTTCTCCAAACCTGACGACTGTAAAGTCTTCGGGTCTCGCTAGTTGCTCTATTAGAAGTCCTCAGCTTTTGCAGAACCTTGCAGCTAAAATCTTGGCAAAAACAAAACAAAATTTGACCGTAAAACAGCCACTCTGGCCTATTTTCACTAATAGGTTCCATAACTTATGAGGCCTTTCCTGGACTGGAACCACCTTATCTATGTGAGCTAATTGTGCTGCATACACAGACGCGCCTCTCCTCTCTTGATGCTGGTCTTGTGGTCCTTCATCCAGTTAACAGAAAATCAGCTGACTTCTGAGCATTTGTTGACCGTGACACTTATCTCTAGACTGGCCTTCCATTAAGCTTTAAACCTTATCTTTATTTACCTATGAACACCTATCACAAAACATTAAAATGTTGGGTCCCTCTCCTCTTTAATATCTTTTTATTTTTTCTTTAAATGTTCATTTGGGGTTTTATCATATTATTTGCTTGCTTTGTGTTCTGTCCTATGCATTAAAATGTATTGAAATTATGCTGAATAATGTTTCTTCAATTAAACACGGGCAGTTTATGGTTTCTGAAAGTTACTGAAGTTTTAAATGCTGATTTCAACATTACATGGTTCAGTTTAAGGATAATGAACCCCTGACCCTCACTCAACTGAGCAGTCAGTCAGATTGGTTCAGCAACTTCCTTAATGTTTTCACATTTGTTTCTCCATTTCCTACTTTCAGTAGCATTTTTTTTTTACTTTTATCTGACAGACAGCAGCCTCGCTGTTCTTTGCTCTGTTTTCCTCCTCTATCTCAGGGCTGCGTCTTTACACACACTCTTTGCTGCCGTTTGATACTAAAAGCTTTCCACTACAAACCACTGGAAGCCAACTGCAGGAAGTCAATCTCTTATTTGTCACTGAGGTTAGCGAGTGGTTGCTAATTCATCACAGCAGCTTTTTTTAGTGGATGAGTAAATGTATACATTCAAATGCTGCAATGTTGCAATCATATGAATGGTAAAAGGGTGTTTTTAATTTATTTTGGGATGTTTTGGGTATGCAGCAGCTGAATTTCAAGTGTGAAAACACTAAGTGCTAAAAGCTAACAAAATCAAAGGTATTTTTATGGGATGATACGGATAAGAGTAGATTGGAAAATAACTTTTGAAATAAAACAGGCCTTTAGCTCTTCTGCAGAGCTAAGCTGTTTGTGTTTGATCTTTATCTGCATTGATTAATCGGTATACACAAAAAAGTAATTTTTTTTAAATTACTCCACTAAGAGCACTGTTGCTGCCTTCTGAAATATATATATATGTGTGTGTAGCAACAGTTTGATGGAAATTACATCCAACTCCTAATGACTGCATTCTTATGTCTGTAAATCATTTTCACTGCCTGTTTTTTTATTGTTTTCCTGAAGTAAACTCAGCCATATATCGAGTATTTTTTTTTGTTTACAGTAGGCAGTGCTGAATTTTATTATTGTTTCTGTCTCTTCTGCTGAGCAGCTGGTAGACGAGTGACTCCAAAGATCTTGTTGAATTGGCACAGAGCAGCGATGAGTGCATATGTTTCACCACACCGTATGGTTTATATTTTTGTGCTGAAAGCTGCTTTATGTTTACAGAGCCTAGCCAAATGAGCAAAAACCGGTTTTCAACATAATGACCACACAGAGACAACAGTATAAAGCCACACAATACATTCCTGTATTTCCTGTCCGTGCTGATTCTCAGTCATGTAAGCTTTATAAACTACTTTCCACTGCGTCTCCTGCTGCCTCGTCTCAACCGTCCTCCGCAAAGTTGTGGGATTGCTTTGGCAGAATGGAATTTTTTCACTTCCAGGAAGTGATCAAAAAAATTATTTTATTGTGACCAAAGGACAAGTGAAACATCACTGGGAACAGGTAGAAGGCTTCCCACACAGAACAGGTGTTACAGCAGCACTTTCCTTTCTTTTTTTCCCCCTCCACTTCTGCTGCCATACTCCAATTCTCTCAGTGAAAGGCAATTAAGAAATAAATGTGATATATAATTAATTTCATATAGCTGGACTAAAGCGCGTATATATTTGATTAAATGACTGCAGTCCTGTGGACATGAAAAAATGTAATACTGATGGTAAATGTTATTATGTGCGCAGGACGTACTAATGGAAACACAGCTGGAAATGTCAGACTGACTGACATGCAGCAGAAAGCCCACAATGACACTTTCCATCACTGTCTGTCTGAAATTACGACTGAAAGCCATTCAGTTTCAGACTGCTGCGGTAGTGTCCATTCACTATTCAAGAATAGATCGACTGTATGAATAAATTAATCCTTTTGAAAAAAATAATAATAATACTTATAATTACCAGATTTCTACATTTAAAATGTGTAAAATTGCTGTTTTTTCATAATGTTGAGAATACACTGAGCAGGGGAGCAACTAACAATTATGTAGTAAGTGATTAATCGACATTATTTTTTTTTAACTCATCCAAAGATGTTCCATTTAAAATCAAGAAAAAGAACACTTTGTGAGCTATAACCTGCAAACGTTTAGCATTTAAAAGAAGGAAATGACCATTCGAATCGTGATCTACAATCAAGTTATTTTGGTTAAAGTTCATAACGCATGAATACTGTAGAAAATCTGAAAATCCAATAATCATTTCCAACAGTTTCAGGCTCTCATGCATGGTGTAATTTTGAAACCTGCCTTATTGGGTTCAGGGGGTTAATAGGCAGATTCTGAGGACACTTAACTACTTCATTCACATGTGACACCAGAACAAAAAGTTGTGTCAGTGTGTGATGGGGGTTACTACTCACTTGCATGTTTGTCTGCGAGCTGGAT
>JAOWBC010000617.1:5358724-5372469 GCA_028566105.1 Hypoplectrus providencianus
TGGAGTCGAACGCCGTGCACGGCTTTTACCTGCGAGTCACCTGCAAAGAGGAGAAGAGTCTGAGGAACAACAAGAAATTCACCACGCTGGATGTGCAGAAGAACGGAGTGCGCTTCACCAACAGGTCCGCCTCGCTGAGCCAAGCGCACCACTAAGTGTTCACCTCGGGTAACCTTCCCGTCAGCTGATGTCTGTCGTGTTGCATGTGCTCTCTCGTGTCTGCAGTAAGCTGAGCTCTCTGAACGAGGAGTACACAAGGAGCAGGGAGGAGTACGAGGAGGCCCAGAACGCCATTGTCAAAGAGATAATCAATATTGCCTCAGGTGAGAAAGGCGTCAGATGCCGGTCGCGTCTCTGCAGCGTGGCATTGATTCGCTAGACGTTGCCTGGTTTGACATCTAGTAACAGATTTCACTCAGTTTAAAAGGTCATTGAGCTGCACAGAGCTTTGAACTTTTAAAGTTCGAAGAATCTGCATGATTGTGGTCAGATATGAATCATTTGGATCCTGCACATGCTCCTCTGATGTTTCATTCCTGAGTGTTGACCTCGCTGACCCCCCCCCCCAGGCTACGTGGATCCTCTGCAGACGCTGAGCGACGCGATCGCGCAGCTGGACGCCGTGGTGAGTTTCGCCGTGGCCTCCGTGACTGCTCCTGTACCGTACGTCCGGCCCCAGCTGCTGGCGGACGGCTGCAGGCGTATGGAGCTGCAGCAGGCCCGACACCCCTGCATGGAGACGGACGCCGACACCGCCTTCATACCCAACGACATCACCTTCATCCAGGGAGAGAAGGACTTCTACATTATCACAGGTGTGAAATACGACACGCTGTGGGCTGCAGACCTTTAGTCTCTAGATGCTGGAGCCGAAATAATGCAGAGGAAAAACTGGTGTCATATGAAACTAAAAGATCTACAAAAACAATAGGAACCAAAAGCTAAAAAGCTGAGCTCAATTTTTGATCCAGCAGTTGCTGGGGAACGTATAATAAACAAGCCCAATATTCCCTCTTTCTACATACCTCCTTATGCAAAGACAAACAATATTTTTTTTTTACTATATTTTCTTTAAAAACAACACTACGGCTCCTTTCAGATGGTTAATATTAAAGTCCATGTGATTATTTACCATTAATCTGAACCTCTCAGAGTCGTGACAGTCTGACAGTAATCATGTAATGTTCAAACTTTAAGAAGCAGTTCTTCCATCACTTATTGTACACGTACTGCTGCTGCTCTGTGAAACACCACTGCGATCTCCTTTCACCCTGTTCTGCAATGATGGAAGCAAATGTGAATTTATATACTGTGGACGCAGTATTGCATTGTTGCATTAAAGTATAAAAAGCCCTTAGATGAAGCCTGTTACGCCAAACGGAAACACAGTATTAAAAAGCATTTTTCCTGACAGCTTAATGAGTTTGATAGTCACTATGAGCGAGTCCTTTCATGTCGCCACTTTGTTCTGACATCGACTGTGAGGATTGTCTGGGAGTCCGTCATTCAGGCCCCTTTCACCCATTCCTGCGATTCAGAAATCTGTCACACCAGCAAATTCAAGGAAAGGATGAATCAGTTATTTCGGTGTGTGAAAGTTTTAATCCCCTCTGTCACTTTTTTAACATCTGTAAATTCGATTGTTCTTCACAGATTCGCTGAAAACAGGATTTTCAACTAATTCATGTCACTTTTCTGAAGCTGAACCAGCTGATTTCTGTGAATGGGGACAGATAACAAAAACTTACTCTCCTCTCATCCGCAGGGCCAAACATGGGCGGCAAGTCGACGTTTATCCGCCAGGTGGGCGTGATCGCGCTGATGGCTCAGATCGGCTGCTTTGTGCCGTGTGAGAAGGCGGAGCTCAGCGTGATTGACAGCGTCCTGGCCCGGGTGGGAGCAGGAGACAGCCAGGTGAAAGGAGTGTCCACCTTCATGTCGGAGATGCTGGAGACGGCGGCCATCCTGCGGTGAGAAAACAAACACACACCTACAGACATGACGCATGAACCTTCTCTCATCACCTCCACTACCGTCGTCCCTGCAGCTCAGCCACGAAGAACTCGCTCATCATCATCGACGAGCTGGGCCGAGGCACGTCCACGTACGACGGCTTCGGTCTGGCCTGGGGCATCAGCGAACACATCGCCTCCACAATCGGCTGCTTCTGCCTGTTTGCCACCCACTTCCACGAGCTGACGGCGCTCGCAGCGCAGCAGACCACCGTCCACAACCTGCACGTCACCGCGCTGACCTCCCACAACACACTCACCATGCTGTACAGGGTCAAACCAGGTCAGCACACACACACTTTTATACCTGGTTAATGCACCTCTGGTCTTTTCATTGTGCACCAAATGGGACATTTATAATCTCTTAGTGTGCATGACATACATTTTGTCACTTTTCATTCTTGGAAGTTGCTCAGCTACTATAAATAACTAATAACTCAAGTAAACACTGGAGCCAAAATACAAACTGACTCTTCAGAGCAAAAATGTCCTCAATTAAACTCCCAGAAACCACAATTTATGAGCCCACGGCAATTACACCATAAACCCATGCTGTTTAATCACGTTCTCAGTGAAGAGCCATGGCTTTTTACTACATTTCATAAGATTGAGCCATTTTCTCATGACTGTTCATTGGCACCAAAACAAGCATTTTTCCTGGTTTACAATCTGGTTGCACTCATTTTGAACTATTCACAGACATAACCCAGACTTAGAAAGAAATATTAATAATCACCCCTGCACAACACGATTTCAAATAAGTTGGGACGTTGTCAAATGCGAAAAGAATGTTTTAAATTGAAAACTGTAGAAAAGCAATTATTTTATGTCTTAACTGTAAACATAATTACATTTGAGTTGTTTTACCCAGCGCAATTACATTAAATTGTATTTTTCCTGCAAACAACAGCGGCATTGTGCTTAAAAAATTCAGAAAACTTAGCAATACGGTCAGGACTAATATTGGTTGGAAGATGTAACTGTGAGAGTGGAAATAATACTGATATTATCGGTAAAAAACACAGTTTAAAGGATAAATGAGAGGCGGGTGAGCTGACCCTGCCCCCTTACTGTGTGTTCAGGTGTGTGCGACCAGAGTTTTGGAATCCACGTTGCCGAGCTGGCGTGCTTCCCGCCGGCGGTGGTTGCAATGGCGAAGGAGAAGGCGGAGGAGCTGGAGGAGTTCCAGGAACCGGCAGGCGAGAAGTCGGAGCAGGAGGAAGAGCCGGAGGCCAAGAGACGACGCACGGACAAAAAAGTAAGGCTCCTGTTTCCTGTGACCTGCTCCTGCATAGCTGACCAGACATAAAAAAGAATTATAAAGTTGTTAAAATGGCTCAAATTAAGAAAAAAAAGCTAACCTCGCCCCCAGCGGAAGAGTTACAGGTTTGTGTAAACACTTTAAAAGGCTTGTGTCCTTGTCAGGGTTCCTCAAGAGTGAACATTTACACTATAAAAAGCTTTAAAATGCAAAGTTTTTTGGTAACAAAACGCACTGCCTCTTCTTTAGGTCGGGGAAAACCTGATCCAAGACTTCCTGGAAAAGGTGAAGTCGCTCCCCGTTGCTTCCATGAGTGAAGAGGAGGTGAAGGCAGCGCTCCGGAGGATGAAGCAGGAGCTCGCCGCCAAAAACAACACGTACATCACAGAGATCCTTTCACGCTGCGTTCCTGCCAAAACAGCCTGATTTTTCTCACAGAAGTTAATAAACTGTAGGTGACAACACTATTCGCTTATGTTGTATAGTTTTTCAATAAAGAATTATTTCTAAAAAAGACTTGTTTGTTTTAACTCCATTATCTCCTTTTCATACATGTGGTGTGTGTTGTTTTGAACATGAACATCAGATGATTTCTGTAAAAATCCGTGTGACAAACACTTTTCAGATATTTATCAGCGATGAATTCAACACAGACACCTTTGATCTAATAAAGTTTTATTTTCTTAGAAATGGCCAGTTTCCTGTTTTCTTTTTTTGTCTTCCTAAGAAAGTATACCCCTTTTTGAATTCCAACTAGCATCTACATAATGGTTATTGAATACTTCACAATATATTAAGTCTAGATGTTATGGTACATGCATACGATTCAGGCTGCATGAGGAGCCACAGTCACCACGATACACGGGGGAGAGAAGGGGGAGGACGGGCGGGGGGAGGACAGCAGATTGACTCTTCAGTTCCAGTTCAAAGGAGCTCTGACGCCTCCTATTGAAACCCTCTCCACAAAACACTGACTGCATCAACTTATAAACATATACACACACGCACACAACTTTCACTGTACACAACACACATTTACACACTCACATACACACCTTTATACACGTGTGGAGCCCCTCCACCTGCCATTTAAGCTAATATACCGGAGAGGGTTTTTAGTGTTTAAACGAGATTCTCTTTCACAGAAAGAACTTCACCACTGGGACGTTCAGAGTTTCTGCACTTTGCCTTGGGAGACGGGGGAGGGAGGAGGGATGCTAACCAAAGAAAAATAATAATAATTATAATAATATATAATAAAATAAAAGACATTCAAATACAGTCAGCTTTTTGCTTGAAAATACAAAACTACATGAGAAAGCATTGAAATAAAATCCACTGATCAGAACATTTTTTTTTTTTCTTAAAAAAGCCCAAGTGCTCCATCACACACACACAATCTTGCTCTTTATCCACACACAACAGAGCAACATCCGCCCATGCCTGGGCAGCCAATGGGGATGGCAGCTGCGAGGAAGCAGGAAGTCTCTTTGACAACAGTTCTTGTGAAGAAGAGGAAGAAGAAGAAGAAGGAGAAGAAGAAGAAGAAGAAGTGGGCTGGGAGCCGAGGATTAAACAACGGGAGGATCTTGGCGCGCTGCATCGACAGCCCCTCTGCGTAGCCCTTCTCATCTTCTTTGTCTACAGACTGCAATAAGAAATACTCGAGTGAGGAATCTCTTGTGGCCGTTCTGTCAGTCTACCCTCAGCTCCACTGCTCCCTCTAGTGGAGCCCGACTCCGCTGCAGCGCGTCTGACTGCAGCGGGCAGGAAGCTGCTTCCTCCGCAGCCTCTTTCACCTCGATCCCATCCGAGAGCGCCGCAATCACAGAGTCTCTCTGGGTCCTTTATGGCTGCAAGTGGATGTGTGTTATGTATCTGTGTGCGTGCGTGTTTGTGTGTGTGCAAGTGTGTGCGTGCATGGCTGTGTGCAATGTAATGTGTTTATATGCTTATGTGAGAGAGTGTAACTGGACCGGATGCCTTCAGTTATGTTGCAGCGTGTTGGACTCGATGGGCGGCGCCGAGTCATACAGAGTGTCTGTGTCGTGTGTGGGCTCTCCGGCCAGCGTGCACGGGTTGGACAACGTCCCCGCTCCGCAGTCACAGAAAAACCTACATGGGAGCACAACATCAGGGATTATAAACCAGAAGGAAACTTAAATGATTAGATTATCAATGTGCAGAGTGCAGGTACAGTAAATTCAAGATAAAATGTAGCGTAAATAAAGTGGGATAATCCATTTAGGGTTTGAATAAACAACATACATACAATATGAATATTAGCATTAATTAGTATTCACATCACTTACTTAAGAAAAAGTACTAATACCACACTGAGATTACTCCACGACAAGTCTGTTTATGAAACCCTCTAGACTAAAAGTCCAAATATCAGCTTGAAATTTACTTCATGTATAAAAAGAAAAAGCATTGTTAATGCAGAATGGATCGTTTGTTTCATATATTCTAAACATAATATAAAAATATTCATACTGATGCATTTATAAAAGCAGATTTTAACTTTAGCTTGCAGACAAATGCAGTGGAGCAACTGTATAAAATTACATGGAAATTTCAAGCGAAGTGACCTTGAATATGATTAACAGTTTTCCCCCTTAATAATAAAAATCAATAAAGATGGAAATGTCTTACCGATCGTGCCGTATAAACTCTACATCGTGCCCTTGGTGGCACTTTTTGATGCAGTTTACGCAGATGGCGTTTCTATCTGTCGTGTTACAGGTGTGACATCTGGAGAGAAAAAAAAAAAGACTCATCTAAACAACTCAATGCAAATAAAAAGACTAAACAACAACAATAACTAAACAGTGGATTTTAACAGTTACCAGCCTAATAATTTAATTACGGATCTGCTGAATTTGTTTGGTCTACAAAAGGTTAATATATAAAAGATATTTTACAGTCAAAAAAAAAAAAAAAAAAAAAACTCTCAAAATATAGCTGAAACGCGAGGAATACAATACAGGCATACAAACAGTAAGATGAACTTTGAATTGACTGACTCATTACAGCATTAATTATATTTCTAATTCTGATTCATTACATTAACTATGTCTTATTGCATAATAATGATATATTTCTTGTGTTCAGACAAATAATTTCGAACAATAAATGAAATACAGCCAAAACTGTCAGCAGGTAAAAGAGCATCTTTACTCCCATTTAATATTTACCAGAATGACCCTGAACTGCTTACCTGTAGAAGTCGTGCATGGGGTAACTGGTGTAGCTGGAGATCTTGTAGAGGCACTGTCCTCTGCTCACCGCCTTCTCAATGGCATCCTGGTTATTCAGGATCTTATTATCTGACAGATATGAGGCAGGAAACGTGATTAGGAAACAGAATCAAGCAGCAAACTCAGAAATCAAGAAGCTTTAAGAAGCTCACAGAGCAGCTGGTTACCTTTCATGGTGACGTTGACTCCCGAGGCCAGAAACAGGCCGCCGAAGCGATTGTTGAAGATCTGGTTTCCCTCCAGCGTGGCTGTAGCATGGTTAGTGATTTCAATACCTGGAAGAGAAGAAAAATTAAACTTGAGGCTTTATTTCTGCTTTCATGGAGCTTGAGATGCACCAACTACAATTTTAGTTATTGCAGGAGACATTAATAGACATTCTCATTTGTTTTTATATATATTGTTTAAGCTTGCAGAAATACTGCAAAATGTATGTTTTATAGTGACTAACTAAAAATAGTAAATAAATAAAACAAAGCTCGAAAAGCTATGCATAAATTATCCAGGCTATCTCATAAATACAGACGTATATATATTAAACACACAAAAAAAGAACTCCAGCTTTTTCCAAGTTTTTTGTAAAATTAAAAAACAACTGAATATTAATCTCAGTAGATTCCACTTTATCTTAGATGCGACTAACCTGCAGCGAAGCCGTCAAAAATGCGGTTCTTGCGGAGTATCGGGTGGCTGTTGGTGCTGATCAGCACGCCGGCCTGAGCGTTCCTGAAGATGTCGTTCTCCTCCAGCAGCCCTGCAGAGAAAAACATTTCAATGTTATTGTAAACTATAGACATACAGGTCCATTAATAATTAAGTCTCCAAAATATTTCAGAGGCTTTTACTAATTGATGTGGCCGCAGATCAAAGTACCTCTGCCCCCGTTGAAGATGCAGATGCCTCCGTCTCGGCCGTCGTGGATCTTGTTTCGTCTCAGTGTGGGGTTGCTGTCCGTCTTGATCCACACCCCGGCCATGGCGTTGTCAAAGATCTCGTTGTCCTCGATGAAGCCCAGACCTGAGTTGTAGACTAAAATCCCTCCGTTCTGGCCGCCCCATATCTTGTTGCGACGGATCTTTGGGTTGCTCCCCGTCCTGTCGAGATTCAATGACAGTTATTTGAACAAGTCACAAAAGAGTGGAAGAAGAAAACTTGGGACCTTTAAAGTCAATCATTTTTTAAAACTGCTGAAATGGAGTGACTGTTACCTTATTTGTACACCAGAATACATGTGATTGTAGATGTCATTGTCTTCCAACACACCGTGGCCGTTATCGTAGAAATACACGCCAACCTAAAAACAGACGATTATTGAAAATGTTAAATGCTATATTATGACATTTGTTTTATACCTTTGTTATACCATACTTTGTTTATTACCCTTGAATTAATGCCCATGTTTTTATTTAGCTATTGAATTTTCCCTTTTATTTATTAAAATAATTATTAGAAATAATACATTTTAAATAAAAGTAGTAAATGGGGGAATTTATAAAAAAAAAATTACCTACACAATGAAGCAAATAAAGAGAAATATCAATGATTGGATGCCTATATTTGTTTCTAATATATATATATATATACACATAAATAAAAGTATTTAGTACCATTCTCAGAATTGCATATTAATAATCAGTTACTTTATTTTTTAACATGCATCAATTGAGGAAATTTGGTGTGATTTCAAGGATATATTTAGGCGTTTGTGGGCAATATTTAACCTTGTAAATGTACCTGTTTGCCGCTGTGGATGCGGTTCTTGCGGAGGACAGGAGTGCTGCCTGTGGTCACCCAGACACCAGCCAGTGTGTTGCTGTAAACCTCGTTCTCCTCGATCACCCCCTGGCCTTTCTCGTGCTGGGACACAAAGCAGGGTCGACTGTAAATACTTTTCTTTATTTCTCTGTAAATACGATGTGCTTTCGGAAAAGTGTAAACCCAACTGAAGAGTATTTACCACATAGATGCCTCCGTGCTGTCCATCGTGGATCTTGTTGTGCCGTACAATGGGGCAGCTGTTGGTTCGAATCTGGATTCCCGCCAAGGCGTTCCCATAGATATCATTACTCTCTATCAAACCCCGCCCATCGCCAAATATGTACACCCCTCCTTGGTTACCATTGAAAATAGCATTTCCCCTAGAAAAAAAAAAAAAAAAGAAGAGAAAAACACAGTCACTATCTTGGTACAAACATGAACATGGAGACAACACAAAAGTGCTGTTCCAAATTTTCTGATAACTATTGGACAATATGACAACCAGTCAAAAGTTTCTCATTTTATGGTTTCTTACTTGTTATATATTCTTCTACATTGTAAATTATCTAAGAAATCAAAACTATGATGGAGCACATTTGGAATAATGTGAGCAAAGGTGAACAAAAGAAAAAGATAGCTAATTTGAAGAATATGAAATATAAAACATTCTATTTTTTGCATCATATTTCCATCCATCTTCTTTCATCGTTTTAAAATGTTTTCAGTATTAATCTACAATGTTGAAATAATACAAATGAAAAAACAACCATCAAACTAGATGGTGTGCCAAACAACAAAAAAGTTGAACAAAAGCTGTGCCCCACTTTCTGCAGGATGCCTTGTTCTCAAATGAATGTGCATCGTAGATTTGGGTTACATTTGCTTAAACTTGCAGAGTTTGCACCGCACCTCACTTTTTATTAATTTTAACTAATTCTCTGCATGTTTCTGCTGTTTGTATAATTTGTAAGGATCCCACCCCTACAATGTGGCTCTTAACATAGTTTGCTGCCTCTTCTGAAATCACATTTGCACAGAATTAAAAACCTAAATGTGGCAGGTCCTAAATGCATGCATGTCCTCACCGTATCGTCGGGTCGCTGTTGGATGTGATCCACACTCCAGCGAAGTTATTGGCATATATTTTGTTCTCTATAAACTGTCCCCGGCCCTTCTCATGGACGTAGATGCCTCCTGTTTGGCCGTGATGGATCTCGCAGCGCACCACGGTAGGGTTGGCGTAGGCCTTCACCTCAAAGCCTGCTATGCGGTTTCTATGGATGTTACAGTTCTCAAAGTAACCCTGAAACGGAGGAAAAGAAGCCGATTAGATGGTCTGATGTGATTCTTTTATCTATTTAGTCCGCATAGAAAAACACCCTGTGCAACTTCAAGTGTTTGAAAACAACTGCCCACAACCTGAAGGTTTTCTGAAAAACTGCATTTGAATGTCAACATTTTAAATAAGCAATTTCTGAGGCTCCGTGGCAGATGAAGACATGAAATATCTGACAGCCCGAACTATTACCTCTGACTGTAAAGACTGGCCTTTGACCTAAAATTATTGTTGTTTTGTTTTCCGAGAAATACGGTGTGAATAAAAAACAAATAAAAGCTAAAACCCTTGGCATTGGATTTGTCTTAAAGTGCATTTACACTTTTTAAACATCAAAAACACGTTAACGTTAATAACGTTATTGTGGCACAAAAAGAAAAAGGTGGCAGCCATATATTCAATAAAACACACAGTCAGTAGTAATGCATTACATAAATCTGTCTGAGTGCAGTGCAGCAGTTACTGCATGTCATTATCCTGCTGTAAATACAGATGTCACATTACAGTCTGGGCCATTGCTGGATTGATTGTCAATAATACTGTAGTCGGCCTCTGTGATCTGATGTCTCTAATACGGTCTGTCACAGATGCAAGTGCACGTTTTTAGGACAATCCTGTAGCTGTTAAACTTTATTTCTGTCAACTGTTCTGTCTTCTGTGTGTTTAAGTAATTATTTTTTGTGCTGTTTAATCCCTCTGTGCTTTTCAGGTATGCATTCCATCGGTTTTGCGCCTTAAAAAAGAAAAGATCATCCCAAACACAGATGCCTCTCCCGGTCTCAAAGGTGTATACATGCTATATGGGTAAAATAAAAATATGACATGACATAGGTGTGCATTTACCATGCCGTGATCAAAGGTGAACACTCCAACATCTCGTCCGTGATGGATGTGGTTACGTCTAATGATGGGGTTACCGTGGTTTTTCACCCAAATTCCTGCAAGCGCATTGTTGCTGATTTCATTGTCCTCATAAATGCCCTGAAAACAATAAAAAAAAAAAAAGAGACAGATGTCAACAGTTTTGTTTATGGACAGCCCTCAAGTGTTATTTCTGAGGAAGAGGTGTTATTTTTACCTGTGCGTGATCCGTGATGTACAGTCCTACGTTCTCACAGTCACTGATGTTGCAGTGTTTGATGGTTGGACACGCTCCCTGGCCGCTCACACACACAGCTGAACCCACTAAACAAAAACAAAAAGAAAACAGAAGAAATGAATGCCTTCTAGAGCTATTTTTATATCAATTAAAATGTATCTTCTTCCAGTAAACGGTTAATTTGCTGCATTCAGTTTTGCAGTGAGGCTTGTTTTAACACACATGTTCATACAGTAAAATAGACATGCTTGACATGGAAAGCTTGATAAAACAGCTTAATGCAGATTAGTCCTTTTTAACATAATAACAACAACATGCATTGACCTGTGTAAGATCTACAACACTTAAAAAGGAATACTGGCATCTCAGTACTGTCAACAGTGTACTCAATTAAAAAAACTATACTATACTTTAATGGACAGAAGTAGATCTGATTTAAGGTTCAATGTATTAATGTTTTGTGACGTGTCATACTGTATGAAGAGAATCAATATAACTCACTTAGTTGGCATCATCTTGAGTCAATACACGACTTGACAAATCTCAGCTAATATTGGATAGTAAAATATAACTAGATTTTCCATTGCTGCCCACCAAGAACCACAAACTTTTCATGGGAGATTAAAGTGAAGTAGTGGCCAAAAAAACTATTCTGCTCCAGGGTTTTTTCAGTTTTCAGTCCAAGACCCAAATAACAAATTTAGTCTCTTCATCCTGGGACACAATGAACACACTGATTATTTAGTGATGTGCAAAATTAGGGACACTGTGACAGAAAACCTTTGCACTACACACAAACTTCTGTACAATGCTATGCAAAATAATACAAGACCCCTGCAGTATATTACAAAGCTGTGCGTGCGTCCTCCCACAATACCAAGGGGTCAGTGTGTGTGTTACCTGTGCACGTGGAGCGGATGATGCAGTGGTC
This sequence comes from Hypoplectrus providencianus, assembly GCA_028566105.1. Classification (NCBI taxonomy): domain Eukaryota; kingdom Metazoa; phylum Chordata; class Actinopteri; order Perciformes; family Serranidae; genus Hypoplectrus; species Hypoplectrus providencianus. The sequence goes on from JAOWBC010000617.1 coordinate 5,370,382, forward strand.
GATGTTGGGGCTGCAGTTGACTGTGATCTCCAGACAGTGGTGGGCGTTGTGGTGCTGCGCCGACTTATCATCAGGATTAAACTGAGCAGAGAAGAGCAGCAGAAGTCAGACAGTGGCTGCGCTTACTGACAACACATCAAGCGTCTTTCCACCCACCACATCCACACTGGACTTTCCCTACTGGAGGCAACGGATCCAATAATACTCATAGCTGATAATAAGATGCAGAACCAATGAAACAATGATGTCTTACAGCACAAGAAACACAGAATAAGCCATTGTATGCCACATGAAGACATGTTAAAACTCATCAGGGGTGAAAAAGGTGATGAAGAAATTGAATGTGCTTTTAGCACTTTGCAGCTTTTGCAACTTTCCACAATCACGACTAAGGCAAAAACTTCATTTTAACTTATTTTGTCATTTTCTCCTGTCCCATCAGTGCCTCTAGCTGCTATTTCTCAATGTTTGTAAAAAGCAAAAAACATTTTTTTGGTTCGTTAAAGTTCAAATTTTCAATCCCCAAAAAATGCAGGCACAACTTTTCTGTTCATACAATTTGTTTGCCTTATTTGTGGTTGATAGTGACAGAAACCCAGGTGTCTCCTTTTGGGAAATAACAATTTTCCCCAACAACTATGAATAAATAATAATTTAGAGACGAAGCTCGACTTCTCCACTGTAAAAACCATTCAAGTGAAAGTTGAGATCCAGCTCACCTTGATGGTCATGTATCCCACGTAGGCGTCCTCTGAGCCCTCCATGAAGACAAACGTTGAGTCTCTAGTATTTTCTATCACAACCTTGTCTGCTACTTTACCGGGAGCTGTTGGGAACGCGGAGAACACTCATTAACACCCTCGTACATACAGATGTAAATAATGCTGAGAATGTATCCCAACTTAAGAGGGATATTGATTGCATGCGGTGCAGGCATCAAGGTAAGGTCTTAAGTACTTTCAAGTGAAGGAAACATGCTTACCTGCACCAATCATGGTGATGGGGGACTCTATATAAATCCACTCGTCTGTATAGATGCCAGAGTGGACGAAGATTAGACCGTCAAAGTGGGCCTCTTGTACTCCACCCAGCGCATCCTCAATGGTGTCATAATACTGCAGGAGGAAGGTGCAAACACTTACAGGCAGAATATACAACTCATCACAATGCAGTTTGGAAAGCAAGCACATGTTTACATTAGCTGCGGTTTGCATAAATATCACTGTGTGTGCAATAGCCAACCAAATGAAGGATTTCTTTTGGCCATGACTTACCAGCATATTCTCTCTGCCTTTGTACCTGCCGGGGTTACTGTAGAAATGCTCAGCGAAGCCTGGTTTTACATGAGCACCTTTGTACTGCAACACAGAAACGAAACCACAGTCAGTATTTTTCTGGTGATCACACAACATTAAATTTTAAACAACAGTTTATAAAAGCCAGAAGCAAAAAAAACCCAGAAATCATCACCTGATGGCCCATGAACACATATCAATGAATCAATTCAAGCTTAATTTTTTTCATTAAAAGTCACTCTATTTACCAAGTCATATCTTAACATTTTGCCAAAAATACAGTTTCTCCTCTCACTCCTCGCTCTATGAATTGAGAGGATTAACATCAACATTTTATACTTCACTAATCACACTGTATACACTCACTACTGACAGAAAAGCCAAAACAAAAAGACTATAAATTGGTAATGGAATACAATGTCATACACAATACAATATAAAATGCTGTGCCAAATGGTACAATAAAAAGGTACAACACAAGTAACAGTCAGTGTTGTGAACTGTGGTCCACATTAATATTAGATTGAGACCCTTACAAACAAAACAATATAAACTTGTGACCTCCTGTTGCATGAATACTGGTTGCGAAGACAGGTTTATTTATTTTATTTTCCAGGATGGGGTAATGTAATCTAAGATTATCACTTGAGAATAGGGAAAGGGTTTTTAAAAGAAACAAAAAGAAATATTTTATAACTTAAATATGCTTTTATTCTGATTTCTGTCCTGTTAATCATCCTGCAGCCCCTAAACTTCAAATTGGGAACTACTGGCTTCTGTAGAAAAACATTGT
>JAOWBC010000617.1:5372569-5383644 GCA_028566105.1 Hypoplectrus providencianus
GATTTCTGTCCTGTTAATCATCCTGCAGCCCCTAAACTTCAAATTGGGAACTACTGGCTTCTGTAGAAAAACATTGTTACAAAGGCAGAGTTGAGTGATAATAGATACAGCAGCAAAATACTCCTTAGTTTCTTATCATCACAACACATGCCACAAAACAGTAAAGATGTAGGACTCCAACAAAACCTTTAGGTTTAAGTGAGTATTTAAAAAAAAAAAAATCAAAAGAAAATGTCTGGATTAAATTAAAGCATTCATAGTAAGACTTGGATGTGAAAACAGAAGACCTCCTGATCATTAAATGTTAACTACATTTTAAAGCATTAATAAGACAAGAGGAACAGTTTGAAAATGTATGAGTATCTTTTTGGTGTTTCCAAAAAATGGCATCCCATTGAACACAAGCAGTTAAAGTTGTGTTTATCTGACTGCTGATTAGTTCAATTTTACTGAAAACGGTTGTTTTATTAAATAAATTTTGAGTGCTTACTCTGTTACTTATACACATACTGAAAGCTATTCTTCCATTTCTCCCTGTAGACATGGAGCCATTTCAAAAGTAAACATACAGACATTGGTTCACATTATAATGTATGTGTATACAGTGTTTTAAATTTGTAGGATCAGTTTCCCCATGTCCGATATTATTATACACGAGAGTGGAATGACTTTTATTACAAGACCATATACGACTTTTCAGAACAGCACATTGCTTATTTTTAATGGGTAGAATGGAAATGTAGGGAGACAAACAAACCAGGTCTGTGCACAGATATTGATGGTCTTTAGAGAGCCCCTTTTCTCCTCATGACAAAACAACACATAGAAAAACACCCAGCAGACTTACCAGCTGTTGAAAGCTCTCCTTCCAGGGGTTTGGGTGTTCATGCTCCTCGGGACTGACCTGGTAGAACCTGCCTGGCTCTGGGTGCATCATAGGACGCGTATACTCAAACACCTCCATGTACAAACGCTTCCTAGAATTTCAAATACCAGAAAAAAAACAAAAACATTTCAGTCATCTGCGTTTTAATAAAAACACAAGTTTCCATCTCTTTAGTGGCACTGACCATAGGATGGGGTCGTTGGCTAGCTGGCTGAATCTCTTGCAGACACAAGCCGCCTGACAGAGGTCTTGTTCCAGTAAATAGGAGAAGATCTTCAAAACAACCTCATCTGGAAGCTTCTGCTGCAGATATTGCTCTGCTGGGGCTGCTAAAAAAACACACAAATACACACAGATGCTCACAATGTAAGCCTAAGGAGAAAGTATTTTCACTCCAAGCACATTAAACTATGGAGTCATGCTATTTAATGGATTGCAGAGCATCAAGATCTACCAGCACACACAGAAAAAAAATCAATAAAGATTCAGAAAAAAAGGAGAGAAAAAGCTAACACTCTCCTTTCCCCGGCTGCGGAGATTAACACACACCTGGCAGGTCGTGGCTCTTACCGGACACTCGTGCCCGCTTGGCTCGATGGCCAAAGGCCTCTGTTGATGAAGTGGAAGCTCCCTGTAAAAAAAGGAGAAAGGATATCACCCTGTGCCAAGATTCATGCACTAAGTAATCAGCTGGAAAATGTACTGCTCTGTCACAAAAATCTTTGTTCTTTCAAAGGAAGGCACAATCAATCAGCAATTCTCTCTTAGGTCTGTAGAAATTAACACTGCAGTCAATGCACACAAATAAAAAGCACTTAAATGTTGTGGTCTAACCTCCATTGGGCCCTTGCTGGGGCAGGCAGAGGCGGTGGCAGAGGCAGCGGCGGTTCTCTTGGGAAGCAGGGTCTTGCGTCGAAGCTGGTAGGGACTGTTCTGAGCTCCTGGTCCGGACTCCTCAATAGCCATCTCTGCTGCAGCTGCTGCAGGAGCCTCCTCATCTGGACAAAAGGAACAACATATTTTCTATACATACACCACTTTCAAAGAAACAATTCAATTATTACAAAGCTGCAGAATAAAGCAAGGCCTTGCAATTTAAAATGAAACACTGTGTATTCAGCCAAATAGCCCCATCACCTCCCTTGTGCAGAAATGTACAACTAAAATGTCCCCAGTAATTGCAGCAAACATTTAAACCACTGACACTCAATATTAATGACACAACGGTGTGCATTCAGCTCATGTGCTGTATGCACACTGCGCAGGCTAACCGACAGTGTAATAGTTGGTAAAGCAGACAAAGGTTAGTGATTGATAATGGCAGATGCACCCCCTGCAGCCACATTACGAGTCTTACATGTCTAGTCATTCACAAGTGATATCCGTCGATGTGCATTTGTCTTGTTCCTATATGTGCAGAATGGGACTCATCGTTTATGGGGCTGTCAAATTAAGGGCCGTAGATGAAGTCGATCAGACGTGCAGCTAATGGCTAAAAACTGAACTGCGTAGCTGGCAAATCCGCGGTGTAAACAAATCGAGCTACGGCTAGCAGGCTCCCAGAACAAGGAAGGGGATGTGGGTTAAATCTGCTGGCTGCGTTAGCTTTAAACAACAGCTCCGAGTACAGAAAATAGACTCAAGTGAATTCATCCGAAGCGTATCGTCTATCACAGCTGATCTTGTGTGGCCCTCTTGAAAAGCTGGGGGGCAAGCTAGCTAGCATTGCCCCCATTCGCTGCTAATGTTTTTGTTAACGTTACACCCCAAAAATGGCAGTCCAAAGACGCCGCAGATTTACACCCTCGGAATCGTTAGTGACAGCTGGGAATGCGACGGCCGGGGAAGACGCGCAGATTATGGTTAGAGCTTGTGAAGTCGACCCCTTTTCCTCCAGCTGAGGTTACCTGAATATGCGCTTTAAATGTTGACCGTTTCGCTACATACGCATTACGTTAAGCGAAGACAACCCCCAACCTCCACATAACCTGGTGAGCTAGCTAGCGGCGTTAGCTAGCCCCGATCACTCAAGCCAAACAAAGCGCGGCCTGGCCTAAGCAACAGAGCAAGAAGCCTCGGGTTTTCCTGCTGAACCCGCCGTCTTTGAGAGTGGCGGATGGGCCAGTAGGAGAATAACGAGCGTTACGTGAAGAGTTACCGCCTGACACGGCTTCGTCTTAAATTATGAGCTGACCGTGGCCTAGCTTACCTCTATCCCCGTTGTTCCGTTCGGGCTGCACCGGGCGCGGCCTCGACACTCGCCTGGGTCTCCTGTTGGTGGCTCTGACGGAGTTCATCTGGGGAGTTGGTTGTTGGAAAAATAGACTGCTTTCCTCGACCGCCCGCTTCTAAATTTCGCCCTCGACCCAAACTACCACCCGCGCAGCCTTTTTCCCAGATACACCCGAACAATTGCGATCAAAAACCCGCTGGTATTTGGGGTGTAATCGCTTTTTTTTCCTCCTCCGTGGTGTTACAGCTCCCCCCGTATCGCTGCTCGGTGCCAGCTCCGTCTCAGTCAGTAGCAGGAGGAGCCATTAACCCACACGGGAAACAATCGCGAGAAAAAAAAGAGCAGAGTGGTCGTTCGGCCAATCATATTTGGCGTTTTAAGATGTCCTCCTGCAGCGACCAATCAGGAGCCTCGTAACAGACGACTTGACAAACCTTTCTGTTGGGGTTCGGGATCGGTCAAGCGGAGATTTGATCGATGCACGGCTGATAATAATAACCAATTAAGATAATGTACATTTTGCAGTCATAGTCCGTAATGTAACAGTAACATAAAGACCAGAGCTAAATGTTGTGTTATATTTAGTAAGCCACATTAACAAGGGATATACTTAAATGTTAATACATGTAAAGCCCTCAAGAATGCTGAAATCCCATTCAATTACATTTTTAAAACAAACAAACAAACAAAAAAGATAAATATTTTTCTTAGGAGGGAAAAGAAAATAAAGGCAAGGTAAACGTCAATGGGTCGCAGGGACCATGAGTGTGGAAAAAATAATAGCCTCAAGTAGCCTTTTTAGCTCAAAAAAAAAAAAATGAAAGAAAGAAAGAAAAGAAAAGATAGAATAAAGAAAAATGTAAGCATAGCCTGGAACAAAAACGAGCGACATACCGGTTTGGTAGACTATGCCATGATAGTTTAAAGTTACTACTATTACTATTACTACTATTATTTCCCCCATGGGGATCAATAAAGGAATATCTTAAATAATACAACAACTTATAATAACACCTTTTAATATGCTGAACCCCTCCCCTCCCCATATATTACCTTATTACGCCATTCTGCCCTGGAACCGTTACCCTTGCCTACTGAAGCCTATTTGTTATACCGTTTTTATTTGCTTATCTACAATAAGGGAAAACAATAATATTGAAATGTTTAGGGAAATGTCCACCGAAAAGGATTTCGGGTTTAAAACAAAACCAATTCTTCGTTTAAGCAAACAAAAAAGTCCCCTTTTATTCCTTTAAGAGTCACTCTGAAAAAATCACTAATGCATTGCAAAATAGATTTTTCACTAGCACATAACTAATAGTAAAAAAAAACTAATCACTAAAAACTAATTATGTGTCAGTCAACAATATTTTCTGAGATTTTTACCATACCATTAAAATGTACTGGCCTGACATTTCTACTGTGCTTATCAGTCATCTTAACACCATTCAGGTTCTCACAGCCAAATTACCTGGAAAGTGAATTAGTCACCCAGTGACCAACAGTGGTACTCACAGCTGAGTCAACGAACAATAATGTCTTTATTACTATATTTGTCAGAAAACCCACATTAAGTCTGAGTAAAATGTCAGTCATTTACGTTGGCATGCAATTGAAATTATGTTAATAGCATTACCTTTCATTTATTGCATATTCATAAAGTGTACTTCAGTGATTCTTAAAGATCCTTCTTGGACCCCAGAGGTCCATACAGTTTTAAGATTCATTCATTTAAATTACAATGACATTAAAGGCGTCCTACTTAAATGGCTTATTCTTTAACCTTGTAGTTCATAGAAACATTCTAATCCAAAGAATTGGATATTATTTAAAAATAATCAGCAACTGTGTTATATATGCGCTTAGACTCTTTACACTTATCCTGATTTAAGTACATATTTTCTGAAATGCCCATCAAATGAATCTTATTTTTTGTCCAAATACATTGTAAGTTGCAATTTAAACTGACGTCGGCATTGTTTATGAGTATTTTGCATTGAGATGGTGTAAACATTTTAAATACATGTCTAATCTTTTATATACCTTTACATAAATAAACATTTTCACATAAGTCATGTTATGGTTTGAGAATTTCAATTAGTAATATCAGATAATTGAATGCAAACTGCAGCATTTTTAACACTTCTCATACCTGAACACCTGTGTATGTTTGAGTGTTAAATTAAAGATTTTATGGATGACCACTTTAATAAACACATTTGTTCAATTAGTGTTGTTTCCTGTAATTGGACCACCAGATGGCATTGTTTGTCTGCAAATGACTGGGCTGTGATTTCACAGTGCTTTAGGACACAGCATGACGGAAACGGTTCTGTTTTATTATTTATTAACCCTTGAACATTAATCAAAAGCAGTGATTAATCCTCTTTAATAGTCAGTGGATGTAACTATAAAGATGATTATATTACAGTAAAAACTCCCTCTCCTTACCTGCTGTTTCAGACAATAAAGCATATGCAGAAATTATAATCGTTAAAGTCTCTTCACAGACTAGAAATTATTATTATGATGGACAACCATATTGCTAATTCACTGACTATGAATAATTTCTTATACAACACCACTATCCCTGTCAAACATCCTGTTAGAAACAACACCAGCAGCACAAAATCTGTATATTAATGCTTATTTTTCTGTGGGCCCCAATCTGTCACATTTTCCCAGTGCTCTGTCAAGACACTTTAAAGACTGTCAGCACTGCAGAAGCCATATCGTCTGCAGCGGCAGGTGGGGAGAGGGAGTTTTTTCAGAGACACTTTCCAGTCTCAAGCTGCAAAGCAACATCTTCCTGAAACTGTATCTCAGAAATAACAATATTCATCCTCTCCATGAAAAATTCTTAAAAGGGAAACATAGCCTGATCTGCAGATTTTCTCACTGTTACCAGTATTATTTTAAGTGTAGGTACAATGGACACACTGCAAAAAAAATAAAAAAAAGTATGATAATATAATAAACATTAGCTATTATTGCATGCTGCAACAGAGACTTAAACTTACATGCAACTTGTTTGTTTTTGTAGATAACAGTATTGATTTCATGTCTCCATATATTTTTTTAGAGAAATAGGCTAAAAGAATGTCACCAGCTGTGGAAGAACAACCTGCTGTTAAATTGAGATTTGATGTTAAGAGTACTGCTTGTTGACAGAGGGGCTGATAAAATAATATGCTGCTGAATAGACCACTAGAGAGCAGAGATCACACCCAGCATCAGCAGCATCACCTGGTGGTTAAAGAATATAAATGCACCCTCACGTTCACTGTTGGCATGTAGGAGGCAGTGTATCCATATCAATGAGGGGGACTCAGATTCCTTCTTGCAGCTGCAGCCTTGAAGCCCTGGTTTGCTTGCTTCTGACTGTGTGTGTGCGCTTTATCAGGCTGCCGTATCCATCGTCCTGTAATAAGCAGAAAGAGCAGCTGTGTAGTCTCTCCTTCCCTCCCACACCCACCACCCACCACCCACCCCAGCGCACAGAGCAGAGGTTGTTAGGGTCACTTTGTCCTTGAAAGTTCTGGATGCTCTGAAGGACAGCGTTTTCAGATAAAGAATAATTTAGTGTTCGTTTTTTCCTTCCTTACTGCTCCTCATACACTCACATTCACCTCACAAAATCTACCCAAGCGCGGAGGATATAATAAACCAATTTATATAAATGATGTGGAAAAACAATCCTGAAGATATACTTTGTACAAAACACATGGTTATATAAAAGTGGCACTTAATGATAGATTCATTTACAAACAATAAACGTAATTACATTCCAAAGATAATTACACGTCCTTCATTTAAAGAGAAAGTGAAAGGTGGGAGGGATGTGGACGCACAGAGAGCTACAGCTGATAGAGTGTATGAGAAGATTATTAATCAGCGGGTCCCTGCGGTGTGCTTTTAATGAATAGCATTCAATCATGACTTTGAATGCTAAATGAATGTTGATTTCTTGACATGCATATGCCGATATCCCATGCGTCGAACCTTTGTCAGACCATTTCAAAGGACTTCAGTGTATTTAACTGTCTTGAGACACCAGCTGGATTGTTACACAAGATGGTGCATGGAAGTAAAATCAGTTCCCTAATCTTGCTACATGTACTTGTGATTTAAATTGTTGGGATGCAGTACATGCCACCTATTCTGCATTCCAATTAAGTTAAAAACAAACGCAAGACATTATATAGGACAGTTATTTGACCAGTTATTTTTGGTATCTGCAGTTGTTCTGTATCTTGGACATGGTTTGTTCTCACTGTACATACAGTCAAGTTTCTCATGGGCCTTATGGCCTCAGAACTCCTGAGGCCTGTTTTTGCAGGTCAGAGGTCAGGCCCAGAAATTAGTAGACAGGGCCAGCAATGTGGGGCATCACACATTGTTTGTGCATTTTAGCCTTTACCATCTTGGTTTGTGGAGCCAGAACTGACCACATTTGACAAACACAATGTGCTTCATCTGAGCACATCCATTAAGGACCAGCACTACGAATGTTTCTCTGATGTGTTAAATAATATAATAAATATTATAATTGTTTGTGTGGTATTAGGCTATGCACATTGTTTTTTCTACACCCTGGAGTTAGAAGCAGATCAAATCATATTTTATGACAAATTAATGCAGAGAACTAGATAATTTAAAAGGGTTTACATACTTTTCGCTGTCACTTTCCTTCCTAATGGCAGAGAGGGTGCAGAGGAAGAGAGGTTAAATTTATGTTTGTCTAGTCTGTCTGACATACTGATATTAATTCTGAATGAGGTCTGTGCAAATTGGAATCAATGGCTCTGAAATATCAGTGTCTTAGTTGGTGCATCATATTGAGAATTGAGCAGACAATTAAACAAAAATACATTTTTACAAACTTCGAGAAGAGTTTGTTCATCATATTCTGTTACTATCTCAGACCTTAAAGGAATTTTCTCTCTCTGCCTGAGAGAAATAACACTTGATGAACCTTCTGATGACAATCCAGCCATAGGTTTGTATATGTGGATTTTTTTCAATAACAGTCAGCTGTCTGGTTTCCCATCTAGACTATGTGTATTGGACAAGGACACACACATCACATGGCTGCTCTTTGAGGAGGTCCACACCGGCTGTTGACAGGAGGAACTCTCTGTCCGGTAAATCTGCGCCCGGGTTTTAAACAGGCCAAAGCGAGCTGTGAGGAGAAAGAAATCCCGTCTGAAGGTGCGGGTGAAAAAGGCGTACAGGAAGGGGTTGGCGCAAGAGTTTATCGGGTAGAAGAGGACCAGCAGGAGTTTAGCGTCCGAGACGGTGATGAGAGGGAGCTTGAGGGCTGCTGAGACAGCGAAGAAGGAGATGGGAGCCATGCAAACGAAGTCAGTGAAAATGAGGATGGCCATGCGCTGGGCCACGCGGGTGTCGGCGTGGGCCGGCGCCGACGATGGGTTGTGTACGGTTAGGTAGATGCTGAGGTAACAGCCGCACACACAGAAGAAGGCCAGGATGTTGAGGAGGAGGAGAGAGACCACGTAGACCTGAGCCCCCAGAGACTCCACGTCCATGGGCAGGCAGATACTCACCTGCACCGCAAACAAAAACACACACATTCAAACATTCAGTGTACAATGGCCTTGAACGCACTTCATTTCCATGACAACGCGGCATAATAAAAAGCAACAGTGCACAGTTGTGAATCAGTTAAATTCCAGGCAAAAGCCAAACCAAAAAGGCAATTTAATGTATTAGAGGACAAATGACCTGAGTAGGCAAAAACACAGTATTGTTATTTTTATTTATTATTTTTTTCTTTCTGTCTCTTCCACTACTTACATGTAATATAATTGATGGTTAGACTTGCTTTGTTATGTTGTTTTTCCTGTTGGTGGAATGTATGACTTGTTGAATGAAAAGGAAGCAAAAGGAAAAAAAGAAAGTAATCTGACTAAAGGTCAGAAAAACTAATTGAATATACAGAAAACTAAAAGCAACCAAAAGAAAAAGTTGCATGTGTTAGAGTATTTAACGCAATTTTGATGTTTACGAATCTCTAAGTCAATTTGAGGACTATGACTTCATGTACCGGTTTGCATCAGAGAGCCTCAGAGTCTAAAATGATCTACAGTGAACTGTTGCACCCACCTTGCCATAGCTGCTGACGCCAACTGTAGGCAGCAGAGCAGCGAGCGAGGAGAAGAGCCAGCCTGCTGTCATGACCATACACGCATGTCTCAGGCGTATTTTACGGTCGAGCCGCAGAGCATGTGTGATGGTATGCCAGCGCTCAAGTGTGATCGCTGTTAATGTGAACACCGAAAGCTCACTGGCAAAGACCTGGAATTGTCACAAATATGGTCATCTATGTGTTTTTTTTGTAAAGACGACTAAATGCAGGTATACACACCGTGAAGAAGCCTGCAGCACTGCAGCCCAGACCAGTCTGCCAGTCTATGGCGTAGTTGTAGTACCGGCCACGAGTGAGCACGTCTACAGTCGCTATTACTAGCAGGTAGATGCCCATGCAAAGGTCAGAAAAGGCCAAGTGGCACATGAGGAAACGAGGAACAGTCAGTTTAGAGCGGCTTCCTAAGAACACAATTGTGGATAGGCAAAAGTTAAAATATAATCTTGGAAAAAAACTGAAATTAAGAAAAAAGGTGGTAAAAAGAAAAGTAAGTTAACATAATTAATGGTGTATAGACAAAAATCTGAATATAGTCTTGGTGCCCAAAAGTATAAGTATATAACCATTAGATTAATCAGTTGAACATAATTTAGTGTTGATTTTGACTGCCCCTGGGGACAAAAGTTGTCCTAAGTGTGCATGACTTTTGGAATAGAGTAAAAGAAACATGAAACCTATCTTAAATACTACTAAAACTAAAACTAAAAATAAAAACTCTAGAAAGTGTTTCTGTAAGAAAATTAAAAAGAAAAAAAAACTAAGGTAATGAAAGAAAGAAAAAAAAAGATCAAATAAAAAAACAAAAACAGAAAAGAAGAAATTCAGAAGAAACATTTCCTACCTAACAACACAAGAAGTACGGCTGTGTTCCCAAGCAGTGCGAGTATAGAGATGAGCCAGATGAGGATGCGCAGCGGGACAGCAGGCATGATGTCCTCACAGGGGTTGAAGTCATCTTGTGTTGGTGTGCAGATGATGGACGTGGAGTTGGAGCAGTAGTCTCTCTGCAGGTAAGGGTTACTCTGGAAATTGGGCTTGGAGCACAGGGGATGCAACTTCGATCTTGCAGACAACAACATATAAAAAGTTAATGTTAACAAAACAAAAGGTAATTTTAAGCTAACATGGTTTAGACACATTAAGTCAATAATGCATGTATACCTGTTTCTGTTCATGCTTTGTAAGGGGCAGCAGTGCGACGGGTATGTCAGGTTGGCCTGGCGGAGTTTGGTGAAGAGCTGCAGAGGGGGGAGCTCTTTCAGATGGGGGGCAGACTCGGCAATCAGCTTCCTGAGTCCACTAAGGATGTGGTCCGGCAGGGAGCTGAGGGCTGTGTGGGAAATGTCTCTGCGCAAACAAATACCAAGATTTTGGTATTTATCAGAGGAGTAACATGCACTGCAATCTCAGAATCCATGCCGTGTTTTATAGATGTATTTGTTTGCTATATGTGATAGGAATTTGACCTATGGCAAGTTCATAAAAGCTGTTATTGTGGGAAAAAAGGCTCCAGGTTCTGCTCGAAAATAAAAACTCAAATTTCTTGAGTAGAAAAATCACGGGAAGAGCCAGTGTTTGATTGCCAAGTGATTGCTGGGATCTGGGAGTCAAAATAACACAACAACAATGACAGCCCAGAAGACAAACAAACATGGTCATTTTTTCTGATTGCTACTTCAATAGAAATGGGTGTCTTTTTGATTGGGGAATAAACAGGTGAAAAAAAATCTCTCTCCACCGCTTCACCTGCTCCTGGTTTATTTTTACCTAAAATCTGGCATGTTTCT
>JAOWBC010000617.1:5383744-5395275 GCA_028566105.1 Hypoplectrus providencianus
TGTTTCTGAGCCTCCCCACGAATGTCACACTGTGTCTTGTTTTCTCCTAGTTTAATAAGTGATGATGAGGAGGGTGAATCATATAGGCATGAGTTACTGTTGGATGTCATGCTTACAGTACCACCAACTCACTGGAACCCACAAAGGCGTTGGGACTGATGCGAGTAAGCTGTTGGTTTCCTGCTAAGAACCTAAAAACAGAGGGGGAGACATAAAATATGTGAGCTGATTTATTTATTTCATTTTTTCAGGGTAAATCTTCTGTTTGTAATCATGTCTCTGCCTGTGACTCACAATCTGTACATCTTTGTGCCGTTGAAGGCGTCACTTGCCACCTCCTTGATGCCATTTCTGTGGAGCCGTCTGTCATCAGAAAGAGAAGCCAAATTACAGTCATGTGGCTCCAACACAAACAATTCCCAACAATAAACTTCTCTGAACTATCAAAGTTAATTTTAGTGTGTGCCGTTCTTTGTTCTCAGTGACTAAAGCTGTTTCAGAACACCAAAAAACACTGAATAAACTTTATTCATTATAATCTGAGAGTTCCTCAGAGACCTTGGAGTCTATCAGAAAACCACAATTGATGAAAAGATTTTAAAGTATTCTCAGATTTTTATAAAAAGGTAAAAATACTGCCATTCAAAAGTACTATATCAACTGAGCTTTGCTTTGTGAAAATATTTTATACATATTCATTTAAGATCCATTTTAATGTTGCAACTAATAAAGATGGACTGAATGATTTTATATTCTGTAAACTCGTTTAATGAACATAAATGCATTATATTTTATTAAGGGATGAAGTATTTATTGATTTAATATTATTGAATAAATAAAACTGCATAAAATGCATACCTCTAAACTAAGTTGAAAAACAAACAGAAACAGAAAGGGAAATCAATTTATAAATTACAACTAAGTTAATATATTTTTAAATTCTGCAAGTTAGTTTATGCTAAAAAAAAATGCATTATTTAGTTTTTTTGGGTGTGATGTTGAAGTATGTAGTTCATATTAATTTATTCTACTAAATATAAATCGATAAGAGGCGAAACGTCTTCAAGACTAAATCTATTTCCAGTTGACCTGATTAGTTTGATTTGAGTATACTTTGACCTGGACGAATGAGAATATGCACGGATATAAATATAAATAAAAAATGAAAATATAAAAAAATATACATCTATAGAGGGAAATAATATGCACTTTTGTATTATATCCGTTTTCAGTATCAGACAAAATGCAGTGAAGTAAAAAGTACAATATTTTTCAAGCACAAATACAAGCAATAAATTCCAAAAAGGTGAATTACAATACTCAATGGAAAAAATAAAGGAAATATATATAGCAGTGAGACTATTATAAATGCAGACAAAATAAAACAAGCAGGGGAAGACAGTAAAGACCCAGTAAAGAGGGCAGAGAGCATTTCAGGGAATATTGGTCACTGCGTATTTGATGCCCACTCGGAGCTGTGTGAGGGTGGTGTTTCTAAAAAAGTGATGAATTCCTTACATCTCAGCGATGGTTTGAGTGCACAGGCCTCTGAAGGCATTGGCGGGGACACTCGTTATGTGGCTGTTCTCTTGCAGGTCACTAAGCAGCGTCAAAAACACACGATTAACAACAAACACTGAGACCTACAACAATAGTTAGCAGAAAAACAACAGAAATATATATATTTAAGGTGCAGGATACCAACAGAACATGCTCCAATCCTCTTTAAATCCAGTTTCTTTTTGAAGCTGAGACACATCAGATGGGAGACAGTTTGAAGATGGATTTTTTAAAGGCTGGAGACGAGGGACAGATGGTTTGAATTCCTGATATTCTGTTCTGTGAGGACTACTCGGTGCGTAGGTTTTAACTGCAGTGTATATGTTGGATATCTTCTGGGCACATTTAATCATGTGTGCACACAGTCGCCTATATGATCATGTGGGAATAATGGTGTGTGGGTGTTTGTAGTTCATTTGTATATTGTGTTGAGACTTACAACAGAAAGCGGTGGGCCGTGGAATGGATCTGGGTGAAGTTTGGAAACGATTGCAGCCCAGTGTTGGAGATGGTCCTGTGATGTGCAGATTAACCACCAAATGTTACTCACACTGCAGCCTCTGAACAACAGATACACTGGGCAGTGAGTCATCGTGACAAAATCCAACAATGTCGCATTCATTGTATTAACAGAGACACAAATTAGCAAGTCAAGAGATTCCAAGACCATTCAGAGAGAAGCTCAGGTGGCAGAGAGATAAATCTGACATTTGAAGGACTCCTCGTTCCAAATAACTGTCCTTCCTTTTTTTTTGGCAACAACAGACTGTAAAATACTGAATATTCAGAACTGGGATGGTTGTGAATTCTGGAAAAATAAACCTGATTATTTCAAAGTCTACAGCTTATATAACTGTACTACAAACGCCAACATATGAACATCCACACAATAATGAAGTGAACTTGTTAGATAAAAATCAGTGGAGGGAAAATAATAAGATCCCTAATAAGAAAACTTACTTAAGTAAAAGCAAAAAGGTATCAGCCTTAAAATGTACTTAAAGTATCTGAAGTGAAGTATTCTTTCTGTGGGTTTCTGTTAAAGATCTGGTGTCTGGAACAAAGATCTCTTGAAAGATTCCTTGTAATTATTTCCACATATTTGTCTGTTGATTTACCTTTGTAATACCTTTTTTAGAAGACTTTATGCACACCCTGCATTTAACATGGTTTAAAATGGTGGATAAATTATTCTGTGGAAAAGGTTTTTTTTTCTTCTATGAGATGAAAGTTGTGACAGTTGATTTCTCTTCCAGGGGATTTAGGCTGATTAAAAAAATATGTCTCTGGTCGTATGGGGGCCCGTCAGAAGTAGGCCTGTCACCCATGACCCATTTCGGACTCACAATCGAGTGAAAAACACAAACTGAAGAAGAAAGTATCTCTTCTGCTGCACTCTCACAGTGTACTCACAAATACTGAAGTTTCACGATGTTCCTGAAAGCGTCTTGATGGATGTATTTCAGGTGTTTTGACTTTGTTATGGATCTAAAAGAAAGTCACATTCACATTACTAAAAAATAACTGGTCTTACAATTGCAGGGTTTTAACACATCCGTTATACTTACATCGCAGTGAGTTCAGGGAGATCAGAGAAAGCAGAATCTCCTATACTCTCCAATGCAACATTCCCAGAGATGAAGCTACAGGAAACATATACATGTATGAAGAACATAACATATATTTCAGCTGTTAGGGCCTTTTTTTACACATATTCCTTCACATATTTTGTCTCCACCACCCTGCCAAGCATCCCCCTAAGCTGTCTGGGTGATCAGCTTTCTCAGAGTTTGCAGTTCTTCTTGTTCCATAACAAAGACTAAACACATTCGCACGTTTGAAAAAAATACGTCATGAAATACGTATACTCACATGTTACTGAGCTGAGGGAGGCTGGCGAAGGCGTATGCATTGATACTCTTCAGCAGGTCGTTCCCAGATATGGTCCTAACAGATGGAGAAGGTATATTAAAGGTTATAAATATTTTATTGGAGCTACATTACCAAATAAAATAGAAGATTTTGATGTTCATAACACACACATCACAACCACTAGAAAGGCAACTTGAGCAACCCTTTGCCTCTCCAGTGTTTGATGGCACATTTTGAGCATAAAAAAGATAGTTTGCAGGGAAATTAATTATATTTGTAGAGGAATCGTTACACATTCAAACTTAAAGGGGACATATAATGCTCATTTCAGGTTCACACTTTTATGATGAGCCTTTATCTAAACATGTTTACATCCTTTAACTTTAAACGTTTTGGTACTTTTTTGGTTTTAAGCATTTCAGGATTAATTCAAACCCTTATGGAAATACAATAAGTAATAGGGATAATTACAATGATTTATCTTTATCCACTACACAATGCTATTATCATAATGAGAACACAATAAAAGACAACTCAAAAAGTTTCAGCTTAGTTTAAAAAGTTCCGCTTAAATCGCTCATTTGGTATTTTCATCTGGAGGAATAACAAAAAATCTGCATAGAGAAATTTGAAGGTAAAGCCAGACCACTTCTCCTCTCATATCTTTGAATCTCTGCAGTGCTTTGACCTCCCCGTTCATTATGTTCTACATCAAAGTATAAACATGAACGTCAGACACTTACAGTTCCTTGAGATGCTGCAGGTTGGAGAAAACGCCCTGGGGAATTACTCTGATCTGCGTCTGCGTAACTACCCTGTTGATACAGAAACAGCTTTAAGAGAGACGCTGATCACAGGAATGGTAAAACTGGAGAGAAATCCTTTACAAGACAGTGGCTGATTTTGTTTTGGGATATGGCGGGAATCATTTTCTCCAAATCTGAATTTACTAATTAATGAAGGAGGTCAGCAAGGCCATGACCAGTTACTGACTCACGTTGGGGATTTCCTTTTCATGCAAGAAATTGTTTTGTATACAGAGTGTTTATACAAAGATATCAAGCTTATTCTGCATCTGTTGGTTGTAGATCACATCCTACATGGCCGTCCATTGCTGTGTACTTGTAAATACCCCCACTGTTCCTGAGCCTTGACCTTCGGGCAGAACAGATCAGAACACACACATGGCTGCCTGGGAGTTTGCAAAGAGCTTCCTGGAAATGGATGCTAATTCTGCAGCAGTATGTAGCAGAAGTAGGGTAATTTTGAGTAAGATTATCTGTACTTTGTTCTTGTGTATGTGTAAAAGTTTTAGGCGATCCTAATCTTTATGCTGACCCCCCAGCCTTAACCAATCCATCCCTTCCTTGTACTGGCCTTGAGATTCTTTCAAAACCTTTCAACAGCCACAACAACAGGTCAATGTTTACTCCATGCCTCAGCTCTGTGTCACTTTGTCAAAAACACCTTAAGTATTTGCAGTACCTTCAATCAACAACATGGAATATAAACCATGAAACCTAACTTATAAAAAGGAGAAATACAAAATTTCTCTTCAAACATGCAACATGAAACATATTTTCTTGCAAAGACTTAGATGAGAAGTTTCATACCACTATGGGTAACTTAGCTAAGCTTAAACACTGGAAGCACAAAATCTGAGATGAATTCACCTTCCTATCACCAGGTCTATGTTTATGCTATATTGTTCAGAAACATTTTGTGATGTGCAAAGTAGCAATGCACACACATATAAAGTGAAGAAGAAGACTGCAAGCCAGTAAACATGGCTGCAAACAATGCACCATTTTGAATAGAAAACAAATATTAGCTTTGCAAATGTTTTAAAGGCTTCAAGAATACACAAAATGTTTGTGAGATACACTGAATGTAAATGACTTGGATATGAGCAAGGATTAGAGAGGAAAGTCAAAATGATTATGCATGTACACGGTATGTAATATTAAATGTACACTTGGCATGTTTCCTGAATCTACATTGATGTAAGATAGTGAATGAGAAAAACTATTTTGGGATGCATTTTCTGTTATATTGACATATGACCCCTGTAGTTTAGGAGGAGGCCACATCAATTTTAAAAATAGTAAAATTATCAAAATATCCCTGAAGACTATATATATGTGTATCCACTTGTAAGAGCCGTATTTGCAAGTTTGTACTCACAGGCATTCGGTGTTGTTTGAGATGTTGTTGGGAATATTTGTGATCCCATAGTCCAGCAGGAAGCAGGAGTGCACGGTCCGTTTGGCCAAGCCAGTCTCCACTCCAGCTTTGATGTCCATCTCAGAGCCAATCACCAATATTGCTGTCGTCTCTACCATCACAATCGTTAGCATGATCAGAAACATCACCATCATCATTGCAGTTTGTCAAAAGTCCAGATGGTATTTATGTATAAATGTCCTTGTTTTTCTTCTTCCTTTGCTTTGTTGTCTCTAAGTGTACCTCGTGCTGTTTTTACATATAAGTAGGCCTTCAACCAGAGCCCACACTCCACATTTGATATGAATGTTTTTGTTTGTTTTTGTCCGTCTATCCACTCTCGGTTCACCGCCAGGTCGAAGAGAGAAGAAGCATGAGGTGCTTCGGTGCTTTCTGCCATGCAGTGGTGAATAATGGGGGCGTGTGAAAAGCTTTAAGGGTGTATGAGGATGTAGGAGGTCTCTGTTGGTGTGCGTGTGTATGTGTGTGTTTGTTTAAAAATCACAGCAGTGCACAGATCTTGATAGGATGCTGTGGCAAAGAATAGAGCCTTTTCACAGCAGGAGTAACTTACTACAACACTTAGTAGACACTTTTCACAGCAGACATTTTGACTAGCAGTAGGAAAAGCACAGGTGAAACTGATAATGTTGACAACAGTTCAGTTCCATTCATTAAGGTATTTCAGTAAGCCAGCATGCACGGTATCAGTGGCTCCAGTAAGTGCAAATAAATTTAAATAAATTAAATAAATAAATTTGTCGAGATTTGTAGTTAGCATTTCACTGGCTTTCTCCACAAACACAATAAAACGAAAAACACAATTGTGCAAACAATGCTTTCACCAGAAGTATAAAGTTAAAATGAGGCTAAATACAATCTAACTGCACCACTTTCTTGACTTTAGCATTGGGCACTAAGCTAACATCTGATGCCTCTTATTTGCAACCATCTATTTTAAAGACATACACAAGTTTTAAAATAAGTTACTTAAACCTGTATTAACCACAGACCACAAAAATTCCCTTTAAAAATAAAAGACTGAATTCCAGATAAATTAACTGGAACTGCCAAAAATGCAACTCTTATTCCACGTTATTCCTACATCATTCTATAAAGTAAAAAAATGTGTTATCACTTACCACACTGCCTAGTAGAACCATTGTTTTTTTGGGGTGTGTTTATATTAATTTACTTAAAATGTGTATTGTTGCTCCTCGCTGACTAACGATTACAAACGACGACAAGCTAACAGGCTAACGGTTACAAATGCAAACATGCTAACATGTTATTCGTTACAGGTCTTAGCTTACGTCATCAAAGCAGACAGGATAACGTTATTAGCGCAACAGGTTAACGTTATTAGCGCGAGGTCAACGGTTATTAACGCTCACAAGCTAGCAGTCACAGGTTATGCTATTACCCCAACAGGCCCAGAGTTATTGACGCCACAGTTGAACGGTTATTTTCAGCAACAGGTTACCGGCTAGGACTCGCTAATAGCACCATCAGATTAACTGTTATTGACGCCTACAAGCTAGCGGTAACAGGCTAAGACTAGGCTATTAACGCCAACAATTTTCTTTATCAACGTCACGTCAACAAGCCAGCAGTTATGAACAGGACAGGTCAGCGCTTAACACCGAGAGCCTCATGTTATTAGGGCGAAGGTTTAGCGGTTATTAACACATACAGGCTAACGTTATTAACTTCACGAATACAAGGTCATGGTTATTAGGTTAGCTAGCAAACTGCTTATGCTTACAAACTTAGTTTATTTGACATTGTAAGAAATAAATATATGAGAATAAAAATGTAAATCCAACACTTACCGTTATTGTTGTCCTTGTGTGGTAACTATGAACACCATGTAGCATAACCTGGCTAACTTTTTAAGACTTAGCTTTCTTTAGTTATTGTAAAAGTAGCTACAATAGTATGCAGTCGTGACATCTATAGGTTTTATTATTTACAAATTATGTACTTTTATAATTTTTAGTACTTTTTATTTCTATATTTTTTTCTACATTTCATTTTGGCTTAATTAAGAAAAATAATAGAAACTTGTATATATTTTCACAAACACTGATTATTTAGCCGGAAAAAATTATTTATGTAATTGGTTATATATTTTTAAAATTTGCCTTGATAACTTTTTTTTTTTTTTTTTTTTTTTACATTTTGTCATTAATCGAGGCTTCACTGACAAGTTCCATTTTAGATTAAAAAAACAACAACAAAAAAACAATTTGGATACTGGCAAGTTAATCTGGATTGTCTATAGTTTTTGGAGTAATAGATACAGTGGGGAGTATGCTATTTCTGGCAGATTTATTTATTTTTAGATTCATGACAAAAAACTAACAAGACAAAAGAATAATTACAGGGAACAGAGAGATGTGAATCTGTTTTGTCTCCTGTCTCATATTTGTACTGAAAGATGAGCACACATTGATAGCGACGGACATAATATTCCTTTCTGCAGCACTCCCCACACGTCAGCAGGACCGCCAGCTTGCAAGGACGCTCTCTCCCTGCATTCACACACACAAGCACACACTTATGTAACAGACAAATCTTTTTCTTTCCCTCTATTTTTTTCCTTTATGCATCTTCAGCCTCGACTTCGATATTTTCTCCGTGTATTGAAACAAAGTTGTGTGTGTGTTCTGCTTCTGTGGGAACTTCACGTGGATGAACAGAGCTCTTTATGATTTATTCCAAAGCAGGAAGAAAAACACAGCCTTGAGCTCCTGACATGACCACACTGGTACACTCTCCCACAGTTTTGCTTCAACACAAGGCAAGAAAGAAACAGAAGGAGAGAAACAGAAAGACAGAAAGAAAGAAAGAAAGAGTCTGACAGATGCAGCTGCACAAAGGAGTGAAAATAAGGCTGGAGGAAGATCTGTGTGCACGTGTTTGTGTATGATATAAATTTGTTGATCTTTTGCAGGGGAGATGAAAATAGTCAGTCATTTATAACTCTGCACAAAAAAACACAAAAAAAACACAGTCGCCAGATGCAGGCAATCAAAAAGTCAACAGACTGACATTGGTGCATGCACTTGAGATGTCTTTTGTGAGACACTTTCATCGGCCACAGTCATAATGTTAGTTTTCCTGCTACCCTGGACAGTTTCTTTTTTTCTTTATTTTCACCAGTTCCTATAGAGGGGGGCTAGGCACCCTGCATCTGCAAGAGCCACATCTGCTGCGGCTCTCTGTGGCTGTGACGAGAATGATAAAAAATGAGACTTATATTTCTTCTTTTTAATTTATTAATCATAGGTGTACGCACAGAGCATTTTGTATTTTTTACTTGTAAAAAATATACCTTATATACAGCATTCAAAAATGCAGCATTTTAGTCAACTATGCCTCTTAACATTAACCTCTAAATTTAGCTAAGTTCAAGCCTGGTTTTCCCGTACTAGCTGTTGATTCCAAATTTACACCATGGTCTTTACTGCATTCTCACATAATCGTGTTAATAAGTCTTCATTATTATCAGCAGTGTTGGTAGGCTTATTCAGACTTGTAGACTGTTTTATGGCTCTTAATGTTGCTGGCCGTTGCCAGAGTGGTGGAGGAATTACATTTTTGGTGAACATCCTGAAGGAGAGCTTTGTGCTGGTTCCCTCAACAATATGGCAATGGGAAAGAAGGAAATCCAACAAAAGTTTATTGTACTTGCATGCTCACTATTATTATTTCTGAAGTGTAAATGCAATGGCCTGCAGTAGAAAGCCAACTTTATTTCAAATTCACCATAGTCAGTTGACTGCAGCGTCACCACCACTGAGCTGACATTTAATGTCCCCACAAACCTCAGAAGTCTCCTTGAGCCACTTGTTAGCAAGTGCATTATTTTACCCGTTGGATTTTACTTTGGATGTTTTTGAAATCTTTTCTTTCTGCTTGTACATAGTTTCCTCCAGGCTTTATGAGACTATAGTGGGTGGGCTTTGAACCATCTCAAAAAGGTGACTTCACTAAAAGCTTAAAAATTAAGGAGGGAGTTTTCACTGACTTATGTTAACCATTAGTAACCCGCATAATTTTATCCAATCAAGTTTTAATTTCTGGTGTGAGCCCAACAGCCTTCCTGGGGTGCTGGTGTTGGTGGGAGTTGTTTTTATTAACTTAACAAACAGGATTTCTGCCATCAGGATAACAGAAAAACTACTGGCGGGATTTTTTATTAAACTTGGTGGAAGGTGTAGCATGAGTGAAAGGAAAACACATTAAATATTGGAGTAGATGAGAATCTCGAGGGTGGATACGTGAGTATATTTCACTTTTTTTGCAAGATAGGGCACGGCCTTGATGCTGATCCACCGTCCCTGTTGAACACAGCAGAGCTGTGTCTTTATCTTTGCTGGCTGTGGTCAAGGACAGCAAAAGCAGCAGATGGCTACAGCCTAACACAAGCCTTTTGTTGAGCACAGACTGTTCAGCAAAAGACAAAAAGAAGGTATAAAAGAAAGACAAACAGCGAGAGAACAAGACGGCGTGACTTTGGAGGTGTTTATTGAAATAGCAGGTCCTTGTAGCTTCTCTCACCTGAGGATGCGAGCTCAACCCTGCAGTCTCAGGGATCTTTCATCCGGCAAACAGCAACTCTGCAGAGACTTATACCGCTCAGCGCACTGAGTCATACTTCAAAGCCCTGTGTGGCGTGTGCGAGGGGGTATTTATGTGTGTCTACTGTCCCAGTTAGACACAGCGGGACTTGGAAGAAAAGGTGCTACTTTCCTTACTTTGATGAAAGGAGAGGTGAGAGGAGAAATGAGTGGGAATCAGTTTGTAAGAAGTAGACACTTAAAGGAACATTTCCACATCTTAGGAAACATGCTGATTCACATTGTTACGGAGAGTCAGACGTGGAGATCAGCATCGTTCTCTTGTGTGAGCAGTAACTAAACAGCAAGTAAGGCTAAAAATAATGGATTTTTTAAAATCGAATTATATGATATTAATAGAAGGTAAGAGAGAACAGAGTTGTGCTGAAATAATTTGTTAAAGTTTGTACATAATTGTACACTTATGTGCATGAGAGCAATAACATATTGTTTCCTCAATGTTAATCTATGTATGGAAACAGGAAATGTAATAAAATGCAACACTAACTATATATATATCTGGCATATAATTGTATTTTTGGAGAAATGTATTTATTCATCTTTAGTTTTGGCAATTTCTGCCCTGGTTTTGTTGTGAAATCTGGTGTTTTTTGTGATTAAAGTTTTCCTTTTTTTCATTAGGAATATTACACATAATTTATTTTTTCAGAATAAATTGATTTCTCTGGTACTGCTGGGTTGGAGGTATTTAAACTGTTTAGTCAGATTGGTTGTCATGTATCTTGTTGTGTGCACTGGACAGCTACATTATTTTTTTGTGTCACTTTTTATCACCTCTTATTGTCTTCTGGTCGACCGTACAACTTTTTTCCTCCCAGGTTGGAGTCAAACCAGGTTTTGCTCAATTGTTTGTAATTCATAAATTATAAATTATAACCCAATTCTGTGTTACACATACTTGGCCAACTTAGTTTTACCCCATTATCCCAAGTTTTACATTTCCTTTTGGAATTTATCCATGTGTGGAAGTAGATGAAAGAATCAAAAATGAAGATATAAAACATTAAAATTAGGTATAAAAAAACCCAAAAAGTCTTGAAAATAAACCCAAGTGTCAAATTGTCTTTTTCAAATGTTTTGTATAGATGGAATAAATGACGGTAAATATTTGGTGTAATGAGCTTTGGATGTGCAGTGTTACCTGACAGACAGTGGTTAGAATGGTATGGATCAGTTATTCCTTTACGATATACTTCCTAACACAAAATAAGTTGCTTTTAGTTTGTTTTA
>JAOWBC010000617.1:5422093-5435201 GCA_028566105.1 Hypoplectrus providencianus
TGAAGAGTACTATGAACTCAGGGAAGCATAGTTCTCCTGCACGAACTAACAGAAGTTAAAAGCAAAAATAGATTTTACACATTTTTTACACATACACAGATTTTTACACATTTAAACTTAAATTTGTTAGAAATTGATTTAAAAAATTGATTATTGCCCAGCTCTACCATGAAATCGATTAAAATACTAATTATCTGCCAAAACCTGTGGAACCCTTAAATATATTGAGTATAAAGGTTGCAGCATGATTATCCAGATGAGTTATCAGGAAACCTTCTAAAGACAATATATTATTAATCAACATGTAATGACATTCCTATGAAGAAACAGCCAAGAGGCCAGAATCAGCTGCATTGCCCTAGCAGGTAATTAACACAAAGTTGGAGAGAATCTATGTTTGTGTGCTTGTGTGTACCTAGGTTGACAGTGAGTCGGACACGGCCCCCATCGAGCTCCAGACGAAGGGTGTCTGCGGAGTTACGGGATGTGGTTGCCATGAGAACGCCATAGGCCCGCTGGGAGCGAAAGCGAAGCGAGACGTCCTCCGCCGCCGTGTGCATCGCCACAGGCAACTGCACCTTCATAAACTTACTGCCGTCGTACGACAGGATCGTCGCATCTGTTTAAGACAGACGAGGAACGAATGAGAGAGGGAGGAGACGGAGGAAGACAGAGATGATGGTGGAGGAGAGTGAGGTGGGTGGACACATTGAAAGGAGACAGAAATGATTGACAAGGAGACGAGGAGACAACACAAGAGGTGGGAAGAGACAAAGGCAAATTTGACGTCAACTGATTCAGATTTCAAACATGACAAAGCATGTTGCAGCATAGTTACACTCCCTCGTTCCCCCGCCACGTCATGTTGAAACTCAAAACCTGCTTCCTACAAAATTACCCCATCACTCTCCACACTTAATTCATCGTCACTCCCTCACAAAAGAGCGTGTAAAAATAGCCGCAGCTGGTTGGCCGGCCCTATTATCTGGTTAAATCAGAATGCATGGCGGTGAGTGTGTTAGCCACCGCCGCTGACATCCCAGACCCTGGAGTCATAATGTAACAAGCTCAGGTGATCCCGCTTTAATGTCTTTTGCATACTCATTTACATATTCATAATCTTCTCTCCCTGCTACCTGCTGGGGCCAATCCCCAACCGCTAAACTGTTTACCTTCGAGAACCCAGTTTTTTATTGGCCAATTACATACACAGCTAAACACACTCTCCATGTCTCTGCGTCTTTATCTCTCCTCCTTCTTCCCTTTTTCTTATATCTATCTATTCCATTCCTCCTTTGCTTTCTCTCTTTCGCTCTCCCTATTTCCGTGGGAGACGGTTGGAGCCAAGGCAAAAACAAGAGAACAGGAAGAGAGGGAGGCCTCATGAATACTGATGAGCCAAGAGGGAGGGAAAGAGAGAGATAGTGTGCGTATGTGTGTGTGTGCGTGCATGTCAGAATAAGTGAGTGAATTTAAGTGTGAACAGAGGAGGGTTTAGTAAAGTGAGAGCAGGGGGAGAGAAAATAGGGACAGAGCAAGACAGAGAGAAGGAGGGGGGGGTAAGGGAGAAAAGCTCTTGGCTAAAATGCAAATGAACCCTCATTAACTTGAGGAAAAAAGGAGGTGGTTGGCCTGTTATATCACAGATAACATAACTAACAGCCACACATACACCCGCCCAAGCACACTGAAACACACACACGTGCACACATTTCTGATAAGGGAGACAGCTGACTAAATTTTCCTCACCATGGCACCTGACTCACTACCAGGCAAATAGAGCAGGGAGCGTTTGGGAGAAGTCAGTATGGAAGCCCATTTATGCCGGAAAAAAATAACTAAACTGACAGAATGCGATGCACACAGGCCATGTTACATACCATTGCAGATTTGACACCTGTAGCACACACTAGAAGCATCATTCAATTTTATTAATATTTAACAGTTAACTCTCTTTGTCAAACAGAGAATATAGCTGTACTTAATAGTCATACTAGTATTGTTTTTTAAATGAAACCAGCAACCAACAGTTGCATGGAAAGCAGCAATATGGCACTGGATTTGATGAATTTATTGCATTAAGACTTCAAATAAGACAAGAATAAGCACAAAATACCAACTCTAACTTTCTTCTTTACTGTCTTCTCTGCCTGGCTGCTGCACCGCCAAGGAGAAACAAAACTGCATGCCCGTAGAAATGTTTCTGTATGTAATTTTGGAGGCATGCCGTGTCCACCATCAGCTGCTCAGCACATAGGACCAGGCTTCCTTTTAGTTTTGTATTTCTCTTATGGGGCTTTTCTCTTGTTTAAGGGAGATGCTCTTTATGTCTGGGCTGAAAGTTCAGAACATCCAAGCACTGCATGTCATACGCAGCATCATGTCTATCTGGCCTGTGGTGTGTGTGATTGGCAGGAAGAGACAGTGAAGAGAGTGAGAGACAGTCAGCGTGTTGCTGGTTTTTTCTCCATTCATTCACAGCACATGCAAGTGCCATTGTGAAAAGAAAGTTGGAGCGAGTGAGCATAAAAACTTAAAACTTATGTGCATTTTTGAAGATTTGATGAATTTTGGCATTTCCATCAAGCTTTTGTCATGCAAATCATAAAAAAATGGCAAAGAACTTTGGGATTTAAACTTGACTACTTTCAGGATCACTGGGAAGTTGAAAAACATGTATGGCATTATCACAATGGATGGCACAAAATGAACAAAACAAAGATCAAACATTGTTTTTTGTTGTAAGCTAGCTAGTGTAGCTTAGTGTTAAGTATAAAGAGATCAGAATTGGGATATATTGCTTTAAAAAAATGGGTTTAAAATGTTATTGCAAAAGGATAGAAAAATCTTTTATTGATTAGTTTAAAAATATTTATAGATTTTAAAACTAGTCAATAAAAGAACATTTTTCTTTTACTTTATTTCCTGGCTAGGAAAGGCTTCCATAGAGAAAAGCAGGGCAGCAAGAAAAAAATGTAACCATCCAGTGTGAACAGCAAGTGAGAAGGAGGAAAAAGCTGAAAATGTGTTAAAAGATGTGCAAATGTGTCGTTAGAAAATATGTGTGTGTGAGTTTGTGTGTGTGTGTGTGTGTGACTGCTCTCCACAAAATGAGAATCCATCTCGGAGCCAGTGCGTTGTGACCATCTTTGTTCATTAAAGAAGAGAGAGGGGGAACAAAGGAGAGAGTGAGAGAACGAGGGAGGGAAATAAAGGGAGGGAGAAACCGCAGGTAGAAGGCGTAAACATGGCCAATCACTCTCTCCATCTGCTTCTCCATCTGTGCTTCCTTTAATCCACTGAACCACCAGTTAGTGACCCCTCAATGCACACAGAGAGGGATGAAGAAAGACATAGAGGAAAGGAAGACTAGCTAAGAGAAGGAGAGAGAGACAGCGAGGGAGAGGGAGAGAGACACAGACAGGGAGGGAGAGGGTGCATTGCTACGATAAACATGCACTGCGGATGTTTGTCCTCCGGAATAAAACATTTTCATATCAACACCTTTCAGAAAGTAAGTGTGTGTGTGTGTGTGTGTGTATGTCTATATCTCCTGTTAGATGATAGTACAATCATCACTTGAGACGCGTCAGCAGTTGTGGCACAAACATCATTTCTTCTCTTCTCCTTGTCTGACTCCATCTCGCTTCTTTCAACAGGCCTGTATCAGTCCCTCTGCCAATCTCTCCTACTTTCCATTTCTCTCCCGACCTGAATTCATACCTTTTCTCATAACTCTCTCTCTCTCTCTCTCCGTCAGATTTTCTACTCCCATCTCCCATTCCTCCTCATCTCCTCACCTGCTGTCATATGGCGGTTCCAGCCTGGTGGTTCCACCCTCCTCTGTCACAGCTCCTGCTCGCTGCTTTCTGCACATTTCCTCTCCCATCGATTCCCAGTCTCTACATCCATAGCAGTCCAATAGTCCTGTCTGCAGCTAAGCTTCCTGCCCCTTCTCTCCTACATCCCCCTTTTTGATCTTCTCTTTCCCTGCCTCCATCTTACTATTCACACTTATAGAAGATACAGCCAACAACAGGAAAGATTATGATTTGTTGTTGTGCAGGCATGCTCATTATCTCTTTGCTTTATCTTCCTCTCTCTACAGTATTTACTAGCTACCTGCCATCCTCTCCATTTTTCTCATCCTCTACCACTAGGGATAAAGAGGAGAGTACACTCACCTAAACCCAATTTGCAGGCCTTTTCATTTCAACAATTGTGCCTCATTTTTATCTGCCATAAATCTTTATGAGCGTCCCTTTTCAACTCATATCAGAGTAAGTACTATCAAGGTGATGTAATCTGTTAGGATGGACCTTTAACAGGAAAAAAACATAACTTAAAGGTGGAATGAATAAAGGTTTTATCGCCCAATGCAACTGATGATCATAATATAATTTCAGTGATTGATGGGAGTTATTTCTGACATTAAAACTTCAGACTTTCCACACCACACCATCTGTCATCTGTCGCTCATCCCTTTGGCATTACTCAATGTTCTCAAGCCAAAAAGCAAATGACAAAGCTGTCACTCTGACTGTATTGTGCATCATGACATATTATTAATTTTTCACAAAATGTTGCTGCTTGGTGACTGTAATTAACCATCTTACTCATCTCTTTTGTGAAAATGTGACTTTAGCATTTATGCCAAATTACTAAACGTGCTATTCTCTTCCTCCCACCCCTCCCACTCACCTCTCTCACAGGAGCGTCCCAGGTATCCCGTCCCAGAGCAGTCGCAGACGTAGCGGTTCCAGCCCTCCCTGCAGATGCCGTTGTGCTGGCAGGGGTTGGACAGGCACTGTTTGGGCGGCTCTCTCGAGCATGAGGGCTTCACACCCACAGCCCGCTGGGCCTCGGCCAGCCGCCGGATGTCTTTGCTCTGCCCGTCCACAAACAAGTCTCTGATGCAGCCCACGTAACCGTAGTTCAACAGAGCTGTCCACACCTGAGGAAAAGGCCACATGAAAGAGTTTGACCACATTTTGCAGTGTTTGCTGGTAAACATAAGGACAAAATAAGTATGATTTTCCAAATCAACAATATATAGACTCACAAAAACATAATCCCTCCTTTTTTGTTTGCCAATTTTAAATCACAGCATTTTGATAGGTGCTAGTCATGAGTTATCAATAATATTACTTTAATATTAAAAACAATAACTAATTTGCTTATAACCCTAATATAAAATAAACAAAATAAGGGAAAATTGCAAAGACCAAATGGAGATCATGGTTGAAAAAAATCTGTTCTAAAATCAGGATTTTGACATTTAATCTTATCTACTCTAATCCAGTTTGAAAAGAACCAATATGATGGTTACAGATTAAACTAATCAGGTTACAGTTACTCACCACTGACAGCATGTTAAATTGTAAGTAACCTTTTTCATTACTGAATAATCTTATGATTAATTTCTCATCGAGCTGATTCATAGTTTGGTCTGTAAAAATAACCAGTACAAAACTCTAAAATACTCTAATTTACTTTGAAGTAGGACAAGAAAAAAGCAGCAAATTCTCCCAAAAACTGCAGCTATGGGTAAATTCAAACATAGTTCAACTGGAATAGTTTTACAGGCACAAGCTACACCTTAAATCTAACGTATGGCCCTTTGTAGGTTTAGGTCTTTTAATAATTTATTTTTCTGCAGCAGTATTTTGGTTGTTGTGGAGAGATTTACTTACCCTGGTGTAACCGATCATCAACACAGCTTTAGTATCGCACTAAACACTCTTAATGTATTGTTCAAATTGGACTTTACATCCTAAGTTACAAGGAAATTCATGTATAGCTGGTGAAACTGGTGTTTGCAGCTTTAATTTCAGACTCAGTATATCACACTGCACACACACCTCTGTAGGAAAGATGAGTCCAGCGCGGTCTTCTGGTAGTCCTCCAAGGTACAAAGTCTCATCCAGGTCCAGGATCTCACTGTCTCCCGGAGCCGTATACGCTGTTCTCACACTGTTCACCGAGATGGTTCCTGGATCCACGGCGAGACAGCAAAACAACTTCAGTAATCGTTATGACCTTGAATGTGAACATCCTCATCACAATCATCGCCACCACCAACATTATGACTGCCATCATCATCTTTATCATCATCATCCTTCCCCTTGTCTTTGTCTTTGTTCTCCTCCTTTATCATCACCACCGCTCATTACGTTTATAATCAGGAGGAATGGGAATATAAAACTACACGGGACTCAGTCGTCAGGGTTAGCCATCGGTTAGCTCCTTTAAGTCCGGGCTGGTTTAAAAGTGCCATGTCCTTATTTCAGATCAACTCTTTTTATGTTGGACTTATATCAGAGGAATATTATTAGAGTAAAAATGAGTGTGCATGTTCTGTATAGCCCTCAGCTTACTTTGGGATGTTATCTCGCGCTCAATTAGAAATTATAACTTACTGTACATATTAAAGGCAAAGCTGCAATATACGAAGGCCGTTCATTTTATTTTAAGGACTGAGATTTAACAGATGAAGGGAATCATCTTCTTTGGAAAATGCAGTTTATTACCTTATAGAATTTAAAATATTTCTACTTAAAATGTATCATATGTTGCATTCCATTTTTAACAGTCATTTTTGTTGTGTTATAAGATGTATACAAATCTAGAAGCTATATGTACTTGTGCTCAGTTCGTATTTTCTTTCCTCCAAATAAAATGTAAATTTTTCAATACAAAATATGCACTCAACATTATTTTGGACCATAATTATTCCTACATCTGTGTCCAAGAAGTTGGGAAGGCAAGAGCAGATGAGTCTACAGGGGATAAGCTTCAGGCATTAGGTCTGGGAAAAGTAATTAAGTTAGTTTGGATGCTCTAAACATTGATTTTTACATTCATTTGGCTTAGCTGGTGCCCAAAATGGTTTGGGAGCTGTGCCTAAGCCCCATTATACTTAGGAAAACCCAGTTAAACCTTGGATACACATATTATGGGGGGTAAAAAAAAAGCTATGTCCAATACTTTAACACTAATTAATCATTAATGTATCTATTTTTAGATGATAGGTCATTAGTAAAGTTACAGTAAACAAACAAGAGCCACATTGAAAAGATTGACAGCATCCACGGTGGTTTTTAGACTGTAATTAATTCTGGCAAAAAATGAACATAATATTAGTGTTAGGATATAAAACATTTAGGATACAGTATATATATTGTAACAAAAGGCGTATGTTTTATGCATATACCCACAGGAAGCAAACTTTAGGCAGAAGCATTACAAAGAGGCTACCCGTTTCTTTAATTATAGTCTCAGTATTATGCTAATTATACCAACACATTACAATAAATTTGACAGTGCTACTGTATATTGATTATGTTAAAACTGGTCGACACAGCAGCCTTACAACCCAGTTTGAATTAAATACAGACAGCAGACGGATCGCAGCAGCCAAATGGCCTTGCTCGGCTGGTGCTTACTATAAAATGTTGAAGTATCGCCTACTCATTATCCTCCACCTCCTGCATATCACCCTCAGTGTCAGGGTTAGCATCGAGTTAAGAGAGAGTTGCCAGTGTACCTGAGCGCCCGTCCCTCTGGAAGTCCACATGATACCATTCTCCGTCGTTGACCTTTCTGTCGATCGCCTTGGTCTTGGTGGTTCCTGAGCCCATGTCCAGCAGCAAGTACAGGTGCCCGTCCAGCATCTCAATGGCAAAAAAATCCACCTGTAAGTCAAACGGATACAGGATTAGTATTCTGTAAAAAGCACTGATGTTAAGCAATAAAAATGCAAATTATAGCTGCAAGTTACAATGAGGTGATCAGGCTCCTGTCTAACAATTTATAATCAGGTTCTTTTTGCAATGTCATTTGATTTTAGTAGGGACAAGTAAACTTTTATATTTTTGAAAAATTACACCCGACTTAAGGGGCTTTAGGGATTTCTGGATTGTTTACCCATTATTCTGGAGATCCAGAAATTTAAATTTAAAAGTTTAATACTAATGTCTGTTAAACTAAAGACAATAACAGTTAGTGATAAGTATGAATTAGCAAATATAATCATACTAACACCTCAAACTAACTGAATTGATAAACATGGTAAATATTATTCTAGCTATACATCAGTATTTTAACACAAGACTCATTATTGTCATTGTAGACAACAAAATTACTTTGATTAACTTTCAGCAAAACAAGATGTTCTGCCTAGCAAGTGAGTTGCATCTAATTTAAAGCATATAAATGAGCCCAAAGAATCACTGTGTATAAGTCTGGCTCTAGATGTTCCTTTTAAAAAATATAATATTTTCACCTTGAGTGTAGGAGGTGTGCGTGGGTCCTTGCGTTGTTGCTGTCTGGGTTTCCCATGGCTGAAAAGCATCAACCCGTTTGGCTCTGTGGTCCTGAAGTCGAATGAGATCGATCCCGCCTTCTTCGCCGACCACTTGCTCAGTGCCACGAAAGACTCCGGGGTGTCAAAGGTCACGGGGTCCAGCGTGGCCACACTCTCGCACTTGAAGGACACCACCCCACTTACCTGGGGAAAAGAAAAGATAAATAAATGTTCAGAGGTTCAGTGATTTGGCTAGAAAAAATGGCTAGCTAAACCAATGTCCAGTAAAAATCAAGACAAAATGGTTCCTTTGTAGTCTGGGATTGAAACAAAGCCAGTTGCTTCCAGCTGAGAACTGACTAAAGGACAAAAGCTTGTGGCTACCTCTCCAAAGTATAATCCCATTCACTTAGAATTCATACAGTATGAGTCTCACAGGGCCTGACGAGAGGTTGTGATACAAAATGGTGTCTGTGTTCTGTGTACAAGAGGATAAATTGCCTGGTTCAAGTTGTACATGATGCTGAAATTGCATACCTTCATCTTTGGGTCTCCCTGTTTGGCCAATCTGGACAGCTCCAACCGTACATCATTGTTCTTATACACCACCTTCAGGGGACGGGATTGAAGGGAAGACAATAGTACATTATTCACCTTTGGAAAAAATAATAAGCTGCTTTATCTTCACTTTTACTCAATAGATATACCCTACATAAATATTGTGGCCCAGAATTACACTATCATAATTTTTCCTAATTTAACCTTTGTGTTTCACAACAATGAGCGAACAAAAAGAATAGAACACGCTTTGATTAACCTTTTAAAAAAAAAGAAGAAGAGAATGATGAAAAGACAAAGAGGGAACAAGACAATTTAAATATGACCAGACATCCATTAATCTTTCAACTCCGGAAACATATTTTTATTCAAGTGTTCTGGTATTTTTATATGAAAGTGACAACCTTAAGAGCAGCGAGCCACTCCAGCCTCATCTTTTGATAACTCATATTTGTCCCTGCCACTTGCAGGATTGCATTTACTCTTTCTCTCTCCTTCCCTTTGCTGTTTCTCTCTCCCAGCCCTGACACAGAACACTCTCTGACTGAGCAGCATGAGTGTAAAGAGTGTGCTTGTGCTGAGCATTTTGATGTTGAGAGAGACGGGCACACACAGGCTCTGCTTTATTAATCCAGACCTCCTTCTATGACCTGTGAGGAAACTCTGCAACATCACAACATTTCTCTTCTGCATTGGCTTTTCACCTGTTTTGATTTTTTTAAAGTCATGTGCTTTTGTGTCTGCATGTAGGGCAATGAGGGCAATTCTTGAATGTGCAAAATGGTGTAAGCGTGTGGGTGTTTGTGTGAGTGTGTGCCTGTGCCGCAGCAAATGCACAAAACTGTTACAGCCGTGATCGTTCATGCACGTGATTCACTGCATACATCTTAATTTGCTCACACGGATTATCATATCATCGTATTAAATATGTAAATGTGCCAGTGGAGGGTTCACTTTGACAGCGGCAGCCTCGTTTAAACGCCATCAGTCTTAATGAAGCAACACAGAGCGCATTCACCACTGATACAGATAGCTCTCTGTTTGGCACATCATCTGTCGGCTTGTTTGGTTGTTTGTTTATGCCTCTGTGTGAGTCTGTGTGAATGAAAGGGAGACTCAGACAGGGTGTGTATATAATGGGTGTGAGGATGCATTTTGTTGTGTCAGGTGCAGTGTATGCATATGGATGCTGATTTGTGATTGACTATTTTTGTCTTTGTGTGTTTTATTTGGACCTTTCATGCATTCCTGCACACACATCTGCGCATACATGCTTAGATCAGGCTTATGTGTGAGTGTTCATCATGTGAGTTTTTTGTTGTTTCAGTGTTGTGGCCCATTTCGAGCACAGCGGATGGATGGAGCGTCTCTGTGGCGTAGCTAATTAGCATGTTAGTGCTTAGTGCTGTATCTACTCCCTCAACGACACTCATCACTGATTCTCTCTGATGCTGGGGAGGGTGTGTGTGTCTGGGACTGTTTGTGTGATGCTGCCAAATGGAAGCGTTTCTGTGTATGTGTGCTTCATACGGTAATGTGTGTAAAAAAAAGGTTTTTGCGTGGTGCGCAACAGAAAAGGAAGGGCAGAAGAGACAAAGTAAGAAAGTGAGAGAAAAAGATTAGTGTTTCTTAAGAGGTGATATATATGCATTATGAGCGCATGAACTTCAGACAAATGAACTATAATCATTAATTGCCGTTTAGTGGAATCACATTTTGAAGGAATTATCACATAGAGATTGAATAAGTAGCTCATTTAGCATAAATTCTGTCTATTAATAATTATGGAACAAAATGAACATTTGTTAGTTCTGACTGGCATTAGTTCTGTTAACATTTTAAGACAACAGCTGAAAAACTATTAATCTTATTTGGCTGTTAATGAACGTCACACCCATTATTTATTTATTTTTTTTTTTTTACTATTATAGTCTCATTTTATACATTATATAATCTACAGTATTTTATTATATTATTGTGTATTTGCCCTTATTTTAATTTGTTGCATTTTTATATTGTAAAGCACTACAAGCTACAACCCTTGTGTCAAAGGCGCATTCATACAATCATTATCATCGTTGTTATATTATTAATACAGTAGTTTGGCAATATTTTTTGCAACCATACTAGAAACCGGAAAAATAATCTTATTAGTTTTGCATACCCAGTCCCATCTCCACAATGCTGTATCAGCGCTGCTGTGGCCTGGCTGCACCCATTATCATATTGCTATATGGGAAAAAATGCTCTGGCTCGTTTGTATTTCTTTAAACCAATCAGAGTCGTCTTGGGACCCTCTGAGCCCAGGACGCAGCAACGGTGCCTTTTGCAAAATCAATAGTGGAGACGAATGCAGCGTAAGAGCTGCATACCCACAATCTACAGGTGAGTCAGACTGTAATCCTATTAATACAATGCTATTTTTACTGGCCAGCGCTGTTGTCAAACATGCTATTCATGCATAAGTGAATCATGCACACATCCCACCTCTTTGAGACAGCCCATGAAGTTGTTGCTGACTGGAGAGCCGGGCAGGTCAGCGGTGCTAGGGCTCCCTCCTACGTAGAAGAAGTCATCAGAGCCCAGCATGGTGTAGTCCTCCTGGGTGTAGCCCGTGGTGGTCAGGATGCCGTCCACAGAGATGGTCACCTACACAACAAAGCACAGGGAAAGGACACGCTATATACTCACACCAAAGGCAGCGCTAAGCGCTAGCTAGGCGCTGACCAGCCAAATTAGCCCCCGTTACTCTGGTAACCAAATGTGTATGCATTGTTGTGGGGAGAGGGCCTGATTGGTTTGGGGAGTTGGCTAGTTGTGCTGCAGGGACTTTTTGGTGTGGATCAGTGCTAACTGTGTGGTGTAATTGAGCGGTGCTGCCTCTCGCCTGTGCCGGTATTAGAAATATGTTGCTATAAACTGCTAAATGCCACTCACTCACTGTGACGACAGTTTGTTATACACTCTTTAGCCCCATTTACCACTTCTGCACTCTAACTGGAATCAGACTATGTGGTCTGCCTGCATCTGTC
Organism: Hypoplectrus providencianus; assembly: GCA_028566105.1. Taxonomy (NCBI): domain Eukaryota; kingdom Metazoa; phylum Chordata; class Actinopteri; order Perciformes; family Serranidae; genus Hypoplectrus; species Hypoplectrus providencianus. The sequence continues at coordinate 5,433,989 of JAOWBC010000617.1, forward strand.
TGTCTAAATCTATTATACAGAATGACAAGTACATCCTGTGTGTGATTCATAAAGATCCACTGAAACCAAAAGCTTCAGGGCCACTGCTAATGGATTGTGACTCTTCACACCAAAGCTTTAAAATCAGTCCCTTTTTCTGCTTCTGCACTACACTAACTTCACAAAACAGATCAAACCAATGCAATCTATGCTGCGTAAAAACACATCTTCTACATCCACTTATTCCACCTCTAGATTAAAATTTTTCCTTCTCATGTTTCTACCACAGAAGCTGGATCATCTTTAAAGTAGAAGATGCAGATTTACTAACAATATCTTTCCTTCATGCATCACCTAACTGCTGTTCTTATCAGTTAACCAGCCTATTCTGCTGTAAAATAGCCTGTATGGGGCTTTTAGCTCGCATTGGTTCCCGACCCTGTCACACATAAGTCACATTTAGTGGTATGTTATCACCCTGATATTCTACAGTACATTACTGACCATGTTCAACTGCCCATAAAAGGTTGTGAGCTCTTTCCCGCTACAGTAAGTTCCCTCACACTGATGGTGCTTATCATTGCCGGGCAGAGTTGCCCAGCCAGGCAGGTGTTAGTAAAGTCTCCGCAGGCTTCTTCGTGCTTTACAGTAGGTGTTAGTACTATTTACTTGTTAGTAGTTGTTAGTTGTTGCACTGCTGGCAGCCACAGTAGTGCTACTTGTGTCAGGCCAAGCTGTGTTGGGTTATTGAGGTTAGGGTTAATGAATTCAATGCTGTTAGTAGTTGTGATGATGTCATGTTGTTGTGTTGTTAGGGTGAGTTGTGATGATGGTGTTAGTTTGTTAGTTTGTGGTCTGGGGGGGTTTGTTAGATCAGCGAGTCTGAATGATATGACACATGGACAAACACACACATATTGATGTACACACACACACACAGGTGTTAGATGGGTTACGGCTCATTCCACACATACACATACGCACATAAATATATAAACATGCAGCCTGTTCCTCTCTCTGCATGCAACCACTGGCAAAGAGGACACAGTAGAATAATAAAAAAGAAAAAGTGAGGACAGGATGAATCAGAGGCACCATGGAGAACATGCTGTGGCAGTGTGGAGGACGAAAAAATCCAAAGAAGAAAAAGAAAATAAAAGAGGGGAAGGAGGGACCTCTCTATCCATTTTACGGACCAATCAGAGAGGGGGAAGGTTTCTGAGTCACGCCATGC
>JAOWBC010000617.1:5435210-5453987 GCA_028566105.1 Hypoplectrus providencianus
CCCCCTCGCCATTTGCGTGCAGGTGAGGGATGAGCCAATCAGTACACGCCTAGATGTCAGTCACAGAGTGATGGGGTGGGAAAAAACAGTAGAGAACGGGGAAGGGAGGGGGGGTACTTTAAAGAAAAAACAGTGGTTGGCAAGAGGGGGGGCGGGGGCTTTTTAAGCGTAAAAGATTACCAACCGCATTTATCCTTTTATTGGTTAAGTTTTGAAGTCTATGGTTCAAAAGGAAATAGACACGGGGCAAACCCAAACTAAGAAACAATTAGAATGATATCTACCGAACAATGGAGTTTGTTTACCATAGCGTGTCCAATGCCTGAGTGCTTTGTAGGAGAGGGGGAGAAAGGAAAGCAAAAAACTGTGAACAGAACAACTTCGGGAACAAAAAAAGGAAAGCTAGAAGGCCTCTGGTGAGGTTAGTAGGTTGGTTGGAGTGGTTTCGCTAGGAGAAGGGCACAGGTTAGGTTAGTAGAATGAATCATTCCATGGATGGTGGTTAGTTTCACTAGCAGGTTAGTAAAGTTAGTAGTCAAGTTAGTAGTACAAACAGGCAAACGGTAGAGGCAGGGCACAGATGGGTTACAAGCACCTGAGTGCGAGTGACCCTCAATGTTCTCTAGTCCACTCGCTCTCTCTTCATTCGCTCACACATACACACACACACAATTGAAAAAGCACTCACCTAGAGCAGAGAGCAGTGCTGGTCTGGTGGTTAACCCACTGTAAACTAAGACCAAAACCTCAGGTATTTTCCTTCTACCACAGCATCACTGTGGATGGACAACAGACCACTGACCGTAGCTTCTACATTGATTAGTTTCTTGCTGCGGACTAAAAGTCTTTTCTGCTGCCCACTGCCCCTGAAACATCTGCAGCAGTCACTGTTGTTCACCAAAGTCAAACACACACTCAGACTACACAACAGGGAATTCAAATAAACACTGCAACTTACAGTTATTTTAACTTCTTTGAATTATCTGTCAATTACTTCTCATATATACAAAGGATTGGGAAAAGCGATGACTGGTTGTTCTGTATATAAAACTGTAGATCTTAATTGTGCTCTCATAATAAAAAATATCTAAGAAGACTAACTAACACCCTGATTCAGAAAAGTTGGGACGCTGCGTAAAATGTTAATAAAACACAGAATGCTTAAAGTTCAGAATGAGTGTATATATTTACAAGAAACAAAAGTTTCCCAGTTTGAGAATTAAATATCTTGTCTTTGTTCTGTATTCAAGAGAATATAGGTCACGAAGGACTTACAAATCATTGCATTCTGCGTTTATTATTTTTTTGCAGTGTCTCGACTTTAAAAGCCATTCATCAGACTGACTTGATTATTTAAAAATTGTCAGGGCTTTAAACAAAATGGTTTAAAGTTTTTATTCAAAGCCCTGACAAAGCCCTACAATGGTCAAAACATGTTTTTTTCCCTTTAAAAATCATGATTTAGCCATTACAACAAAGGCATTTCAACATTTCCTATCTCGTTTGATCATTTTTCTTATGTTTTGGAATACCTAGATACATTCTGTTTGATCAAACAAATCATAATTTACTCTACAAAATGTCAGAAAACGCGTTAAAATGCCCATCACAGTTTTCCAGCGCTCAAGGTGATATTAAAATGTCTTTTTTTTTCTAGAAAGACCAAAACCTAAGCATTACACAAAACAAGAACATAGGAAATCCTGTGTTTTTTCTACAGAAAGCGTTCAACAAAATGGTCATCAATTAATTTTCTTTTGATTACAAACCATTTCATCACTAACTGAAATCCAGGCATGCTTTCATCCATTCATTAATCTACCATCTATTTATCCATCCCTATGATCCTTCAACTCTTACTTCTTTCAATATAATGACTAATATCATATCTCCTCTCCTCTCCTGTTTGCTTGGTCGCTCCCTCCTCCACCTCCTGTTGTCTGGTTACCTGTCTCAGGTTGCGGGTGACCTTGACGTCGTGCCAGGCGTTGTCGTTGAACTTGCCGTTGACGGGCTCCACTAAGGCCTCGAAGGCCCCAGAGCCGAGGTTGATGACAAGCGACACGGCTCCGTTCTTCAGTGCCAGGTTGACGTAGTCGGCTGACTTGCCGGTGTGCAGCATCAGGCCGTTGCGCTGCAGCGTCTTGAAGGACAGCGTGATTTCATCGCTGCTAGACTGGATGGGGTTTGGCGACAAGTCGTAGCAGAAGTACTCAGAGCCCTTGAAGGTTGCAACATACTCCTCGCGAGCTGACACGGAAAAGAAGAAGGTGGAAGAGGAAGGAAGAACAAAAAAGTGTGGAGCCATTACACTCTTGTTGAACATTATCATAATGATTACAACAATATCCAAGCTACATTGCTTCTTCCCACACTGCTCTTCACAATATGCTCAAAGATGATAAAATGGTGGGTGTTCATCAGAGCCAGCCGAGTAAAACAAAGCTCTGCTGGGCCTGGTTAAATTTGATTCGGATGTGCAGTACAAAACATATTGTTCAAGATGCTGAAAATGTTGTTATTGTCAAGCAAAGCCTCACTGATGCCAGCACTTGGAAGAAACACTTCCTTCCATACCTCTAATCGTACATGGAGTGGTGTGTAAACAAGCTTTGATCACTCATGTGGGTTGGAGATTAAACACTGTGGATGTGAGAGAGACAGTCGTGAGTCTGTAGCATTCCAAACTCGTTATGAAACCTGCCATCCTCCCTTTTGAGAGAACAGCTGTGCTGGCAGTCTGAAGTGATGTGGTCTTGTTTGACAACATGGCTCATTTCGTGATGTTCGTCAAAAGCCAGAATGTGTGTGTCTGCCTATGCATGTGCAGTGGCAGTAAAGGTTAGAAAGTTTTTAAGGGAGGATGAAGATGGAGAACAGCAGCCTGCAAGTGTTGCAGCAGCCAGAAGCAGGCAGGATCGGCCAATTAGAATTCAGAATAACAAGCAGACAGCCAATGGCAACTTACCTTGCACACCCTTAGTGACCCCCAAGGACACGAGTCCAAGGTTTTGCAATCCATCATCCTTAAGCTCACACTCTTATCTACTCTCTCACACATACTCACACAGAAGTGCACAGCCTTAGCCAGCAGAGGAACAAATATGAACACCTACACACACATCTGCGAAAAAATGATCATAGTATTGTGCTGGCATACACAAGCAGGGGCGACATTATCTGTCTCCTTCACACCCATCCCCCCAAAGCATCACCCTTCCTCCGCATCCGCTCTAGCATTCTCCTCACCACCATCCCTATATCCCTCACACCTCCCTTTAAGCTTCACGCCACCATTTCTCTGCGCTCATCTCGTTGGCCTCTTTTTCTCTGCTCTGTGGAGCCTCTGGCATAACTTGTAGTTCACGATAATGAGGAGAACAGAGGGGAATTTAACGCACACACTAGGTCAGACTGGAGCAAGACAGACACTTGGTGAGGAACCGCTGGAGAGGAGAGAGGGAGTGGGGTGGGGTGGGGGGGGCTGGGGGGGGTCGCCACGTAATGAATAGACTGAAGTGTAATAGGTTATTAAGGTAGTGAGAGGCAGAGAGAATAGTGTTGAAATGGAATCGGCCGCACTTGACTGAATATAACACGGAGAGAATAATGAGAAGGAAAAAGTGAGAATATATCACAATTCAAAGAGCAATTGTGGCAAATTGTCTTTCTTTCCTTCTGTTGCATGAAAAAAAAGCCCAAAGTGTGAATGCCAATATGTGAGTGAGAAACAACAAGTTGTATGCCAGCATGCGTGTGAGTTCCCCCTAGTGTGTGATTCCTTCCCTCCCAGCATGTTAATTAAGAATGTGTGTGTGTGTGTGTGTGCCTCGAAATGAAAAATAATGTGTGCACATCTTGTGTCCAAGCACGTGAATGTGTGCGGCAAGTATAGGCTTTTTATGTGTGCATGAAATGTGCGGGGGTGTGGGTGGGTGCTGGTCTCTGTAAATATTGGTGTATTGCTGTCAGAAAAGCTATTACCAACTCAGGGCCTCGGGCTAGTCTTTACTGAGAGGAGCGAGAGCGAGAGGGAGGAGGGAGGCACACACAAAAAAACACACACACACAGCCGCAAATGCTAACACAATCACACTGACACACAGGCAGACACACAGACAAATGTAGATGAGGTGGCAGAGTGAGAAGGGGGAGCCAAGTTGTTCACAATGAGAACACACGCAGCCGTCCAGCAGCATTCTAGCGGTAATTTACAGAGGTGCCATTAGGTTTCAGTGTGGTGCTCCACCATTCTGTTGCTAATTTACAGACATGTCATTAGACCAGACAGGAGCACATAAAGCATCTGTATTGATCTGGAAGCTCTGGCCCGCAACAACAACGGGCCTACACGCACACAAATCAGGCACTAAAATGCATATTGGGTGACACAAAAACGATGAGGAACATGTGTCGTGCATGCATGTATTTCAGCGTGCAGACACACCCAAAACACACACACACACGATTGCAGAAACATGCACGCTCTCAAGTGGGCAGGTTGGAGTGGATCTGTTGTAGCTCAGATTAATGGAGTGAGTCAGTATTAGCTCAGAGTAAACAGTGAGACAGACACTGACATACACACCACATGTCACACTTCATCCTGTGGAGAGCACTGTCGATCAAGCCGAGCGAGCAGGAGGATGAAGAATACAGAGAAAGGAGAGAGAAAATAAAGAGTAGAGCCGAGGAAAAGAATGGAGATCTCTCGAGCATAAATTTAAATTCCTTTGGAGATTTTTAATCGCTATAATCTTGTCTTTTATGTGTCTCTTTTCATTTTCGTTCAATCAGTTGTTTAGCTAATGGTTGCTTATGGTCTGGCTGTGTGGTTATATGTGACAGTAAATGTTTTTCATTCTGCTCATATCACTGCACTTTAACATTATTTCATTATCGACTAATTTTGCCGATTATTTTCTCAATATTTAATTGCTTGGTCTGTTAAATAAAGGAAAACTGTCAAAAATGCATATCCCAGTTTGTCTTATTGTTTTTAAATCTTCTTATTGTAGACGCCAAAAAGTGCATTTTCATTAAAATATTAAAAACTTTGATTGATTATAAACATACAGTATTTGCTAATTTTTTTGACTAATTGTTACAGGCCCAGAGTTCATGCAACAAAAAACCATGAACATAAAGTGAAGAAATTTAGTTAATATTAAAGCAAAGAAAAGAAAAAGGAATTTCCTTGCTAGGTTCTTACTTGTAAAAGATCTCAATCGTATTTGAGTCAAGTTGAGTCAAGGAGGAAATCTCCCAAATAACCAATTTTGCTGGTCATATGGTGGTACTAAATGGCTGTTCTTGGTGTAATTTAGGGTCTCTCTAAAATTAAAGACTAAAGTCTTTTGATCAGCTTTATATGAAAAGTGTCATTAAATTGCCTCTTTCTTAATTGGCATTTTGTAAATAATGTTGAATGACATGTAGTACTGGAATGATAAGTTGATTCATTAAGTAATTGGGAATTCAATGCAAGATTATTTCACAGCATCCTTCTTTGTTTTTCAAGCCAAACATCTAAGAAGTGTGTTGGCGCAGGCTCTTACAATATAAGGACTTCCTGCCTCTCTGTTTTATGTCATCGTTAATTGAATATCTTTGATTGCTGGTACCATAAAGTTGAAAAAAAAAAAAAAGAGCAAGAAATCTGAAGATGTAATTTGGAGTTCTGGAGAACTTTAAGAAGTTTTTTTTCACGATTGTCTGACATTTTATAGACTAAACAATTAATCGAGCAATTGAAAAAACAATAAACTGTTTAAGCTATACTGATAATGATCTTTAGCTGCAGCCTTATCGGGCTGAAATGTTTTTCTTACTCTTAGCTCTCCCTTGAAAAACAGATCTTGATCTCACTGGGACTATCTGATTAAATTAAGTTACTAAAGGAGAGGACAAGAAAGAAAAGAAAACAAAGGGATGAGAGAGGAAGGAAATTGTAAATGACGAAAGAAAATATGCAATGAATTGGTATGGGAGAGAAGAAATAAATGAATAACTATACATTGGCTTTAGTTGGAACAAGCAAGAATGTAAAGATGGAGGATGATTGGCACTGAACTTTGAATTCAATCATTAAACTAGCACTCTAATGAATAAAGCAGCCTTTGGGGAGGCAGGAGGGAGAGAGGGAGTGAATAACTGATCTGATGGTTGCTGCTACTGGGACCAGCTGCAACTGTACCGCCCCTCCACCAATCAAACACACATCACTTGGATTTTTGCATGTGCATGTGTGTGTGAGTGTCTCGTATGGCTTTGTCTCTTCTCGTGGGCTTCCTCCTCAACATTTCACACACTAATTTGTCATTTCCATGGCAACCCTGTGTTACAGGGGCTACAGCAATGTGTCCGTGTATGTGTGTTTCAGGGAGAGAGGGTGAGAGAGAGAGAGAGGAAGAAAGATGGAGAAGGAGGGCGAGAGAGAGAAAGAGTGATTGAGTGAACAGTACATTATCATGGACAGCTGTACTGAATCAAAATGGCGGATGGAGGCTGGGAGCACATCAGGGGAGCCTACATTACACAGCACCTGATAGAGGGAGCAGGGTGGAAAAGATGCAGGGTAGAGAGAAAAGGGAGAGATGCATAGGGGGAATTTGAAAGAAGAAGATGGAATAGAAAAGGGGAGACGGAGAGACTCATTGAGATGGGGAACACAAAATGGAAGAGAAAGAGGTAGAGGGGTAGAAAGAGAGACAAGGAAAGGGAGTGGCAGAGAGCGAGGGATGGATGGCTAGAGAGAACGAAAAGAGAGAAAAATGCTGGTGTATCTAAATCCTAGTGTAGCAAGCCTCAATCATGGCAGCCCTGTCATTCTGGAGATAGCACACTGCAATTCCCCTGCACCTCGTTTTTAGCCCACCATGCAGTTCTGCTATCAGCTCCTCTCAGACTGTCCACACACGCAAATGCACACACACACACACAGCATAAACTCAAACATCCTGCATGAAGGCATCCCTCCTTAATAACAGACAGGTGGATTAACTATGCACTCATACAGTATACAGATAGATGACCAGTGTGGGAAATGCATGCAAATGTATGCTAACATATGCATAGTCTTGATATTAAGTTAAAGTGTGAAAATCCATACAGCCAAGTCCACTAAAGGCTACGACTGCCGTTTCCATCTCTATTCAGTGATATACAGCATCTGGCTTTGAAACCGATTGGGCTATCACATCACAGCCAAGGGAGCAATACAGTAGAGGAGGATATTACTGTCAGGAAACAAGTGACAGATTGGCTGTCTGCGGCGTTGAGCTCTTATTCCTTGTTTTGTTGTTGTTGCTGTTAAATTGAAGCCATTCATTTCAAATATGAGATTTACAGTTTAAAATCGCAGCTTTGACAATTCATAATCTATTCATCTGCAGGTTTATTTCTTGGTTAGTTGATCAACTGTCGTGTCTATAAAACAAAAATTAAGGCAGCAACTCGCAATTACTTTTATTATCGATTATGCTGATTATTTCCTAGATGATTTGAGGTATTATTTGGCATGAAACAGGTAGAGGATGGGCCAACCAAGCAGGAGCACACCTGAGTCGACTCCTCAATCACCTGAACTGCCTTCACTATCAGGTGTGCTACTGCTTGGTTGGAACAAAAAGCTGCTGCCACATGGACATATCATGGATCAGTTTGACACCCCTGGTCCATAAAATGTCAGACTATAGAGAAAAATGTCTCAGGCGATGTCTTTAAGTGCTTTGTTTTGTGAGCCCAAGCCAAATATATTCAGCTTAATATGAAATAAAACACAATTTCTCAAAATTTTCACCAAACAAATTAAATGATTATCAAATTAGTTGGTAATTTTTTTTTTTTTATCTATTGACGGATTGAATAGTCAACTAATTGCAGCAGCTTGAGTCGAAATTCCCGTAACAAGTTTTCAAAAATAAAAGTGATGTCAGTACGTTGGGCTCTGTCTGACAAAGATGAATTAAATTTTAGCAGATCAAATTTCAACATTTTTACAAGCAAAAAATGTTGTTTTGACATTAGTCCACCATGATTTCTTTAATTACTTATTCAAGTTTTTTCTGTTTTCAGTCTGCCTTCAAAATTTAATCAGCCTAAAATAGTGAAAATGACACAATTCCCAAGTGTCTCAAGTGTCCAATGAACCAAATAAATCCAATTTACAGTGATAAAAATAGTCAAAAGGAGCATTTTTGCTTGGTAAACAAGAATATATTACAGTTAAAAATGCTTTTTGGCAGATATGGTCTTTTCTAGTGTCAAAGTGAATTTCACTGAAACACAAATAGAACCTAACTTAATTATATCTTATATTATTAATCCTTTTGAATCCTAAGAAAAAACAGTGAACAGCACACCTCCTGCCATTATGTTCAATCTTTTCTTTCTTGTCCCTTTTTGTTTCTTTTATCTCGGCTCATCTCTCTCTCTTTCTCTCTCTCTATCTATCTTTCTCTTCCTCTCTCTGTCTGTAGCTTGAATTTGGCCTTCTCTCTGGTACCCAGGGAAACCGGCTTGTTTCCATGACAATGTCTGCAGGCAGAACAGTGTATTTGTCTTAAGCTGGATAAGATCAGAGTCAGTTTCATCCGTGTTAGACACACACAAACACACACACACACACACACACAAACACACACCCGGCACAGGCGTGCACACAGGCACACATACGTATATCACTGCACATATGCACTGAAAGGATCATAAAGCACTGACAAGCACACACGTTGAGGAAATGTGCATTTGTGCATAGAGGCAGTTAAATTTATCCATGCAGACAAAAAAAAATGCTCACATTTGACTGCATGTAATCCACACACACACACACACACACACACACACAATGAAACCCCTTACAGCAGGTTGTTAACAAATTACAAGTACATAAAGACCTCTTTTCATAAAGGTAATGTAATGGGTTTTTAATGAATGCTGTGGCTATTTCAGTTGTCGTAGTTATTCCAGACAAGCACCACAAGTAAATGACTGTTCGAGTGTGTGTGCACAACGCCTGGGAGTGCAAGTGTGTGTAGTCTTGTTGCGTTTGTTCTTGTTTTGGCAAACAGCAAAGAAATGAACTTCAAATGCCAGATGGGGTACTGGAGTGAATCGCCAATTGGGCCACTACCCTCAGCACCCACTCAGACACAATTGAAAGTGCTAGAACAGGTAGGAGACAATTGGAGCACCGCTCTGCCTGTTTCTTTCTCTTTCCGTCTAAAAAAAGGGAGCATGTGTGTGTGTATGTGTGCGAGGCTGAGGTATCTGCATCACTGATGAATACCATCCTGGCTGATGCGAGACTGTGTCAAGTCGGGGAGCCCAAGGAGAGATGCAGCGCCCCTGCTGAGAAACGCTGCAGTCTTATCTCCCTTCCTGTCTCCCTCTGCGTCTCCGACCTTCTCTTTCCACCTCTCTTTTCCCACTTTCTGAATGCGCTCCTATCTTTCCTCACCATCACTTTTCTACACGCCTTTACCCTATCCTGCACACCCCTCCCTTTCACACTTGCAGCCAGCCTCCGCTCTATCTTTTCCCTTCATCCTCTGCAAATGGGGAGTCCGTTTGATGTCTTTATTTTTAGGCGATTACAGGGTGCATTGGCTTTGTGTGTTTCCTATTAGCATAGCAGTGAATGTGCGAATATGTTAATGTGTACTTGCTAACAGGATGGTAATTGTGCACAATTACCACTAAATGTATACATTTACTAGTGGGATTGCTTCACATTTCCCACGGTGAGTTCTGTAACCGTGCATCTCCCTGATAATGTGGGGGTAGAGCTCTGTATGTGGTGCTGTGACTTTCATTACAAGAGCTGCATGGGTGTTAAGCATTAATGAGTGTTGTCGTACAGAACCGTAATGGGTGTTAGTAACAGAAAGTAGAAGCAGAATTAGTCCCATTAGTGGAAAGGGTGCATCTAGAAAAAAAGTGTGCATTTTGCAGTAAAAACTTTTTCGCAATTACTTTATCACTATTGATGTCCAAAGGGGGCACAACTTAGTTTTAACAGTGTTTTTTTTTTTAATTCACAGCTCAAGACATGGCCATCAGAAGCCAAATTCATGCCAGTCAGTCGGGCAGGCAGCCAATCACCAGACACTTGCCTCTTAACACCAAGCGGCTCTCTCTCACCTCGAGTTGAGTGCTGCTCACTTGCCCGTCTTGCTTAATTATGTAAGCATTACAACTACAGTGGCGAATGTGTGTCTAACATTTCTTTTATTGATGAATATACAGTATTTACGTCATGGCCTGGGTGATTATGCAGATTGTACTGGCAGGTGTAGAATTGTGTCAAATGCAAATACATAATTTTTGGAGATTTTAAATTGGTAATTTATAGACTGAAAATGATGTGATGAAGTTCTGTTTAATCCATATAAACAGTTGATTCTGTACAGCTACATGAATATACTATAATGTAACTTCTTTTATTATTTTCTGCAGTTGATTATTATTTTTTAATGTTGATTCATCTGTTGATTATATTTTATATATTTTTTTTAATTAACAACAAGGACAAACAGGGTGTGAATGAAAAGAAATAACATATCTTCTTACATCTGTGATGAAGGAAAAAAACAATCATCTAAGGACCAAAAGGCCTAGACAAACAATTTTTTATTTACCAAGAATTTAGAACTGCAATGGTTGATTAATCAAAAAATCAATAGAAGGGAAAATTAAGGTGTCTGGCCTTTCCATCAATTTCCTTTCCACTGATTGGCTACTACTGGGGAACAGGGTTAATTTTAGCTGAAATCACTTTGAAACTTCCCAGTTTGATTACCTACATAAAGACAATTCTTTTCTGAGTGACATGTTTTCTGAAATATATATATTTGAATATTTTAATTATGCATTATTTAATACTAACTTTGAATTTAGGAGAGCTCTACAAACGTAAAATAAACAATGGGTTACAAAAATGAAATAGTCACTATTGATCAGCACTATTTTGACAAGTGAATATTCAATATGAATGCTAGGACTTAATGCTTTTCTTTTTATTCATGACAGTATATTTACTACATTGTAGTCTCTTTTGACAGTTGGTCCTGCAAACAGACATTTAATAAACAAAACTACAAATTGATTGACATAGAAAAAAACAGCAGATTAGTTTATAAAGTAAATCATCTTTGACTATAGACTTTTAATGTAAAAAGCAAGCATATTTTCATGATAGAAAAAAATAAATATATATTTTTTAAAATAAATTATGAAAATTGTTGATTCATTTTCAGATGTTGGAGTACTTAAATAAGTGATGAACATTTTAAGGACTACAACATAAAAACATCTAAGGTAGATAACTTGACAAGTGCTATAAGATTATTGATTATTATGACAATTGATGATTTAAATTACACAAATATGTTTTCTAATGTCATGTCAGTGCCTGTATTATATTAAAAAAACAATCAGTCATGGTGTGATTTATTATTAGGCCTGCTAGATGATGATGAGTAAGAGGTAGGAGACATGCTGTACTTTGCTGGTACTGACTGGTTCCTCTTGTCTTGGCGTCTGCTACCACTCCCTACCCCACATATGGTAGAGTCAGCACGGAGCCCGGCCTCTGCGTGCGTGCAAGTGTGTGTGTGATTTGTGAAAATGGCACGCACATGTGTAAGTGTCAGGAAGAAAACAGGAGCAAAGTGGGGGAAAAAAAAAAACAAAAGAGGAAATTTAAAGAGAAATCCAAAGAGTGTGACACTGAACATGTGTGTGTGTGTGTATGTGTGTGTTGAGACCATCTGTGTGTTTTTGCCATAAGACAATGTGTTAAAATGAGCCGCTTTGATTGCCGACGCTTTATGAGTCACAAGTGATGACTCACAATCCACCTCCCCTGAACACGCACTCATGCACTCACACAAGACACACGCGCGCACACACAAACATACCTTGTTCTCTGTCCTGCCTTCATCCACTGACCGTGAAGAATATGTGCAGGCAGCCTTACTCATGCATATTTACACTGAACACACACTCACTCACCTACTCAGCGGGCACTCTCTAAAGGTTATTGTGTGTGAGTGTGTGTGAGTGTCTGTTTGTCCGTCCGTACACGTATGCGCGTGTGTAAAGGTCACTTCAAGCTAAGTCTGACCACTTGTCTATGCCGTGCGCAGATTGTTGGATTGATATCGAAAACACATGGACATGCAGACAAACAACCGTTATTAAGCGTACAACCCGGCTCAAGGCTAAAAATATATAAATAAATATCATGAACAAGCATTGCTGCCAATTACGGCTAAGAGCTACTCCTCAATCGTATTCAGAACCTACAATCACTCATTCACCCAGGACCCTTCACGGTCTATTCTTGGCCAGACAGAGAGAAGAGAAAGGGCAAAATCTGCTACTTGGCTTTAAGCACATTTTCTATCCAGATTATTGCTGCTCAATACTTTTCAAAAAAAGAAAAAAAAAATCCATTTCCCCCTCTTCCTTTGGCTGCTCGATACTTATGAAAATCCAATTTGGCTCCCTCTTTTCTTTCTTCCCTCCACAATTCGTGCATTTTCACCCACTCAAAGTGATTAGTGATCTGTGGGTATCGTTTCCAGGGAGAATGATAGCTGTGTTTTATGGAGGAGGGGAAAGGTCCAGGGCTCCCCATCAGGGCTGATGTCCCTTGCAGAATGACTGGGCTGGGAGGGCAGACAGGAGCACCGCTGTCCCTTTGCAGATACAGGCAGTTGCTCTACATCACAGGAGAGAAGACGACTCACTTTATCTCTCCCTCGCTTCCTCCTTCCCTCTCTGCTCCCTCTATCATTCATTCCTTTAGCTCCTCTCTCACAGCCACAGTCGCTTTTTCTCAATTTCTCCAGCACGCACACACAAGCAGACACACATGCTATATATCTTTCTAAGGCACCCCTCCCCACACCCTATCCGCCCCCTCAAAGAAACTCATTTCAGCTTTGCGGGCTCCTCAAAAAGCCTCTTTACGCTGAGCTAACCTAAGCTAGGCTTCGTCTGCACCATTTGACAGCCTTTACTCCTCAGTATGCAGAACAAAAACACACTCACACACACACATGCACGCACACACACACACACATACACCCACAGCTTTTTCATGTGTACGGTTTCTGAAAGAGACTTCAAAGGTTTAAAAATAAATAAATAAAAGAAAAAAATCAGCCACAGTTCTACATTCAGCCTATTACAATCCAAACATCCGTAAGAGTGAGGGCATCCACTATACACAAATACACTGAATACATTGTGTAATAATGCTGAAAACATATGTTAATACATGTCAGTCCTTAAGTAGGTGATTTAAAATGCTGAGCATAAGCCAGATGAAGCAATTAAATTTTCACTGCCACCTGGATGATTCATGCCAGACATTTTAAGGCAGCAACTCCAGCACTCTGAGCTTACTTAGCAATCAAAACATAGCATAAATTCTTAGATAGAAATACACTTGGCAGAATAGAGATGTCTCACTGTGATAGATGGATGAAGACATAATTTATGCTCTATTCTAAATATTTCTATCCCCCAGCTTGGATGAACATTTCATTAAATAGCACATTTCAGTGAATACATGGGGGCCCTGTCACAATGGGAGTCAGCCGCCATCATGTCCTCCCTCTCATCCAATCAAAGAGCACAATAGACGCAGATCAGCCTGTCACGGTCAGCCCTGTCTTTATGTGGGTCAATCAGTGTATTCATCAGCGTCATGCAGAGCCGTTCCAACCCAGCAGCACCTACCTTCAGATTTTCAAAAGCACCATTGGCCTGGTTCATTCACACGCATGCACACATACTTAAGTATGAGCACCCCCACGCACACACATGCACCAACAGCTTACCTTACCAAAAATGAAACATTCCAATTTAATGTGAATCGAAAATGAGAACTTGAAGCCGAAGGTCCGTATTACCATACATACAAGAGCCTGTCAATACATTCGACTTCAAAACCTCCCAGAAAAGCCCATTAGCCATACACATAAAATAATCAGGGGGAGGGTGGTACCTCTGAGTTTTCCTAAATTCACAGAGGGTGGAGTCCCAAACAAAGAGAAAGAGGGCAGGAACAAAGAAGAAAAAAGGGAGAAAGAAGGCAAGAAGAGAGAGGTGGCAATGTGAGTTTTGTTCATCAGTGAACAATTTAAAAAACAGTGGCAATTTTTGGTGGGGGCTATGATCAAAAGCACTGGACAACTTGGGGGTTGATGTGTAACAGCATTGCTTTTATACACAGGAACATCTGTTCGGATTAACATGTGCTCGCCAATGTATGAGCAGCAGCCCATGTGTGGACCAGCGGCGGCAGAGCGAGACATGCTGGAAGCCGATAACAAGCCGTGGATGAATGTGGAGTGTTCCTGTGAAAACTGCCACAATCATTGATTCAAACCATGATGTAAAAGCACACATGCGCACACGTGTATACATCATGCATACACACTCAGCGCTCCCATCCTCTCAATCAAGCTCTTACATACAGATGAGAGAAAATGAAATGAGGTGGAAGAGTAAAGACCAATTCAAACCATCCATGGAGTCAGTCGGTCAGTCGGCCCTTAGCTCCATTTCCACGACCTGGAGCCCTGCCAAGTCTAACCCAGCCAAGCATCATCAAGCCACAGCCATCTAAACCTTCCCATTAGCCCCTCCCTCATCAGCAGCCATGATTACAGTATATATCCCAGTAGAAGTTGCTCTCAGGCTCATCACTCTCTTAAAAAAGTCAAACCATAAGAATTATCTGTGAGGCTATATTTCATTTATTATTATGTAATTGCTCCTCTGCAAATGCCCAAGTCATCTATTTCAGTTTAAATTAAAACTGAAATTCTTGATGAGACCAAATGGGACCATTTTTAAAAATGAAGAAATCTCAATTACAGAAAAAAACTGACCTTCCTTCAGTGCCTAGAGAGACAACTTCCTCCCACGACAGGTAGTGATGAAGTGAGGGAGGGATACAAGGAGCTGTGAGTGTGGGGGTGAGGAGGGAGGGAGTGATGGTATAGCAGAGGACAACAGGAAGTGAGGTAAGAGGAGGCCATACCTTGGTCGCCAATCATCAGGTGTGCCAGACCTTAAAGGAAGACAAGAGCACAGTCAGCACAGCAAAGGATCATGGGGCGTGAAGTGTGTGTGCATTTATGTGTTTTTGTGATACAGGAGTTTGTCAATGACATGCTGGTGAAGGCTAACGTTTTCTGTGTAAAAGTGTGTGTGCATGTGTGTGCACGAGTCCTCTAAATTATTCAAAATGTCTAAAAAAAACTTGCTTTGAAGACACTTACTCATCCTAGGCTGCGATCCTACGCACACAGGTACGCACACAGACGTCTGCACAAAGCCATGAACTAGGTCGTATACAGTGCAGTATCTGTGTCTGCCTACAGTATGTCTCTGTAACCTTGAGGCAAGAGCCACTTCAGATGATTGCACATGGGATGTGGGACTTACCAGATGTCAGGATCCAATCCCTGTATACCCACACAGACCAACACACATTTATGCTGACTACCTTGATCTGTATTTCCACAATAGAAGATGTAGTGTGAACATGAAGCCCAGAAAGAAGAATGTAAAGGACAAAATTGAAAGGAAAAAGATATAAATGGGAAAGAGTGAAGAGAAATAGCAAGATAATGATAGAGCTAAAGAAATGTATGTTTAAGAATAAATTAAAGATCATGGAAAAGAGGCGATCAGATAGAAAGCAAAGAAAGAGACATTTGAATAAAGAGCAGGAAACCTAAATTAAGTGAGACAAGGAAGGAACTGAGAGAAAGACAGATAGATAGAAGTGCAACCTACCTGGAGTGTAGCTGTGCTCTGGAAAGGTGTTGCGGCCGGGCGAGGAGAGAGAGAGACAGACATTCATTAACATGCATGCTAAGCCCTTGGTTTACCATGGCTACTTACTGTACATGCACACCCGTCCAGGTTTACCGTGGTAACATACATGCAAAGTCCACACAAACGTCACAATGGATACCATGCTGCACTGGTAGCCAAAACTGAGGTTTGTTTATATATTAATATACACACACAGCCGTATTTTTTTAAAAATGCACAATCTCTCTGTATGACTGCACATGTGTACAAATACACTTCAATAGGGGCACACACACATACCCAGCCACACTTGTAGATACAGAGGGTGGAGGGGGTGTGGGTGAAAATATACTTTCCTACCTGTATGTTCGGATTCAAGAGCCGTTTACCCCAGAACTTACCTTGCAGCCGCTTCCTCTCCCCAGAGCCCCCCAACAGATAACATGCAATACACACTCTCAAAACCTCTCTCTCACTCTCTCTGTCTCTCACACATACATACACACATACACTAACATTGAATATGGCAGTAATAATGACGTGAAATAGCAGGAAAATATAAAATATGTAGGGATGGATTAGCAGTGCAGGAAGACGAGGAGCATGCATGATTCAATACTGGGACAGAGTGTGTGTGTGTTTGTATTTGTGTGTGTAAGTGTATGTATTCTACGCTGTGTACTCATCTGAGTGTTTCCTTGTCTCTGCCCTTGTGGTAGTGGCATGGCAGAAACAGGTGGAGCTATTAGCATGCTAACAGCAATTTGCCCTCAAGGACAATGCAAGCCAGGCCAGGCCTAACAAGCCAGGTTCACTCTGCCTTCACTGGAGGGCAGAATGGCTAAGACAGTAATTACATTTATGCATAGCTGTGCCCAAACTCTCGTCACTATATTTCAAATCTGTATTTTTTTCCTCTAAAACTAACATATTTGGTACAAAACCCTCGCCTTACACTGGTATGAAAAATGTAATATATTGTGTTTCAGGGGAGAAAAATATGCTTATAGAACATAATAATATTATATTACTTTGAAAATGTCTCTAAGCTTGTCACAAATCTGCAAAAAAATATGTGTGAATCAAAGTGGATCATTATGGAGCCTTGAAGATATTGTGCAAATGTAAACGTGTATGGAAACTAGCACTGCCACAGCCAAACTTCTTATTTCTGGCTTTAAACATGGTCCTAAGAATCCATTTTTTCCTCTAGCTTGCATACTCATTCTGTATTAAAGATTCATGACAGACTCCTTTTCTAATTTTCAGAGGGTTATAATTTCATCTCAAAGCTTTATTGCACAGCTTCAGTGGAGTTGCAAGGTTCAAAATAACACAATAATTTTAAGGTGCCATATAAGAGATAAAACTCCATACTAACTCTGCCTGACACAAAATAACTGCACAGGACTCATGGACTCATTAATGCTTCCAAAGAAAAAGCTGTGGTTCCACTATATATAATCAATTTAATCACAGAACCTTAGATGCTGTTAACATCATTTTTTCCCCACTCACAGAGCAGTTGTGACCTTTTATTCCGACTCCCTTTGCCATCCACTTAATTTCTTTCAGATACAACCTTTGAATTCTCTTCTCCAGTGTGCCTTAGTGCACCTGAGGAGAGATTTCTTTTTGGTATGAGTTACTCACTGGTAGTGATATTGATGCATGGATATTAGCTCAGCCTGCGGATCCTGTGGTCGGAGATATCCCACTGAGCCTGCATCTTGTCAAACCAAAATGAACAACAGTACATGGGGCCAGTTTTAAAAAACATTTTTATCCCACAAAACAGCACTCCAAAAAATTTAAACCATCCACAAAGAATACATCATCTGCTCGATCCTCCTCTCTATCTCTGAGCTATTTTCAGCTCTGTGATTCAGAGAGGTCTGAGATAAGAACCAGGCATCGGAAATACTCTTAAGATGTTGCTGCACTCTGTTGTTCATGGTTTATGTTTTTGTTAACTGGCCCCATTTGCTACAGTTTATTTTTTTTTGAAAAGCTGCTGGTTCACTTCAATAGCTCCATCCCTTGAATCACTTTCCTTAGCTAATGTCCATGAATTACTGTAATATTCCCACCAGTGGAACCGAAAAAAAGAAATGAAGTAACCTTTTAAAACCAGCCATTAAGCTATTCTCAATTTCCACCATCATCTAACCATCATACTGTAAACCCTGCAGCAATCCCCACCTAGACTCTGAAATGCGATGCATGTACAGAATATAAGCAGAATTTATTCTGGTAATGCTATATTATTTGACAAGATTGGAAATTACTCCAACCAAATGCAGTACTGCTCACACTGTGTACATCCGTCCAAGCAGACTTCATCACTGGCACCATTTTAGACTACTACATTTTAGACCACTATTACTAACACCGACCACTTTTGCCAAATTAAAAAAAATTTAAAAGCACTTCTACACAGCAACACTTGGCACCATACACGTCTGAAATGTAAGTCCATCTTTAGGAATATAAAGCAGCCCCTTAAAAGGTTTAAGTAGCCTCTTGTTGAGCGACAAAGTGCCAGCGCAAAGCAGGTATTGTATCTAGTAAGAGCCTTTATGTAAAATGTCTGCACCACCTATTTAGCCTGAGCTGCACTGCTGTTAGGTGCCTCAGTGGTGATGTGACTAATGGTGGTGCTGAAGCCTGCATACTGTCTGAATGTGTTTCTCCATGTGTTTGCATGTTTGTCTTGCACGCATTTGTGCAGGTGTGTGTGCGTGTCAGAGCTGCCTGTGTCTTTAAGTGTACCCTAACCAGCAGCGCAAAACAGCCGACTGGATTAGACTGGCTTGGATCACACGTAATTACCAGTGCAACACCTAATTTCTGCAGAGAGCTGATTCACCTGTCACCTCATGAACACAAAAAAAAAGGGGGGGGGGGGGCAATTAACATTTTTTTTGATTTAAT
>JAOWBC010000617.1:5453997-5461497 GCA_028566105.1 Hypoplectrus providencianus
CCCCCCCCCCCCCCCCCCCCCCCCCCCCCCCCCCCCCCCCCCCCCCCCCCCCCCCAACTAACATTTTTTTTCATTGAATCTGTCATTAATTTAAATTTTACAAAGTCTATGATCAAAATAGGCCAAAATAGAAATATAAGGTTGAGGTTTTGCAATTATACTTCCAATTGACCAGCAAAAACCCAAATTCATTCAATTTACAGTGATACAAAGCCAAGAAGGGCAGCAAATCCTCACATTAGAAGCTTGCAAATAACTTAAATTAAAGGCTGCTACAAATTATTATTTTCAGAATCTGCTCATTATTTACTCAATTAATCATTTTGTCTATGGACATGTGAAAACTGTCCCCTTAGGATTTTCCACAGCCCACAGGGATGCCTTCAATTATGTGGGTTTATTCAACAATCAGTCCATAACTCAAAGGATGTGCAGTATACTATCATACATAATAAGAAAAAGCATTTAAAACACACAATTGAGGAGCTGGAGCAAGCTGAAGTTTAGCATTCATGCTTGAAAAATTATCAATTACAACTTCTCTCAAGCAACTCATCCATTGATTAACAAGTTGTTGCAGGTCTACTTCAACCATTAATTATCTCTGTCAATCCAAGACTCATTTCAGCTTTAGAGAGCAGTGGTAGAAAAAGTATTCAGATCCTTTACTTAAGTAAAAGTACTAATACCACACTGTGAAAATACTCCAGTCCAAGCAAAGTCCTGCATGCTGTACCTTCCTCAACTAAATGTAAAAGCAAAAGTAGTTTTTATACAGCAACATCTCAACAGATTGTTTTATAATTTTAAATATAATATTAAATTATTAAAATGAATGCATTTATGTAGTCAACGTCTCAATCGTGGAAAGATCTGACTTATTTTGATGACCTTATATACTGTTATGAGGTTAAATGAAAACCAAAAATCTCTGATCACTTTAAATCAATCTTTTTTTTAATGTTAATCTTGACCTGAAAATTAACTAAAGCTGGTGGCTAAATGTAGTGGAGTAGAAGCATAAAGCTGCATAAATTGGAAATACTCAGGTAAAGTTCAAGTAGCTAAAAGTTGTACTTAGGTACAATACAAAACATGAGTAAATGTACCTAATTACATTCCACCACTGCTTATGAGCATAACGCCCCAACTACCTTCTCCACCTGCTTAGTCATTACCGCCTGAAGGATGCCTGTCATACATAGACATACACACACACACACACACACTCACACACACAAACACACACACACGGCATCACGAACATGTAAATACAGTTGATTTGTGTAGCAGACTAATGCCTAAAGCCACTACTAGCTGGAGGCAGCAGCAAGGAGCTGAGGAATGGGGGTGGGGAGCAAGGACGGAAGAGCAAGGACAGAGGAGTAAGGACGGAGAAACACTCCTGGCATGAGGTCTTCCTATTAGTCCTGTCTCCATGGTAACCTAGGCCATCCCACTGCCCGCTAAATGCTAGGGTGTGATATGGTGGGAGGTGTGATGCTGATAGAGGTGCTGGGTGGAGTGTGAGGTCAGGTTGGTGACAAACGGTGGCACGGCAAGGCCATTCTGCCATTCGTGTCATTAAAATATCAATCACTGAGGAGAGGCTGAAAGGCATCTTTGGCGTCAAAAATTAAAGAAATTAAACATACAAGAGTGGAGAGGGCTATTGATTAACAATGCAGATTTGCTCTTGAATGAACTGAAGCAAATCTGATGACACACACAACTAAGCAGGGGGAAATGAAAGCATTTGCAATACTGGCCATAACAAGGCAGCTGAGTTCATTAAGCAGCTGTTTCGTTTTTGTAATGGCCATCATTACAGTGCCCTGGCTTTATATTGGCACTTGCACTGACCAAAGGCTTGCTTGACAGTATAAAGGGAGGGTGTTCTGAAAGAGTGAAGTAATAAATCATTTGTGAAACAGCATTTTTGCCTCTTTCACATAACAGTTTTATTTTTATATCCGGCTGTTTATTGTCACAGTTCTTCACATATATAAAGTACTACTGACAGGACACTATTTCCTCTTTTATAATGCATAAGAACACACACTGCACACGCTCACATAACCACAAACAGAGCAACCTAACAGGCTGCAAGCTGTTCAAATTAATGGCAGGCAATAGATTGTACACACTTCATTTCAACACCCTATGTATTGTACCTGTGAAGGCCATCCTTAATCAATGCAAATCCATTAACACAGGCAGCCAGGTGTCAGCCATGGAACAACTACTGATTTCCAGCCTCTTAGCCTAGTTCCAATTTAAGCCATTCAACACGAGCCAACAACCACATCCATACCGGATCTATATGGTTATTATGTTTTGCAAAACACACCAACTGAGCCCATCAAGGTTTTAACACCTCCAGCCAGGTAATGGTTTCCAGTAAGTTTCAGGAATTTGTCTCAAGTCTCTAGACTCGCAAGCTTGAAGGTCTGACTGCAGTTCAGAACAGCTGTTCTCCATCTCTCAGCTCCAGCTCTAGTAAACTGACTACACATCTCGTGAAGGGGGCTTAGCTCTGAGTTCTGGAGGTACATACTAAACTGGGAGTCATTGGCAGCCATAAAAAAATCAATATCAAACAAAATCAGTATGCATGTCTTGCACTGTTTGTGAAGGCTGCTGGTCCATACGCACCAACTAAAGGCAGGTGTGAAGGTGTGAATGAAAAATAGATGACTACACTGAAGGTCCTGGTGTTTGGAGTTGGAGGTATAAATTTTGGAGATATGGATCCACAAAAGTAACTGTATGTTATGTATGTGAGTAAGTGTATGTTTTTGTAAAGGATGAGATGTTTATGATGGGTCAGCATGGTTCTGGGCCTTACCTTCACTGCAGTCATTGCCTTGGTATCCGGTGTCGGAGCAGTCGCAGACGGCCTGGTCGTTGACCACGCTGCACACCCCTCCGTTCTGGCACTGGTGATCCGGCCCACAGCCAGCAGTAACTGTGACGCCCTCTGAGCTGTCCAATGTTGCCAGTGAGCCATTGATGCTCACCGCCGTGATCCAGCCACGGAAGGCGGGATGTTCCCGTACTGAAGGGGATGTGAGGCGCAGGGGCGAGGAGTGGAGCTCAGGCGTTACCCCGCCCATATAGGTGTGACTGAATACTGTCATGTCTCTTCTCTTGCTCTTCACTTCCGCCCATCCCTCCAGTCGCCCGTCCACCTCCAATGAGGTGTTCCTCCAGTCCCGCTTGACACGCACTGCGTGCCAGTGCCCGTCACTCACCGCCACACCTGATTGCAGCTCTGCTGGCTCGGCACAGAAGATGGAGAATCGCAGGCGGAGATGGCCGTGGAGAAGCAGCAGCTCCAGGAAGTCGCAGAAGCCCTCATCATCCAGGTAGAGCAGGAGGCCCTCCTGGCTGTGAGTCCGCAGGCTAAAGCTCAGCACACTCTCACAGCAGGCGTTCCACACTGGGAACCGCCCCCACTGGCTGGACACGCCTCCAAACTCCAGGACCTCCCCTTGAGCCTGGCCCCCCACGCTGCACAGGCACAGCCCCAGGAAGAGCAGGGGGGCTGCCGCCCAAACACACACCGCCATCACACTCATACACACACTCGCTCTCGCACTCACACACACACTGGAGGAGATAGAGGCTAGAGCTGGGGTGTTCCCTCTAGCCTACAGCTCATGGTGACAACTGTAGGGCACTACGTTGAACACTTTCTATGTGTCTCAGGTGCACCCTGCTTTCTTGGTTGTGCGCTTTACAAGTCCAGGCTCCGGTACAACACAGCTCCAGTAGGGGAGAGGGTCAGACAGAAGATCCCTCCGTCCTTTCAGCACACTTGGGGAATCTTCTTGTGCCTTGGCCTGGTGTTGGTGTTTTCTCAGATGTGTTCAATGTCTTCTCCTCATTCAGTCTTTCATTCTTCACTCCTAACATATGAGACTCCAGGTGTGTGTACTTGTGTGTACATCTGTGTCAGTGTTAGATAAGACGAATAGGATGTAAACTCCATCCATACTTTGTGCCCTAGATAGGCCCTTATCCCCCATGAAGGCAACTCCCCACGGAGTATGAGTGTGTGTGTGGGTGTGTGGCTCACACATTGGTAATGGAGAGAAATGACACCGTCATAGCAGAATTTTTTTCTCTCCCTCCTCCCTGTCTTAGTAGGGCAAGACTTAAAAGTGTGTGTGGGCAAATATGTGTGTGTGTGAATGTGTGTGTGTGTGCGCGAGTGAGGTATGTGTGTCTTTCACTGCCACGTCATCACTCTCTCCAGCGACCTACAGAGAGAACAGAGACGGCACAATCAGCCAGGGTCACACACAAACACACACACACACACACACACACACACACACGTAAAAACACATGCAAACTCTCTCTCACTCACACACACACACACAAGCTGAAGCTGCTATTATTCTCAAATTACTCTCTCATGCATTTTGTGCTCACACACACACACACACACACACACACTCACATTTTCATATTACAAAGTTAACAGGCCCAATTAAATATAATATTAATACTGAACATACATTGTAAAATTTTGTTTCTACACAGCCCCATACACCAGTGAGTTAAGCTACACACACATGTGTAGGCTCAGACACACAGAGACAAACAGCACCTCCTCAGTACAGCTCCCATCATGCCGCAGGAGATTTTTATAAGGTGGCATACCTGCCAGTAGCCTTAACGTCATAAAGCATATTTTCTTAAAAAACACTTTTGAGACTTAACATTATCCCGAACGAGCCATATTAACCAACATTTGTTATAGTTTTTCAGTTTGTTTTTAACGTATTAATAACGGTTAGCGGCGGCCACCGTCAAGGATTGTGTTAGCTACATCACAAAGAGCGGGAGCAGCAGCTCCGCGCGCTGCGGCGGATGACTCAAACCGCCTCGCTTTATCGAATTAACGGCTACCGGAGCTCGTTTCTAACGGCTAAACAAATCCACACATGCCCTCACAGTAAAATGTCGACTGGTAAAGAAAGCAGACGCATATTGTAAAGCCTACACACAGTTTCCTCCTCTCCACTAATCTTTGAAAAGGCGACATCACAGTTATTGATAGACGGGGTGAATGAATGCGGTTGAAATATCGATTCTCGATTTGCGGCCATACCTCCTCTCCATTTTTTTCTCTCCCGCTTCCTCTTGGCTACACCGGGGTTCGGTCTCACCACCTGCGCCCTAACTACAGCTAACACGGTAATTACTTTTTCTCATTTTTTAACTCCTTTAATTGGCATCACAACCTGTAAACGGGGATGTGACAGCCTCGCCCCGGTTATTAAAAAATCCCCTCAATGCAGGCACATTATTAGGAGGCTATATGAAACCGACCTACCTCACGCACATCCTGTGGTTCCGTGGCAACAGTGCGGCTCATCGATTTCCCTTCCCATTTGAGGAGAATCTCAAAGCCGCGAGAGAGGGGAGAGCACCCGCTCGCCTGGTGGTAGATAGAGCCGGTCTACCGGACAGGGACAAAATTATCACAGGCTCGCCTCCAGGCGACAAGGTGCTATTGCTCTCCCCCTCGCTCTCTTTTTCTCTCTCTCTCTAGCTTTCCTTCCCTCCCTCTCTCTCTCTCTCTTTCTCTCTCTCTCTGAATCAATGTCTCTCTCTCTCTCCTCTCTCTCCGTCCTCTTGAGAAGGAAAAGGTGCAGTCTGATGCTCTCCGCGAGACTCGGCAGAGGGAAAGTCACGTGGTCGCGAGAGAAAGCGTGTGTACGTGTGTGCGCGCGCGTGTGTGTTTTTGTGAGAGAGAGGTAGAGAGGATGGGCGGGGCCGCGCTGCCTCTGCTGCTGCTGCTGCTGCAGCACCTTGGACAGCGCGCACTCACCGCCCCGCACGAAACAGAAACGCAATTACCGGAGGCAGAAAATAAGGCGAGAACCGGGGGTAGATCCGAATGATTAAATCCGAGAGTGACAGTGACGATGGCCTTTACCTCTCTTGTGCTACAGGGGCGAGTGTAAAGGAAGTCAGCGATTCAGTGAAGCGTGGGGGGGAGGACGAAACGAAAAGGAAACAGAGAAAGGCCTTCTCAATTTACAAATCTCTAACACACTTACTTCATCTGAACAGACAAACATGCTTATGGGCTAACAAATCACTTTATGACCAAAAGTGTACACATGCACTACCTTTAATGATAACCAATTAGTTCCAATTAAGGAAAAATGTCATTATTACAAGATACAATGATATTTCAGACAAGTGGTTCACAACATTTTTCTGAAGGATTTCTGTCTCTCTTAAAAAAAAAAATTAAATTAAATATATATAGTTGTGAAAAAAAATGGGAAAAAAACTGTAATAATTAGCAGATTACAATAAATTCAAATGCTGCACACCATAACTACAGTAGGTCTGTGTAGAAAGAAAGATTTGGATGAATTTTGAGTGGACAAAACGGCCTGATCCATGGCCATTGCTGGATTAGCTCTTTGGTTGTTATAGCTTATGTTCTGGTCTTCATCTTTCCCTATTTTTTTTTTTCTTCTTCTTTTTTTAGGGAAAGATGAGGAAGAAGGGTAGCCGGGGAACAGAGGCAGTGCTGGAGTTGTTTAGTTGAATAGGTTATAGTCTGCCTGAATCATTTATACTTTTACTGACTGATATTTGTTGTTAGAATCTGTGGCCCCGACCACGAATCTGAAATATCAGTCGCTGTGTTACCTAATTTTGATAAATCCATGGCGCTGTCCTTGGTGCTGAAATTATCTCTCAGTTTTAACTTGGATCTATAATGTCCTCCAAACAATAAGGTTTATTTTTGTTAAAAATGAACAAACTCCCCTGGTTCTTAACCAGCGGTTTCAGGACCCCTACGGGATCTTGGAGGGAGATCTAGGAAGTCCCCAGAAAATAAGGAACAGTATAATTTTTACTATAGAAGAGAGTCCAATGTGGGTAATATTATTAAGTGTGAATACTCTGAGAATTGCTTTTTACTTCTTTCAGGATCGTCTCCATAACTGCAGTTGACATCAATCAATCAATCAATCATCAATCAAATTCTTTTGTAATGCACCTTTGAAATACATCAAATGCACACAAAGTGATCTACAAGCTCTTGAAAAAAACAAGACTTTAAAAAAATAACAAAAAAAATTAGATTAAAATAAGTCACAATGCTCAACAGTAAATAGCTGATCAAAAAGAACCAAACCCATAAAAGCTCTAAAATGCATAAAAGTCAGACCAAAGAAATGGATTTTTAGCTCACATTTAAAAAATATCAATACTTTTATATTACTGCTCCTCTCAGGTCCTCTGCGAGGCTCTTTCAGTGATGTCTAGTGTAATGGCTGAAAGCAGCAATGCCAAATGTTTTTATTCTGCTTTGTGGAACAGCTAAAGGAGAAGAAGTGGAGGATCTGAGGAATCTTCCTGATTCATACACAAAAAGCATTTCAGAGAGGTAATCTGGTGCATAATCATACCGTGCCTTATAAAGTTACTGAGTTTTAATAATAAATAGGAATACTAACC
>JAOWBC010000617.1:5463997-5489464 GCA_028566105.1 Hypoplectrus providencianus
TCTGAGAATATGTCCACATTAAGAAGTAACATCCACTATGAGAGGGTGACTGCTCAAGTGAAGGATATCTTTTGCGGCCTTTGTGGGAGCATTGCTTTTGCTTGACGAGATCATACCTGAGGATATAATTATAGGCAATAACTCTGAGAGATTGAGCAGTGAACTTCAGGTAACTTTTGTTTTTCTAATGGATTTCGGGATGAAAAAACTCTTTGTAGCCGCTTAAGATAAAATGGAGTGAAATGGTCAGGCATAATGGAGGCCTCAATCAGCATGCTGCAGAGCAGGTTATCTGTTTCTACAAGAGCCATCAAGGCGTGATGCAATGCATCATCAGTCTGCAAGAGGCACAGGGAAATGCATTATACCATGAGCATTTTAAATGGCTGCGACTCTATCAGCCAACATTAACCGTGACAGATATGGGCCGCCTCTGATTGCATTAGTCTTTATTGAATGATGAGGCGAAGGAACTCCATTCTGTACATTCCTCCAACCACGTTTGCTCTTCCTCTGCCTCCTCTCACTTCCCCTCTCCCTTCCTCTCCCTGACAGGCTGACAGCAGGCACTGACCCCTGACTCTTTGCCTACTCAGCAGAGAGAAGGTCACTGTATATGTGTGTGTGTGTGTGTGTGTGTGTATACATATTTCCTTTATATATGTGTGCGTATGTGTCTGAACTGCCAGCAGAGAAAATATACAGCCAAAAATAAAAACTCATCTGTCAGCATCCAGTGTTTGTGTGTGTGTGTGTGTCTGTATTTGTGCACTCCATATTTTGTGCTTGCATTTATGTCAGTTTGTGCTACAGTGTGTGGAGCCGAGCCTGAGCCGGTGAGGTTTACCTAGTTTGTGCTGCGAACGGTGACAAACAGCGCAGAGGGGGGTGAGGGAGGGAGGAGTCGAAGCCAAATGGATAGAAATCTTTGTTTTTTAAATGGTGATATGATTCAAACAGAGAGATTATATGCATGTATTAGATTTTCCGTGTCATTTAAAGCACCCTACTTACACAGTGGTGTGAGTAATGATTATAAGGGTGTTATTCTATGAGTCAGAGAGACACCCCTGCTGTCAGAGGGCGATCTTTGTGTACAAGTACAAGTGTGTACATCTGTGCATGCGCATAAGTGAGTTAGTGTGTGTGCGCGTGAGTGTGTTTGACAGGCAACCACCCTTTTCTAAATGAGATTAAATGGGAGGTTTGTCTCTAATCGTGTTGTAATGAGTTTCTGTGTAGCTCATACATTTACTAATTCCACTTGCCAATAGTGCAAACAGCCACGTGCGCATGTGTGTATATGTGTGTGTGTCTTTGTGTGTGAGGCAGGAGAGGTCACCTCCCTGCAATCTTACTCTCATTTATAACAATAGCGCTGACCTGTCCTCATCAAAGGATTGCAATTTCTAAACACAAATAACATTAGCCCATGTGCGCAAACATGCACACATGGATGCCCACACACATGCACAAACACAAACAAACACGCACACACAAGCACAAAAGCAAACGTGCAGTTCGTCTGCGTATAGATCTGTGTGTCATTAGAACTCTCAACAGGCATTAGCATTGATCATCTGACCAGCAGATGGAGAGTGACCGACAAGGGCCCAACAAAGCCCGTCAGAGTGTGTATCCGTGTGTGTGTGTGTGGGTGCAGAGGATGAATGAGAGGAGAGAAGGTGTGAGTGTGTGTGTGTGTGGCAGCTTGGCTTGCTTAAACGTGTGGCCAAATGGAAAAAAACTCAAGATCCATAGTTCATTAGCCCTCGCACCACTGATTTACGTTTATGTGTGTTTGTGCATGTGTGGAGCTCCGTGTGTGTCCGTGTGCATCAGAATGACCATAAATCTTGACCTACGAGCAGCTATTGGTTGCCATGGTGACGCAGCCACTCTCAGCCCAAGGCGCCGCATGCCCTACAGTAAGGGGTCAAGGGTCAGAGCAGTTTTGTGCAGTGGAACAGACTTTTAAGAGCGGATAATGAACAGGGAAACCAGTAACAAGGAACACGTTTCCCCTTTAACCTTTGACCTCGTGGCCTCGAAAATGTCACGATAACTGCACAGCACACACAGGAACACTCCAGCGCCCTAATGCCTCAAGCTATGACGACTCCACAGGGCGAAGGAAGGGAGCAAATAAAGTGGTTACACCTGCATACCTGAGCCCACATACCGTACAGTACATCAAGAGAACACTATGATGGGATTTGTCCTTTTCATTAAAGACATTTTTACACAGGTTTGAATAATAAAATGAATGATGCCTGAACTACAAATGGCTGTTGGAGGACATAAGCTCCCAAAATACAACAATTAATAAATGAATGACTTAAAAAATAAATTAATATGCAGATTAATTTACAAAGAAATAAAAAAATAAATATACTATAAAATATTGAATTAAATGTGTTCTCAATTGTCATGTGTGTTTAAATTTGCTTCATTTTGTATGTACCTTTGTATTAATTCCACTCTATATTAACAATTAACTTATAGTTGATTGGCTGATGTTGAATGAGAGCAACGCTTTTTAGCAAAATGAAGAACAAATGTATCAAGAAATGTGGCCAATGAATAAATGAATACAGAAAAATTAGACAGAAATAAATACATTAGTGGAAATAGTTAGGGGGAATAATGCAAGGGAAAATAAATACATAAAAAATCTAGTTAAAATAAATAATAAATAAATAAATAATACACTCAAAAATTAATACATAAATTTTGCCAATTCATTTATCCTCTCATATATTAACGTGGCATTTGGTGCATTAAATGGCATATTTATTGAGTTATGTATTTTCATACTGTTACATAGAGGGTTTTATTTGCACTTTCAGCCATCATTAATGTTATTAGTAACAACTGTACACAGTCAGCCTGTTGTGGAAAGGGCTTGTCGTGTAACGTCTCATCCTAAAACCATCTGCATTTATCTGCTGCTGTAGAACTCTTTCCTCTTCTTTCTCTACTGTCTGCGGAGGCTTTTCACTACACCTTTTTTGAGACCTTGCTGCAGGGGAGTTGCTCCAGTTCAGCCACCAGAGTATTAGTGAGGTTGTGTACGGATGTTGGGTGATAAGGCCTGGAAAGCAGTCGGAGTCCCGGCTCATCCCAAAGGTGTTAGATGAGGTCAGGGTCAGGAATCGGTGCATGCTAGTCAGGTCTGCCACACCAATCTTGGAAAAAGCATTTCTCTATGGAGCCCGCTCTGTGCACGATGGCTCTGACAGGGTGAAACGAGGAAGGACTTTCCCTAAACTGTTTCCACACAGTTTGTTACATTGCATCACTATTGTACACTCACTGACCACCTTATTAGCAAGCAAGGTGTACCTAATAAAGTGGCCGTGTGGTCATCTGCTGCTGAAGCCATCTGCTTCAGTTGTGTGTCCAGGGTATTTGAGTTCCTGCTGAACCAGTCTGATCATTCTCCTCTGACCTCTGGCATCAACATTTTGGCCCGGAGAACTGCAGCTCACTGGATATTTTCTCTTTTTTGGACCATTCTCTGTCAACACCAGAGATGGTTGCTTGTGAAAATCCCAGCAGATCAACACTTTCTGAAATACTCAGACTGGCCTGTCTGCCACCACCAACCATGCCAGGATCTAAGTCTCTTAAGGTGCTTAAATAACCGAAAGCTCGGTCTGTTTGAATCCCACTCTGGTGTAGTTAAATCTTAGTTATGGATAATCTGGTAACCTGTGAACGCTCCAATCATACTCTGGTGTGGACCAAAACATCCTGTCCAAGTCCATTTGAGGGAGCTACTGTAAGATTCCAAATGAACCCAAGTGCATTTTCATTCCATTGCAAACGTAATCCAAATCCCAGGAAATGAACCAAAATGCAGCAGATTCTCGGCTACCTTTGCAGGCTTTTTGTGAGATGTACACAGAGTGACAGATGCAACTTGACTGGAAGAGGACTGACTTCGACGTTTGCTGGATGTTTTCACATCTGGGACATCGTTTGGTTGGAACACAGAGCAGGATTAAACTAAATATGATCAGAGGTACTCATTCTGTGTTCAGTTTCCACCACCAAATTTTCAACCCATAACACATTATGCTACAAGTATATTTTCTCCAGCCTTCCCCTCCACACAGACTCTTTTTATAATTTAATTTGGTCCGCTTACATTCATGCACTGAAAAAGCAAACCAGACAAAATACTAAACAAAAGTATCAATTTCACGATGACTCAGACTAGTCAAATGGGCTAGGCTTATGAAAGAGCCCTTAAATCCTTTCTTTTCTCATTCTAATGTTGATGTGAACTTCAGCAGCTCATCTTCACCATGTCTTTATTTCTTAATGCATTGAGTTGCTGCAATGTGATTGGCTGATTAGATGTTTGAATTAATGAGCAGTGGAACAGGTGCACAAAGTAAAGTGGCCTGTGGGTGTATGAAAGAAATACAAGAAGCACACACTTTGTATTGATTATTCACACACTGTGGCCCCTTTGTGTGTCTGCGCCTGTGTGTGGGAGCATGAAGGTGCAGGTATGTGCGTGCAGGCCGCGGCGGAGAGGGGTGGCATGAATTAGGAAGTGCGAGCGGGGAGAGGAGGGTTACTATGACAACGGGGGAGAATGTTCCAGGTGACAGTGAGATCGTTGAGATGCTAATTGTCCATTTTCAATCCTCCATAAAGTTTAACAACCACTCTGCCTCCACATGTTATTCTAACTCAGTCACAGAGTATACCTCTGGGATGTACAGCTATTCCTCTGTCTCTCCATCCCTCCCTTTTTCGGTTATAACGACACCCCATCCTCCCTTCACACCACTCCGTCCCCTCCTCCTCCTTCCTCCTGGCAGAGAGAGGGAGACTGTGTAAATATCATAGGCGATCTGGAGCATATGCGCGCATCTCTCATGAGGCCAACCGAACACCTGATCATCACTCTCCCTCCATCCATCCCTCGTCCTTGCTCTGCTCCCTTTTCTCCTTCTTTACGCCCGTCTCCTCATTTCCTCCTGTCCAAATTCATCTCCCTCTAAGCCCCCCCACCACCACCCCCCACCTCCCACTCATTCCCCGCTGTTTATCTCGACCGCCGCTCCCTCCCAACGCAGTGCGTTTAACCACTTTGTTCCCCTTTAAGATAAAGATAATTAAATCAGCAGCTAAATGAGAGAGAGAGTGTGCTGCTGGCGTCACCATGCTAGTGCTTTGATGTTCTATTTCAGCGCGATAGTATCAACATCAACTCATCAGTCCCAAACTACTGTTGCACACATTCACACACACGTATATATATATATATATATATTTATATGCCAGTTAATGCATTCACACTACCACCTCCCTCCTCTTACAGTCCTCACAAAGACAGATTGGACACGCTAAGCTCCACTGTCTTATTTCCTGTCATCCAACCACAGCATTCTTTACTGTTGATCTCACCCACTTCTCTTCCTTCTTCCTCCCCTCTCCATCTCTCTCTCCTTTCTAATCTTATGCCGCTCTCCCCGTCTCTCTCCCGCCTCCTTCCCTCCCGATCAGCAGGTTGCTAGGCAACTGCGCTCCATTGATCTAGAGGAGCACGATGACAAGCTCCCATAACTGTCATGAAAACACACACACACACACACACAGAGGCGCACACACACATAGTTATTGGAGATGTCTAGTAGCACCTTTAGAAAGAAGGCGTCCTCGCTTATCTGATAAGGACAAGAAACAGGAGGAGAGAAGGAGGAGGGACAGTGATACAAATGACAGAAGAAGAGGAGGAGGAGGAGGAGAGAATGGCTCTTTATGTTGCTTACCTACTCATACCCTCCCTCTCCAGTCCCCATTCCCTCTTTTTTCCTTTAGCTTTCCCATGCAACCCTTGGAAAACAATTACCTTCTCTGGTGGCCTGGCTAACTTTCCAATCTGACCCATCTCACAATCACGGCCACCTCATCGCCGCCTGGCTACAAACTGGTTTCCTCCCATTTGTGCATTCACTTCAGCGCCTATAACGCACGCTGTCACGGTAAAATGAAACAAAAGAGGAGATGGCGGGAGAAAGAAATGGAGCCCGTAAGTGGTTCAGGGCAGCGCTGTAAAATGAATGTATTCTCATTTGCAAATGATGAAAATGTCAATATGTGTCGAAATACTTTTAGGGGGGAAAAATGACACGGGGAATGTCAGGTTTAGTGATGCGTCTGTGCATCATCATTTAAAGGAGACACACTAGATGCTCTTTTTCAGCCTCTCACTTGGATTTCGGGTTTCTACTAGAACATATTTACATGCTTTACATGTTGGCAATACGTTCATGTTCTCATAGCGTCTGTCTGATTATATACACCCTCTGTGTGAAATACTCCACATCAGCACCCGTCTCTTCAAGCCCTGTGTCAGAAAATGCCAAATGTGCTCTGACTGGCCGATATACTACAGTCTGCATCTCTGCACCGTCATTTCAGTGCGGGAATGAGTTTAACGGCACTGTGACTGTGACATTACGTCCAGGCCTGGTCCATAATAAAGAAATACAGTAATATATAAAGATGCATAAATTCTAACTTTTTACAGTTTGGGACCTTTAAGGCATGTCTCAAGTCTCTTAATTGCTCCCGTTAACTGGGAAATGGTCAGCTTAGCATAGCATAAAGAGGTTAGGTTAGCCCTAGCCCTAATTAGCTTTATCTGGGCACTTGTTATGGTTTAACACAACTGAGGGTAATGTGTCATTTCCATGCAAACCTTGAAAAAGTTTTAGTTTTATCAAGTTCATCATGTCCTCTTTGCATCTTGATTAGCAGTTTCTTGTGTTCAGACATATATTTAGTTGGACGTTATTACCTGCTGACAGTTTCAACAGTTTCACACAGTTTTCACACATCCAAAACTGTTGGCAGGTAATAACATCCTGACTAAAAATATATGTCTGCTAATCATGAAAGCGTTTATATATGCTCAGCAATTATTTTTGACACAACCAGCATGTGAGATGATAATTAAACATTATCCTGTTCAACCGATATCTTCTTAGTTAATGTTCAACAAGATAGCTACTAAGCCTATTTTTAGCCCATTGTTTCTTAAAAGCATATTACAGTATTACTAGAATACTGACGACATTCAATCAGCAGCCCAGAGTAAGTAACATTAAATTCTGTTGTTATCAGCTGATCAACACTTGAAACCACTTTGATGATATTCAGAAGCTAAGCTATTTAGCTTAACATGGTTTTTATTTATCAGATGTACAGATGTGATACGTGTCCCAGTGTCCGACCGTGAACTCAAAGCTGGATCCTTTCTTTCCTTTCAGTGCTTTATCAACGTCATGCCATTGTGTTCATTGTATGCTCCGCTAGTGTTGTCAGTAGCAAACTGACTACATGCACTATTTCACAGCCTACTATTTCAGAAATCACTTCTCTGAGAGCGTGAGAGAGAGGAAAGCAGGAAATAAAACAAGGCTCCTCACAAGGCTGAGGCAGAGAGAGACGAGCGGTTCACTGAGACAAAAACCTTGAGGTGCATTTGTAAAAAGACTAAAAGCAGGATCTAAGGATGAAAAAGACTTCATGACAGATTTATATTTTGACCTGACGTTGGAGCTAAATGTATTCTCTTGAAAGGGTTTGCATGATGTGACGTGTGACAAGCGCCTGTTTTAAACACATTCTTAATGCTTCAAAAATGTTAGCTTATGTCAACAAAAGCACTTCCTCAAGTTCAGGCACCAAAACACTAACCTGGGAAAAAAAAGAAAAAGAAAATACTTAAAAAACACTTCTACCCAAACATAACTTTCATCAATGAGACACAAGCACCAGTCTGCTGGTTAAGAAAAGGGACGCATCAGCAAAAAACACTTTAGTGGGCGCACAATGCTACAGATAGACCACGCTCAGTGCACTGAGGTTAATTTAGTTAGTTTAGATGTAATATACCGATTTTTTCTCTGTTGATTGATTGAAAATGGAATTCCAGTCGACAAAGAATTTATTTGCTTGCCCAAAACTCACATGAAAAAGACATTCTGGTCTAGTAGGTGAATAAATGAAAACGGGATGTTCTCTAGTTCGGTTCAACAGGAAATGAAAAAGTACAGACGAGGACCTATGGTCTTCAGTGTCAGAAAAGTATGGCCTTAAATGCCAGTTTCAGGTGCAATTTTCTCTCCCAGCTTCACCTTACGCCTCAGAAATGACACAGATATAAACCTACAATCTGGAATATGTGTTTAAGATGTTTTCTACTGAGGCACATGTCGCAGTGGTAAATTCACAACTTTTTTTGTGTGATCCTTGTGAAAAGCTGACTAAAATTGTAAATAAACCTATCTCATTAACACCAGAGCACTGTCACAAATTTGAACAAAAGTCAGGGTTACGGAAAATTTATTGTAGGTGTAAAATCATTTTTGTACAGAAAACGGATATAAAGGATTTCTAAGGATGTGGCAGCCTTTCATTCAAAACTCGGAAACATTACCTCTATCAATGTGGACTGACTGTAACCTTTAAATCAGCTCCATGTTTTTTTTTTCCATTATTATTTTACCTCCTTGCTTTCCTTTTTCTGTCTACTGGATTATTTAGATTTTTGGTTGGAATTAGTCACACTGTTGTGCATAATTCTCCAATAAATTAAAAAGAGGAACTTCAATTGATCATTGGGGGAAAAACAAGAGGATAGACTAAAGGAACAAACTGTCATTTGCGATGCCTCTACAGGCCATCAACTAGAGCAAATTGTTTCATTTAGATTAATGAATGGTTTGATTTGAGCTGTGAAATAGTAGTCGGAATAAGAACGGCAGATGACAATATTTACAGCGAAGAGAAAGAAAATGTTCTTTTCTGTGGCTACCGGCAGCGAGTCTGTCAAGTGTCCAGAGCAAAATGTTCTGTCTCCAGCCAGAGTGACAGACTCCCTTTCATCATATCAAATCAGTCCTCTTCACCTGCCAAGCTCAACATATTCACTGACAGCACAATTTTTCTTCGTCAGCTTCACACTGTTCTCCGCTTCGAAATTCAACACATCGTTAAGATCAGAAAAGGAATAAAACAGAGTAAGAAAGAAAGAAAACTTTCATGAATTCTCAGTCTCTTACACCTCTTCATCTCAGTTCTCCTCCTCCACTACAGTTCTCTCCCTGACTTCAGTGCAGACTCCAGCAGCTCTACGCTGGCTCCTCTCCAGCAATTATCTGGTTGGTTCCACTCTGACGCAACTCAGACTCCACTCATCGTCTTCTTCGTCATCGGCTCCTGCTTCCTCTGTTAAAAGCGAGGCTCCCTCTCTGACATAAACTCCTACTCATCTCCAGGATGAGAATCAGCTCCAGCTTTGCTCAAAATTTTTCTCTGGCACCGGCTCAATCTCGGCTCCATCTCCTCCGTGGCTCTCTGGCCAGTCCAACATGGGCTCTGCTCTGATATGGCTATGACTCCACTTTGGCCCTGACTCCATTTTGACTCAGAGCCAGCTGTCCACCAGCTCTGGCTTTGACTCATCTCTGCTCTTAAACCTCATACTCGAGCATGTTCTATTTCTAATCCAACAGCATGCCAGCACAGTGCTAAGACTTTATTTTCCACCCAAAGTTCTGCTTAAATAGTCAACACTTACATCACTGATGCCAGAATTAACCCTGGAATGGGCTTCCATCAGCCTGTCAGATGGTCCGTCCACTACTTTGGTACAGACTGAAAATCTCAACAACCACCAAATGGATTACCATGACATTTTGTGCAGACATAAATGGGTTCCAGACAATAAATAGCAAGAAATTTGGTAACCCCTTGACTTTTCTATAGCGCCACCAGGAGGCTGACTTTTTGGGTGGCAACAATTGGATGGATTGGCTAAAAATTGATGGATGAATCCTAAACTTGATAAGGGCGATTGGTGGTCCTTTTAAACTCCATATGAATTTTTCATCCAACTCCTAAATAGATTGCCAAGAAACTTGGTGCAGACGTCCAGGTTCCCTTGCAGAATTGTCTTTTTGTCCAGTGCCACCAATGGGACAAAAATATAAATTGTCAGATCCCCTATCCTGCAAAACAGCAATCCATCCAATCTGCCTGAGCAATAATTTGTGTTCAGCAATTGTCACCCATTAAATGTGGGCTAATAAGTGCACTGAAGACCAAAGGGTCCCCGTCATCTGTTGGAGGGTGACCCTTTCCCCCTTACCCATAGCTTACAAAATAACTGGATCTGCAGCACTGTACGCTCCCCTGCAGGCTTATGCTGACTATGCTAATTGCTTCAAACATCCTCACGGTACAATCTCCAATATCTCAAGCTTGAAGACCCACTGAAGCAAAGTCTCAGGAACTGACCCTCGATAAGGTTAGAATCTGGTTCGGCCACAGACGTCTGGTCGAAGATTAAGTATTGAATTGTTCCTAAGATTCACTACACCAGTCACAAAACTCTTCTTATTGTTTGCTCTTTACATTTACAATTGACATTTTAACACATCCTTTGGGTCACAGTGAGCACTTTAGAGTCCACAACATATATATCTGACATAAATCATTTTAAACGGGACAATCCTGCAGCTAAGAAAGCCAAAGCAAGTCCCTTGTGATCAGTCTCCTATAACTCTTCATGGTTCTCACTCAAACATTCTGATAAAGTTATGGACTTTGGTTAAGCTTGAGGAAGCTTTAGAGTATTAGGTTCCATTGCAGCGACTGGACTAAGCCTTATTTATACCAATTTTGGGGGGAAAATATCTTAAATCCCCTCAGCAATGTCAGGTCCAAGTGAGGAATGTGCTGTATCTTTACAGTTACTCGCCACATGCAGGAAGAATAAAAATATGAGTTGGATGATTGGAAAGAAATTTCAAAGGTTACAATGACCCCAATTTAATTTATCTAACTTAAAAATTAAATGAGGGGGGAAAAGGCAATGTTTAACCGCATTGCTGACAGAGGTTTTACCATTTTATATCAGTCAATGAGGAAAAGTAGCCTGTGGTTCATTATTATAGAACAAATTAAGATCCGCAGTAATCTAATTTAGGTGTTAAAAAAAAAAAAAAAAGACAGAAAAAAAACCCTCCTTTTTTTAGAGAGAGAAAATGAATATCATGGATATTGCTCTCTTCTGAGTGGTGCAGAAAACCAAATATAGAAGAGTCTACATTGCCACTGCTTCTTTCATTTTATTGTCTCTGTCTCAGAAAAAAAGTCCTTTCCCAAGACAAGTGAAGGCTTTTGTCTTGAGAGGGGTTTTTGGCAGAAACTTCTACTTTATAATCAAATTCAGAAAATATGTATTAGCAGAAGCCTCTATCATCACATGGACTCCAAATGTTTGGCTCTCCTCGCTGCTGAGACAAAGCAGAACACAGCATTTATCATCTACGAAACCTTCTATTTTATCATAATTTCTATTATTACATCTTGTTTGAAGGCGGAGGGAGAATATCAGTCATGCCAATGTGAACATGATTCTATTATTCTAATTAGTCAATGCCTGTGCTGGTCCAACATTTTTACAAATGAGGTTTTTGCAGGCTCAGTGTAAAAACTGAGTCAAAATAGATAATATTGACTTGCTAATAATGACTTCCTTATCTTGCAGTCCTTCACATCATCATTATTAGTTGTTACACCCAGAATAGAATCACATTCCCGGGCCTGTACAGCGGTGCTGATAGATGTGGCTGCATTCACCGAGCCTGTGTGTGAGCCTGCGAGAGAAATCTCAGGAGTCATATGAGCAGTTCAGGATCAAACAGTTTGAGGCCTCAGAGCCCAAAAAATGGCCCACTCAACTCTGCTCTCTACATATAGTCGACTTTTATGGCTCGGCTGGCCAATTTCTCACTATGGCTGCTGAGATGGAGTCAGAGGTTCAACAGCTTTTTTGTGTGTGCAACCACTGCTGCTAGAGTGAGTCAGTATAAAGGAGACCTTTGGATGGGCTTTATAGACCTCAGCCACTGCAGGAGAACAACTAAATATTGGAGGTTAGTTAGATGATGACGGTGGAAAAAAGAAATTCTACCAGCTGAAGAAATCTCTTCTTGAAGCTCGACCACAGAGGAAAGAGCAGGAAGACAAGATAAAGACCAGAGACTTTTTACAAGACAGGTTCAAAGAAACCATGAAAAAGGTTGGCGCATGCACACTCTATAATCTGTTTCCATCAACAAATTTGTTCTTGCATTTTGAAGGTTTGTATGAATATATCTTTAAGGAAACAACAAGCTTTGTAAATGCTTAAAAGGTTTTTACGCTCAGTTGAGGTGTTTTTTTCTTTTTCAAATTTTTTTTTAATGCACTAAATGGAAGATAATACTTTTTCCAGATAAATTTTGATGTTGGGAATATTTAATTCAGACGCCTGATGAGCTGTTTCAACTGCTGGTAAAGACGAGGTGACATTAAAGACCAATTGTAATTTTCCTCAATTTAATCCAATTCCTGAAGACTTCTCTCCATTTTCTT
This sequence comes from Hypoplectrus providencianus, assembly GCA_028566105.1. NCBI lineage: Eukaryota > Metazoa > Chordata > Actinopteri > Perciformes > Serranidae > Hypoplectrus > Hypoplectrus providencianus. The sequence goes on from JAOWBC010000617.1 coordinate 5,476,451, forward strand.
GGGTGGCCAATCGTCTGATTAACAACCCCTTCTTTTGTTATTTTTTTATTTGTGCTATCTACTTCTTCTGTTTAACGATGGATTAGCCTACATTTACATTACATTGGTTGATGGTAATATTAATTTAAAATTTTATTTTATTTTCACTTTGACTTTAATTGGAACACTGCTAATATATAGAGTCACTAGGAATCCATTAATTAAGCTAGCCAACATTATTTCAAAAACATCTCACATAGCCTCCAACCTTGGCAGGAACAAGCACTCAACATATGTTTTGGATGTTGACATCCAATCTGGTCGCATGCCCAGCTTTTCAGATTTTGATGCTCCTTCACAGGAGTATTTTTCTTCCACAAAGATGGACTTAAAGGCAAAAAAACAGCAGTAAAATTAGCAACAGGATCTCCAGCCTTAACGAGAAAAGGTAATTTGTCAGTACCAAGCTCACCAACCTTGCACCACTATGACTAGGCTTCAAGCACAGAAACATCTGGGTTTGGATCTAGGAAATACCATGGTTTGGCTTTCAAAAACTACTTCATTATGGTTAGGGGAACCCTGTCATCGCATGAATAACTTGGTTACATTCGGAAACGATTAATGATTAAAAGAAACCAATGTTGACTGTTGGCAGATAGCGGAAAATTAACAGCAGTCTCCAAACTTTGGAAAGGTCCCTACAGAGTCACAGAAACATGATACAACAGCAGAAGACTGTGTAGTTCTTAAATAAACTGACTTTGATACATTCAATTGGTATAGCGCCCCTTCAAATGCAAGAACTATCAAGTGAGATGTTTGTGAGCCGAATGCAGACTTTTCTAAATGAAAAGAAGCTCTTACAAATTAATAACATAAACAATATAATGGCTGAGTTAGTCTCTTTCTTGGTCACCCCCACAGGAAAAACCAGAAGACTGTGCAAGAAGAGAACAAGAAGGTTTAGCAACGGCTCTGGTGTTGGAGAAGGAACAAAAAGAGAGGTGGAGCCCAGGGAAAAGAGACAGAGAGGCAGCGCTTGTCAGAGATGAAGAAAGCCTATGAGAATAAAATTGAGTTGATGTAACGTGTGGTGAGCGGGAGAAAAACAGTGATGGAGGAAGAGGCAGGGGCAAAGCCACATACATTACATACCAGCACTGATTAATTTCTTTTTGATCACTGTGTTGATACATTAGCTCTTTTGATTACATCACGAATAAAGAGCGTATTAAAGTAGATTTAATTTGGATTTTTGAAGCCATTTAATTGCTTATGGTGATAGAATTAAAAGCTCCAGACTAGTGTTTTAAGTTACAATCTCAAAGATCTCTGATCCGTTCTCCCTGGTGGCACCTTTAGCGATAATTAAGCAGTAATTGCAGGTGTGTGTTTGAATCTCTCTTCCTAGATATCCAAACAATTTTGCCAGTGTGCTGTCAGTTTGTTGGTGGTCAGTCTCAGCAGATGAAGACTTAAAGTTCACCGCTGGCCATGTCTCTAACATATATTTCTCTAGTACAATATATTTTGCAGGGGCACCACTTTTGTGAACTGGCTTAGAGAAATAAACAAAAAGAAGAATGGTAATGGGTAATAAAGCCGTATCTTATAGTCAGATGGCTGTTTTCGTCATCTACAGACATCACTCTTTTCTTTTTCGTTCGGCCATAGTCACAGTCTACTTGCAACGATATCAGAGACCGGAAAAAAACAGCATGTGACATCACAAAGCCAGTCCACAGCGCCTCCTGTCTCAGCCCCTTGTGATTCTCCATTGATGTATTATGAGGACAGGACAATGGACCCAACAATGGCACCTATTCTTCTGGATTCACTTCTGAGGTATGCAGACTACTGAATATGCACTGAACTGTTTCTTCTGCTGGCCCTGCCTGTAAGTTCCTGTTTGCCCACAGACTTTACATTGTGACGGTTTTGCAGATTCTTAAATTGTTTTTCTCGGCTTGGGCAGAGGTTTCTTGCAAATAATATCCTCCATGGATGAAAAATTCATAATTATAAATGAATTATAAATGTTTGAATTTCAAATTGTCCTGTCAACAGTGTCTTTTCTAATAGCTGTCTATGGGGAAATTGTTTCTTGGGCCATAAGGGGATTTTTGCTGCAATACCAAGAGCCGCCTCTGGGCAAAAACTGCTGCGAGGCTGAGCCAGGTCACCATAAGTATTTCTACAATACAACCATGTTTATCTCGAGGAATGTCACCAGACACCCAATTCATATAGTGCAGCGTAATGGTTTTCTTCAAACACAAGTAAGTTGCTCAGGTTGACAAAACAGTAATTTAACAGTTATTTAAAATGAAGATCTTGGAGAACACGACTTTAAAAAATGATGTTTTTCCAGCTCTAAGCATATTTCCAGTGATTCTATTCACATTCATTCATCTTGCTGTAGCATTAGATTTACTTCAACATCTTCCAAATAAGCTAACAAATGTACCAAATTCACCTAGTGAAGGCAGAACCTGTGCGTTCCTTCGACAGAGTAAATAAAACATATTCATCATGGATACAGCTTCTTTTCTTAGACAACAAACTGGCTGTGAAGGGGGACATTTATTTTCTTCATTTGTATTTTGTCATCATAATAAAAATGTATGCCTGAAAAACGCCTAATAAAAATATTTTCCCCACAAATGTGGGCCTGTCAAAGACAAATACTGCACAAAAGGTGAGCCCCGTGGGACACTTTGTAAGCCTTTTGAGTTGTTGATCCACAAATGAATGAGATAATTATGTGTACATGGGGTTTAAGTTATTTGGAGCAGGATTTGGCATGTAAGTACACTTCTGTGTGGCTCTGTAGAGGTTTATGGTTAATAAAAACAGCACATCATTTTCACAGCAGGGAACATGGACGATTTCAAATTGCTGCGTTTTACAGTTTTATGTTCTGGCAAGTGCTGAGGCTTTTATTTTTATGTTGACTTTACACACACACACTTACACACATTCCCACCTGAGAGCTGACCTTTAGTGACCAGCTTAACTGCACCAGGTTTGGTTTTGGCAATATGAACAAGGGTATCTTTATGGCAGATGTTTCCTCAGCAGCATTTTCCAGCCCAGCTGAGGATTTAAACCACAGATCTGCCTTTCTAAACTCGAGGCTGGTTACATAAAAGGTTTGCTGACTAGCTTCTCTCAGAGGCAGAAGAATGAGCACGGCTGCTGTTCATGGAGCTGACATTACAGGCCAGACTGTGGCTGTCCACTTTGTTTGGTTCTGAATCAGTGCTCACACGGCATACATGAGGAGCATGTTATTTGGGAGAACACACAAAGAAACACTGAGGGAAATAGAAACTCAGCACCCCCTGGTGTCAGGACTGAAGCCCATTTTCCCTGTTATTGGTCCCAGTTCACTTTGCAAAATGTAAAAGCACAAGTGGACAATCATAGAAAAGAAATTAATGGATGCATATAAAAGGTAGCTTTCAAGCAGCTCTGTGAGCTTAGGACACATTGATCGATAGGTCATTCAGATGATAATAATAATATAAAAAAAGAATACTTTTGTTTCTGGTACTTAAGTGAACCATTTTCCCACAAGGGGACAAGGTCATCCTATCCAATTTATTATTAATTAATGTGTCATTCCAGCATGCAAAAACCCATAATAACCCTTTATATTTTTTAAATCTTTTTTAAGGACCTCCTCCGTCATCATCCTTGTTAACATGACCATATGGTGTTCTTATAAATGTCATGAGCAAAATGAGCAGTCACTGCTATGAGTGAGCATTTTCAACCTTGAACCTGTTACAACCTATAACGCAATACAACTTGCAAGTTTCCATATCATTAACATGATGACAAAGGAAACACAACCCAGATGTTATTATACCTTTCATAACTGTGAATGCTGTGTGATATGCTAACTGGGCTAGTGGTAAACTCAAGCTGCAATTACCAAGTTTGATAAGCAAAGTCAAAGCATTCTTTCTAACCACCTGCAGGGGGCGACACCACTGGTTGCAAAAAGAAGTCTGTCGTATGCCTTTAAAAATCTTTATTTATCCTGAGCATTAGTTTAAAATATTATCTAATACAGTAAATATTTGTTCAGCAAATTATAGTACCATTTAAAGTGAAATAGATTATTAAATAAGGTGTGCTTTAGGGCGGGGCTTCCTGCTGATTGACAGCATTTGTGTCTTTTGGTCTTAGAACTTTTACCCTTTTAAAGTGTGTTCTCAGTGAATTGAAACATTCTGGTCACTTCAGTGTCCAGTGGATCAAAAGACCATCTAAGAGGTTGGTTTTTTATTTGACACCTCTGCAGCTGATGACCTAGCTTTGTTCCACCCCCAATCTATTCTGTGCACGTATTGACCCAAAGGGGCAACAGCTGAAAAAAACAGACTAAAAGTTTCAAAACCACCTCCACAAACCACTGGGTGATGGCACAGAACTACTAACTACATCAACTATTTTCATAGAGCTTATGGGTATGGAGAGGAGATGCTTCTACAAACCCTTTACAGCGAGCAGCATGAGATGAGCTACATAATGCACTTGTTTCTTTATATTTTTTAAGCCAGAAAATCGCATATTTAAAATGTATTATTATATTTATTATTTCATTTTTAAACATTTAATAATATTCTTGGACACCGTCATTATTTTGAAGTAAACAGTTCAGTTTTGCGTCAACTTTTCAACCAACCTAGAAAGTATTCTGCAACTTTTATGCAATGATATTACTAATCGGCTTATCCTCAGCTTTCCAACTTCCAGTAGTCAATATAACTTGAATTTAAATTTTTAATAAAATTGTTATTATTTCTTCATATCAGTTACAGAAATAAAGGCAGTGCTGGGCAAAGAGCCTATATTTAAATAAAAACAGAGAAAAAAGTTTACTGACAAAATATATATTTAAATTGTTTTGCTCATTAAAAAAAAAAAAAAAAAAATCATTAAAAATATTTCTGGAGTGGGAGAAGTAGACGGAATATCACTTGTGATTAAACAGGTGTTTTTTGTCTTGTGTTTTATACCCCTGTGTCAGCATCCACAAAAGTAAAATAGCCAAAGAATGCCCTGATTGAAGAGTAACTTCAGTATTTTGGCCAAAAACATCTAGAATGTCGGTTTGCTTTCAAAATAAAAGCACGACACTCTTTCAGGTATGTCTGAAAGTGGTAAATCATGGGGTGAAAAGACAAAATGTTATGAATAAATAAAACTGAGCTGTAATTAGCTTCATATAAGGACTTTTAATAATCAATGGTTTAAAAAATAAGCGCAACAATGGACAATGCATTTTATACTGAAGGTTTTTGAGCGGAAGAATGCTTATTTACCTTATCCAGAACAACTTGACTACGCAGTCCTAGGACAGCGCCAGAAGCTAGCACTGCTAGTCAATTTTCACTCTAGCAGGTGTTTCATTTAAATATTATACAATGTTATGACCATCTTATAAAATAGCTGTTATATTAAAACACTGTCCGTTTCGCTTTAACCGTCCTTGTTGTCGTCATTGTAACGGCTAGCTTAACGTCTTGTCATGTGGGTTTTCGGGTACGGGTCTCTCATATGGAAAGTGGATTTTCCTTATGAGGAAAAAAGAATCGGTTACATAAAAGGCTTCAGCCGTCGGTTTTGGCAGGGCAGTACCGACCACCGGGGAGTACCGGGTAAGGTAAGTGTCTGTTATTGTGTTTGGGACCGGTATTACTGAATGAATAACGCGACTTCCTGACGACAGTCGCAATAACTGATGCAATGTTGCCATGTCTGTGGCCCCAGTGTTGCAATGTCAAATGTCATTTAAGAAGTTACTGAAAAGTTCTTGGTAAATTCCTAAATTTCAGTCACCTAATTAGTTTTACAAACACAGGAATGTAAGCACAGATTAGACAGTCTTTCACAATGCTGACAGACTTTAAAAACACATAACTTGGCCTGTAGGTCCCCGATGATAAAAGCTAAATCTGTTTATACAATAAAACCTCTACCCTGTGATAACTTAAGGACTATTTTTAGGATGTTGTTATTAAGGCTATATCCACAAGTCCTTGTCTATTTATTAAAATAGCACAATATGGTGTCAATTCCCAGGTGTCCCTTTAATATTATTTTGTGATAATAACACAGGTGATTTATATTAAACATATGTTTTTCATAACAGCATGTTGACAACTGTCGCTTATAATATTCCCAAAACCTTTCTACACCATTTTTTTGCCATTTGATCGCTCGTACATACAAGTTAAATAAGTTCCTAAACTGTGTATTTTCCGTTACTTTTTCAAAATGCTTGTTCTTTCTGTCTTTGTCTCTGTATTTTCCAGCCTGGCCGGGTGGTGACACTGGTGGAGGATCCTGAGGTAAGACACATTGCTCCTAAATTTTTATGTTACCAGACTTTACATACAGATCTGCGAATTCTGGTTACCATCAGTGGTGATTACTCTCAATTCGCATCTATAAAATAGAGAAAAATGCCCATATTAATGTGTACTATAAATGTCTATGATGACACCTTTATCTTGTTTTGTTGGATCAACATTCCAAACCCAGTGTAGTTAGTTTACAATAATGTGGAACACAAAATCCTCAAAAATAGGATAATCTTGGACAAGCAATTTTTGGCACATTTGCTTGATAATAACATCAAAATTGTACTGATTGTCAAATGTCTTATTGATTGATTGTGAGGTTCACTAATCTATAAATCAGCTTCTCATGTCAGAATTTTCTCAAGTAAGTGATCATCAAAGTAGCTGCCAATTTATGTTCAGTTGCAGCATTAGCTAATAGTTGCAATTTACCTTTGTAATATTTTACACACATACAGTATGTGTACACCCTATATGTACTCAGCAGCAACAATCTGGTTTATTAAAATAAGGCATATACACTTTATTCTGTAATCAGGGCATTTCTTTTTCTTAATGGTCGTCCCTGTTCAAATAAAAGCATCCCTTTTATTTGAATACCTAACTTGTCCAAAAAATTTGTCAATTTAAATGGTTGGCTGTCCCATTAAAAGTGGAATAAATCTTTATTATAGTGATTGCATTTGATGCTGTTTTGATGAATGTGATGGTTTTATTAGAGGAGAAATCATTTTAAGGAGGAAAGCAAACAAAATCCCACGGTATTCATACAGTAATAATACATCATCCCGAGCTAAGAGTCAGAAATCAGCCACATTTATCACTCTATTGTTAAGAATAAATAGGAGAAAAAATGCACCATGGAGGTCAAAGAAACAGCAAAGCAACTTGACACCAGCAATATTGTCAAAAGGACATGCCATTCAACAGAACAGATGTTTCCAGTTGCGGTTACTAACTGTATCTTAAACAGTGGATTTCCATACTGTTATAGATATTTTATATATTGACACTCAGGCATGATGTGAGATAAAGCCAATGCTGAACAAGGTGAACAACAATGCCGCTCAGGAAAGGAGATGGCATCTCATACAGTAGAAACAAAGGAAAGGACGGCGTATTGTATTCTGACCTTGGATGGGAGATAATTTCTCGCAGCTGATGGCAAAGAGATGGAGAGATGCAGAGTGTGTAACGTCGCGTGAACAACGTAAGCATCCAGAAAACATGTATTTAGAGGTGACTGATGAGTAGCTTAAAAATGCTGCTGTTAGCAGGACCACGTGGAATTTGCACAGAGAATTATGACGACACCAACACAGAAAAGGGTTCACATCAGCCTGGTACCCCAATTGTTGGTTGTGTTTGCCCAACAGGAATGTCTCATTTAGGTTGCCTACATCCAAGAACTCTGCTTATGATTATAACCCATTGAAGTCAGCCAATAGTCAGTGTATAGCTGAAAATATTTTCTCTATAATTTGACCTGAAACCTTGTTAATTTTACAATAAATTCCTAATTAGATAAGGAAATACTCAGGACTTAAGTTTGGCATTTAATGTGGGTATGTCTTTGAAAATGTATTTATCAGATTACAAGGCAGAAAACATGCTATATAATTATTTATATCAATACTGACACATGAAATGACCTGCATTAGGACAGAAGATTTTGACCATAGAGCCCGGCCCTTTGTACCGCTTCTTTTTTGCATAAATGTTGTGTCAACTGTTTGTTTTAGCTCTAGTTAACCTGCAGAAGATTAAAATTCTTTCTCAACTTTCTGTCTAGAGTTTGCATTGCAACTGTTTTTTCTAATTTCAGGGGTGTGTTTGGGGAGTTGCCTACAAGCTGCCAACAGGCCGGGAGCAAGAAGTGAAGAGTTACCTCGACTACCGAGAAAAAGGTGGTTACCAGGTCATCACGGTGACCTTTCACCCCCGTCCACCACTCTCTACTCCGCCCAGCCAGACGCTGCTCTACATCGGCTCTCAGGACAATCCGGACTACCTCGGCCCCGCCCCTCTGGAAGAGATTGCCAACCAGATTGTCAGCTCTACCGGTCCAAGTGGGCAGAACACAGAGTACCTGTTTGAGCTGGCTGACGCTGTGAGGACTATTCTGCCTGAGGACTCAGACACACACCTGTTCTCTCTTGAAAATTTAGTGAGGGAAAGACTACACAGTGTGCAGAAACACTCACACAACCAAACAGGTTGATTGTGATCAGATAATAAAATACAATTTGATCAATGCTATATATCAGGCTGGATTTGTCAACAAACTCAGGGTTTAAGTTATATGTACATGGGGCCAATAAGGATTTTTGCCAGGTGCAGAAAATATGTTGACAAAATTTGGTTACATTACGACGGTACAAGTAAATGTTTTTTTTGTGTGTCAAAAACACCTTTAAGTAAAAAGATATTTACTGAAAGCTGCTAAAAAATTAAGAATATGGAAGATATATGAAGGCACTTACTGTAATTCAAACTACTACTAATGAATAAATCTGAGTGAATACATCCAAATTCATGTGTCGATTTGGTCTGTAATACATTCTCAAACATAAGAGCAACATGTGATGTATGCATGTGTATAGAGATGGGTGAAATATAGAGATAAAGTAACATTTCTTGTAGGTTTTATATTGTTAAAATCCTGCATTATTCAAGTGCATGCCATACAGTATTTAAGGATCTAAAACGAAACCCAACAAGAAAAGACACTCAGGAGACCCAAGATCTCAGGCTCTGAGAATGTACCGCATACCCTAACTTTGATCAATCCGAACTAAACTCAGAAAACCCGCATTTTAAAAGTGGTTGCCTATCATCTTGAGTAGAGACCCCACAAAGCACGAATTGAGACCGATTTTCAAATGGATGCCATGATATAGTTATGTCGGCATCCTTTTGTTCCTGCTATTTATATTATAATCGCGGCAAAATTAGTTTATCCGGGCGCATATAGAGCAGCATTAGCGGCGGATAGCATAGCCTCGATCTCCCCTGAACTCCGCTAGGGAAATTAGGCATTTTAGAAGTTGTAAGCTTATTAATTTGCAGACAAACCTAACAAAGCATGAATACGATGTTAGTTAATATTAGCATCATGATTAATATAATGCGGACATACTGACGTATTCATTGCAATTCAGTTACAGCTAAATCTGATAATTTTTAGTACTTACCGATGTGGTAGCTCTTTGCTGTATTAGCAGTAACCCAGGACAGGTACATGGCATCAAGATACCTCCACGGATCATGACAGAATGGTAATTATTGTTAATTAAGTAACACCATATGAGTAAACACAACTGTGATCACTGTGATACACTTTTCGCACAGGTCAAACAAGACAGCAGACGAGATGAGGCTGGTTTTAGCTTAGCCTAATGCTGGTGTTACAGATTTAAAAGTCACCCTGTTAAATGGCGACTTTCAGTTTAACGTTTAAAATAAATGAATCGCGCATTTACGTGACGCGTCCCCCCCCGCCCCCCCAAAAAAAAAAAACATAATCACAACAGTTGCTTTTGACATTGTAATGAAAACTTTAAAAAAGGGCGGATAGATAATCTTCCATCTTTTAACGGCTGCCGTAGCTACGTCACCCTCGAATGAGTCGGCTGAAAGTCACCAAATAACACGGTCACTTCTTAAGACGTAACACCAGAAACACCGGAAATGTATATTAAGCTAGTTAAAATTAGCCCTACCCCGGAAACAGGTTTGTCAAAAAATATTACATGTGCAGAACAATTAACAGGCTGATTGGAACTTCACATTGCTTGCTGAACTCGCACATATATAGCCCATACAATCAGCAGACAAAAATATGAGGATTACGAATATCATCAATCATACCCAAACACCTATTTTAAAGTACATTATCAGAACTCTTTGTGATATGTGTCAGTTCAAGTATCAGTATACTACTGTAATCACACAATCACACAAGTATGGCTTTGTTTATTCCAGATTGTAGGGGCCTTTTTAACAGCTATCAGTCATCTCATTCTGCCAGCATACGTCTCAGCACAGTGAACACATCAAAGTCAACAGCACCGAATCAGACAAAGAAATCTACATGCAGAAAAAAAATGGTGACTGCTCTATCTACAGTATGTGGTCTTGTTTTTTTTCTGAAGACACACAGCTACCAGTGTTTATCCGTACAGAAAAAAATGGCTCATCTATGTTTGATCTCTGTCTCTGTGCAGAACAAAATCTGCTGCAGACATCTACTGTATGCATGTTGACATACACAGATAAACTGCAGGCATTTACGCTCAGTCCTCTGTAAAATAAAACGAGTCCCTTTACCAGTGATGCAGTCAGTTTATTTAACAGGAAACAGTAAATTCTCAGTGCTGAGCTCATGTACAATTCAAGGTTCAAGGTTCTTTATTATTGTCATTGTTAGACATACAGTGTACACCAGCACAACGAAATTATGTAATACTCATTGGGTTGTAGGAATATAATGAAATATTATTCATTTTCTTATTACGTAAAATGTTTATATACATTTATATGAATTATATTGTTTGTATATATAAATTAAGTAGGAATTATTATTATTATTAGGAAGAAATATAAAGTTTCTTATAACTGTGGAAATACCATCAGAGTTTGAGCTATTTGATACTACTGCAATTGTTTTAATATTCTACATAATTATACTATCATATATGTTTGTTATATTCGGTAAGTTAATGAGTTCCTGAATTTCCTCCCCTGGGGGATCAATAAAGGAATATCTTAACGTGTTAGTATTAAAAATCTTATGAAAACAGGAAGAGTGAAATACTTTAATTATAAGGAGTGTTCTGACAGATGTGTCCATTCTACAGCAACAAAAAAACATGCACCTAAAGGTTGATTTTCTCGAAAGTAAAGTGGCCACCTTTGGGGCTGTTGAGCTGCTTGGCGAGACAGAATAAACACCAAGTACGTTAAATATTTGAAACCATTTTGCCCAGGGCTGCTTTTCTGCTGCTTTACCGAAGGCCAACATTGGCACATTGGAGATTCCAGAGGCGAGGCTCTCAGCCACTGCAACAAAATCAGACATCTTTTTTTTTTTTTTTTTTTTTTTTTACAGGCAGCGCAGAGGATCCCAACATGGCTAAAAGGTTTAGCTATTCTTCTGGTCAGCCAGTCTGTGGGAGACCTGGGAAGGCAGCTGGCTGTCTAGGCATAGTAACAGGGTGACACCAGCAGGTCTGTGAGCACGAGCAGCTGGTCGTCAGTGAAGCACTGCCGATGCTCCTGCCAGTTATCATGGTGAGTACGCCTGAACTCCGACAGGGTCTTCTTCACCGTCATCTGGGGACAACAACAAATACGGTCATCATCACTGACACCGTGGGAAAGTGAAAATTATGATACACACTTGCCCAGCGTGCATAAACTCATACAACTTATATAGGCCAGAACCAAAGGACAGTACAGATATTTTTTAAATAATGCAAGAAGGTAAAAGTAGAACTTGCAGTTATTCAACCACATCACTTATAATGATAGATGCATTTTTTAAAGTGGGTTTGTATGATTTTTATTGCCTAACCTTACAGTCAGACAGCCCTGTACTCTATGCTTCTATCAAAGCCACCAGACTCCTTTGACAAAAAGCTAAATTTTACCTCACAGAATGTGAAGTTACTCGTATTCTGCTGCCTTGTTCCATTACTTTATTTGTGTTAGTGTGTGACTTAACTTGTTTATATTCACCGAAGTTTAAACCTTTACAGAAGCAACAGATCTGATTACTTCTTCACCCAAAGTCACAAATCACGAACAAAAAGATCAACTAACACTACCACTCAGTACTCTAGCCTTCTTTCAAAGCCTTATGAAACAAGTTACCAAAATTAAGCTTGATGATTTCACAGCAAAACTAATTTTGAACGATTACACACAAGAATATTCCATGGTTGAGTTTTAAATCATCATTCAGTTATCAAAGGATCACAGTGCACACAGAGCAAAATAATAAATGAATGACTTTATCTGAATAGTTCTGGATCTGCCAGCACCAACAGTCAGCAGAAGTATACTCATTAAAACTCTGCCTCTAGATAAGATAGATGTTACATAGGATTTGCTGCTGTACTTTACTTATACTTTACTCAAATTTTGTTTTATACAATATATTTTTAATATATGTTGATACAAAACTGATCACATTAGATGATCAAATATTCTAACAAATACACAGCACATCAGCTTCTTCAGGGGCTGTTTAGCCGCTGCAGGACTATAATATTCCATCACTGTGGTATAAAAAAAACCATTACAAAGTGGCGTGTTTGCTTCTCAAAATTAGGACATTTCCATAAAATGGAAGAGGAGGTTGCTTTATTTGATATTCAGCGACGAAAAGAGCTAAGAGCTGCCAGCAGCCTTTGATAGCAGCGACGATCAGTTCTAACAAGGAGAGCTACCCTCGCGTTCAACAGCAGAACTAGAACAAGACTTGCAAAGCAAACCGTTCCCGTTTGAGCGGTAAAAACAACGACACGGCCACTTTTAGATCCGCAGACACACAATGTAGAACTAAACAGCAGCCGACTTTCAACATTTGTTTACATTAATTAAAAACTAATGAGGTAATGATGATTTATTGATGTTAAAATGCGTCATATAA
>JAOWBC010000617.1:5530794-5541080 GCA_028566105.1 Hypoplectrus providencianus
TTCTTTGGCTATTTATTTAATTCCCTTCTTTATTTTCTCAGTTATAATTTATAGAGTTTGCTGAAAATATTTTTCATTATTTTGATATTGTAAAGCAATTATTATAAGAGTGAAGGTTATAAAAGGTTATGTTTTATTCCAGTTCGAAAAAAAAGTTCACAGTTGCACATAAAGTTAGAATACAATATTTTTTATAAAGATTTATTAATGACTGAGAAGAGTTTGTCTGAAAACAAAATCATTCCAACCTTATGGGTGTCTGTGTATATCGGCCACCATATTGGTTATTGATAAATTTCACCCCTTTAAATCTGTATTGGCATCAGTGTCAGTTATCCCATATTGGTTTGTTTATCTGCATGTAACCACAGCCTGCTTCAATGTGACTGTCTCTCTAATAATACATATATTTTGGCATTGCATGAGCAGGAAATTGGATTTTGGACGAAAAAGTGAGTGAAAAATTATTTTCCTTTCCTTTAAAAAGATTTTTAGTGCCTTTAAACACTGTCAAATGCAATTTAACTAATTTCCTGTGATTAGATTAAACAAATGGAGACAGTTGCTGAAAACACTAAGTGTGCCAGCTTCTGCAAATCACGCTACATTGTGTTTGACGGGGCTGATTTATATGGGAAATTTGTGTGACAAAACCAACAGAGAGTGGCTCTCCTTCCAGCGCTAATGGAACAAGCAGCAACATCCTTTTTTCTGGCAGCGATGGCTGTGGTTTGTGGTGAATGTCCTGGTAATTTCGTGTGGAAAAACATGCAGAAAAGAATACCATCAGTGTTAAAATGCTGGCTGCTAATCAACTCCACCGCAGCTCAGCCTGATTCATCAGGTCTCTGTGTGTTAAAAATGCAGCTCTGATAAAGTTTTGGAGAATGCTACATGTATTTATTTGGATTTTCAGGCAAAAGAAAATGAAGAGATGCGGATTTCTTTGGCTGAGCTGAGCAACAGTGGCAGTGATGGGAGCAGCAACTGGAGCATCAGCAGCTGGAGCGTCTCATGGAGCAGCAGCAGCAACTGGAGCAGCAACAGGAGCAGCAACAGGAGCAACAGCCACCATGGCTCTGGTGGCGGCAGTGATTTCAACGATCTTGACAGAATCAGAGGCAGAGGCAGAGACGGAGACAGGGAGGACTGGTGTATGCAGGACGGACGGGTGTACGAGCACGGGGAGGACTGGGATGTTGACAGCTGCACTGCCTGTGTGTGTAAGGTCAGTGTTGAACAGGTGTTATGTCACTACAATCTAAAATATTAACGGTGAGGTGTTTACTGGGAGAGGTCTGACAGACAACAGGCTGAAACATCGCCTGCATCATATACGTCAGATGGTCAACTCTGTGTCATGAGACTGCAGCGCAGCGCAGAGAAGTTTTAACCAAGGTCTCAAGTGCTCAATGTGATTTAAGTCTTGGTTTTAATACAAAAAATCTACAAACTTTCATCACTTAAGACTTAAAGCAGGAGTGTGGAACTTTCACATGACAATAAATCACTACATTTAAACTTTTGCCTTTTGATTTCACACTATACTGATGAAACGGATCGCCTCCTCAGAAAGCTCTCTTATTTGACAGTATAACCAGTCAGTGCTAAAGACAGGAGTGAACTATGGACTATGGCGGAAAATACTCAGAAGTGACTGAGAAAAGTTTCTGGATCTCAACTAACTAAAAAAAATAGGTAGCACAAACACATGCAGGCATGCGACATAAGCACGCGTTGAAAGGCTCCTTCAATAACTCTCACTGCCACGGGCCATAACCAAGCTGTCGTCAGTCATGAGACAAACTAACCAGGAAGAAAATCCAAAGTGACCACAAGGAAACATGAAATGATTTCAGTGAGACAAAAATCATAGAGACTAAAACAACTACAAAGTTATACAGACTGTGTCCTGTCTTATAAAGTCTAGCAGCACCTTTAAGGCTCACATTATATCTGGTTTGTTCAGTCTGTACAAACAACAAGTTGTGCTTTTCGGCAGTACTTTGTGCGAACCTAACAATCTCCAGGCTTCATATTTAACAGACAGATATGAGAGTGTTATCAATCTTCTCCTGGAAACAAAGACAATAAATGCCTTTTCCCCCCCAAATTCCTTCAAATTTACCAACCAGTTGGAGAGGTACTTATTGTGAGTTTCACTTGTATCCAATGTGGTTTCATTTATTTCCAGAGCTGCCTTTGTTAGTCTCCTATATTTCACGCTTGCTTCCTCCTCCTCTCGGAGTCTGTTTCTCTTTAGAAAATATCATTAGTTTTGTCAAAGATGGATTGAGGGAGCAGCCCAACTTATTATGAGTCATAACGGCATACCATTCCTCTGCAAGGACTGGCATTTAGCTAAACATCTGGCCCAAACTAGCGCCGTTTGACTAATATTATTGCTGAACGTGTGTGTGTTCCTTCCCTTATTTTTGTTTAGGATGCAAAAGTGGTGTGTCATCAGGTGTCCTGTCCTCCTGTGTCCTGCCTCAATCCGTCCTTTATTGATGAAGAGTGCTGCCCGGTCTGTCTCAGTGAGTTTGTGAGCAGCTACGATTCAAGCTAGAAAATGTCATATCATTTGGTGCCAACAGTGTTTGTGTGTGCATGTTTAAAGATGAAAACGGCTGGTCCCCGTGGTCTGAGTGGACCCACTGCTCGGCCACCTGTGGACGTGGAGGACAGCAAAGGGGCCGATCCTGCAACAGCATCAAGCCGCCCTGCAGCGGCCCGTCAGTCCAAACCCGCAGCTGCATGCTGATCAAGTGTGACCGCAAGGGTAGGACTTCACTCTGCACGTCTGAGCTGTCACAAGTCTTCATTTTGTTCCAAACTGAATCTTCCAGCAAAGAGAAGAAAGCATGGAACTTCAGATAAATGGATTTTAGAGATTGTAATCATAATTGGAAACATGTTGTTGTAGTTCACTAAATGTATACACAGTCTGGAGCTGCGGGGGTGGTCTGCCTTGAAGACTTTTCCAGACTACTGCATGAAAAAAGGTTTTTTTACAATCTTTATGTGCTTGTTTTATATCCAGCGCGTCCTGACGGGAACTGGGGTCTTTGGTCTCCTTGGTCTGCATGTACAACCACATGCGGAGAGGGAAGCATCACACGGGTTCGTCTCTGCAACAACCCTCCGCCTCAGAAGGGGGGCAGAGGGTGCACGGGCAGCGGCAGGGAGACGCAGGCCTGCAACAACACACTCTGCCCCAGTGAGTACACAAACACAGGTGCACGCCGCGCTGTGGCTGCAGGACAGTGATGGAAATGTTCATGTTTGTGTGCAGTCGCTGGAGGCTGGACAGGCTGGTCTGAGTGGTCTCAGTGCTCAGAGTCCTGCGGTGGAGGTCTTCTGAGCCGCCAGCGGGAGTGTTTGAACCCCGCCCCTCAGCACGGTGGGAAGCTTTGCGCCGGAGACGCTGTGGACTATGAGGCATGCAACAAGCAACCGTGTCCAATAGGTAAACCTTCATCCTGTCCACAAAGCCAAAGCTGCATCTTAACTGTGTCAGCAGATATTATCCTTTAAGTAAGCCAAGTCTCACATCCAGGGGTAAATATTATTCCTTTTTTATTTGGCAACACATATTATGAAACAATAGAGGATTAAAATAATATCCCACAGTGTTTATTCTGCCTCTTTTCAATTATTGAGGCTTAGGATGGAAATTATTCCAACATAAATTTCCTTAAAGGGTCAATTCTCTTCTCAAAATGACAGTTTGTATATCAATTATTCATCCTGTGATACTTTGAATTGCTGAAGAAAACTTTGTTTTGTCCAAAGTGAACAACAAAGCCAAAAAAAAGAGTAAATATTAAAGAACTGAAGTCAAAAGGGGCTGCATTTAACTTCAGCAAATCTATAGAAAAACATAAAAAAAACAGTGGTGGAAGTATTCAGATCCCTAAAGGTCTGATACCACACTGTGAAATTACCTGCATGAAGTCCTGTGAAGTCCTGCATTCAAAACTTACTATATATATGTACTTGAGTAAATGTACTTAGTTACCTTCCACCACTCTATAAAACACATTGAAGTGTTCCTTTTATAGGGACAGTTCACCCCTAATAAAAAGTGCATATTTATCCTCTCACCATGCCGTTTGTCAGTCTAGACCGTTTCAGTGTGAAGCCGTCTGCCTTTTCTCAAACATAATTGAACTAATTGACACTTGGCCTTCAGTGTTCAAAGTGCCAACAAACACATTTAAAAAACCTCAGCGGCAAAGTCTGATTCCAGAAATCATGACCTCACGTAATTTGATGAAGAAACTGTTTTCTTTCTACTGAACTTGTTGATTTTATTTGCACACTTTTTTCTGTTTTCCAGATACATGTTTGCTTTCAAAACCGTGTTTTCCTGGAGTGGAGTGCACCTCACACAGCGATGGGTCATGGGAGTGCGGGCGCTGTCCGTTGGGTTTACATGGAAATGGCACTCACTGTGAAGATGAGAACGAGGTAAGAATACACCTCAGCTTAAACTCTAGCTTTGTTGGCCAACATGCACTGTGACACTTGAGATGGGGGTTGAAAGAAACCCAACTGAAAGTTTGGTAAGGAGAATTTTGTGGTTGGTAGTATCAAAAGCTTTGCCCAAGTCCAAAAATCCAGTCCCAACAGCACTTAATATGGATTTCCAGACATTTAAAATGAGAAACTGTTTGAATATTTTTCCCCATTACTGTGATACCTGGTTGACTCCCATTTTTCCTTATATAATAATACATATACACAGTTTTGATCATCTTTAATGTCAGCCAAGATGCTGCAAGCCATTTGGAAATTTTGTCCATTGCTAATGCCAATTTTGCAGGGACTTCATGTCATTCTTCACCATGTGCTAAAATGACAGTATCATGCATACATTAAGGTTTCAACTTTGGGAAGTCATTGACATATAAACTGAATAAAAGAGGTCCTATAATTGAGCCTTGTGGGACTCCGACAGAGCAAAGACTGATCTCCAACTCTTGTGCATTGTCTTCGACAAGATTTCATCCTTCAATGGACAAAATTGGACTCTTTGGTGAGGTAAACTCTGTGGTTGACAGTATTAAAAGCTTTCTTTAAGTCAAGAATACATTCCTACTGCACTCCTACAGTCCAACTTTAGTTTATTATTTTCAAAGCAGCCATTTCAGTTGAGTGATTTGTTCTAAAACTGAATTGCATGGAGTGGAGTGAGACTCCTCTCTGCTCCTGCCTGTTCACCTCTGCACATTATTCAGGTTTTAAAAGCTATAATTAGTCCTTTAACTGCAGGCTAACTGATCTCCTGATTAGACTGTTGAGGAAAATCAATGTTGTGCACTCTGACCTTGCACACATCATCTGTCAAACCGTTGTATTTACTGCCCGTGTTCGATATGCTGAACATGGTTAATCCTTCTATCTGTGCAGTGTGAAGTGGAGGATGTGTGTGTCACAGAGTGTGTAAACACAGACCCCGGCTTCTACTGTCTGCCCTGTCCTCCTCGCTATAAAGGCACACAGCCGTTTGGCCTCGGCCTGCAGGAAGCCCACAAAATCAAGCAGGCACGTGCTTTCCTCTTTGAATAGACATTTTTCTGTTTCCTGTTTTGATCCACAACCAATTTTATCAAGTTTTCTTTTCTTTTAGGTGTGTGAGCCATACAATCCTTGCAAAGACAAGACACATAACTGCCACAAGTATGCTGAGTGTGTGTACCTTGGCCTGGCGTCGGAGGTTTTGTTCAAGTGTGTGTGCGCTGTTGGGTTTGCTGGTGATGGCTTTGTGTGTGGCGAAGACTCGGACCTGGACGGCTGGCCCAACAACAGATTACCCTGCAAGCTGAATGCAACCTATCACTGTCACAGGGTAAAATAATATTTAAAAAAACAATTAAAATCTGTAGTTCTGATTGGATGGGGCCTCACTAAACTGAGCTATGATTGGCTGCAGGATAACTGCCCCATGCTACCAAACTCAGGACAGGAAGACCTGGACAGGGATGGAAAGGGGGACGCCTGTGATCCTGATGACGACAATGATGACATCATAGATGAAAGGGTGAGGCTGCGGCTCGGACATGGAGCAGCCTCGAGGTGAATATTCACCTGCCCTGTGTGTGTACGTGCGGCTCAATGTGTGTGTGTGTGTCTGGCACAGGATAACTGCCCGCTGGTGTTCAACCCGCGGCAGTTCGACTCTGACAGAGACGGGGTCGGGGACAGCTGTGACAACTGTCCGTTTGAAAGCAACCCGCTGCAGATGGACACTGATGACAATGGAGAAGGAGACGCCTGCAGCATTGACATTGATGGAGATGGTAGGAGCCACGAACTTAAACACAACTTACCTCACCAAAAATGCTCTTAGAGACCTTCATGGAGTTTGTGCATGCATCTGTAATTGGGATAAAACCAATGATAAGGCAACTTAAACTCATTATATATATATTTCTGTCCTGTTTTTGGAAGGTGTATGATGTACAAAAGTATGTTTTTCTTTCTTTTTTATGTCAAGTAATAGGGGGGTTGGCTGACATTGCTTCATATTTCGTGGATACAAAATACATTTTCACAGACTCTTTGGAGTTGTAGAGGACAGAATTACTCGAAGGAGAAATATTCTGTTGTGTGGTAATGAGCATTACAGACAGGAATCAGCATCAGTTCAAAAAGGTTTCAGTGTTCAGAGATTCTTTACACATTGTTCGAATTATAAACAGAGTCCTGATTTATGTTGGTTGTCTTGTTTTAATGTGTAAGAAAAGAGTAAAAGCCACACAATGTGAGTTTTATCTGCGGCGTGTGTGTCTCTTTCTCCAGAGGTCCTGAATGATCGAGACAACTGTCCTTTAATCTACAACACGGACCAGAGAGACACAGACCTGGACGGTGTTGGAGACCAGTGTGACAACTGTCCTCTTCTACACAACCCACTGCAGGTTCCCCAGAAACCCCAAACACATGTTCCTAAAAGCACACATGTAGTTTATCTGATGAAAAATGACATTCTTCATGTCACAGAACATCTGGTATGGGGTCTAGATTTCTAACACACACAGATCCAGGAAAGTCATTCTCATAAATTTGATGGCGGCAATCAATCAGGCGGATGGATGATTTTTTTTAAATACATAAAAAGGAAATCTTGGAAGCAGGGAGATCAAACTAAGCACGGTGACTTAAAGGGATTATTCTTGTTTATTTGAAGTGGGGTTGTATGAGGTAATAATCAGTGTATTGGCTGCAGTCAGTGGTGATCAGTGTGAAACAAGTTTAGAAAAGCAGGAAGGAGTACCAGCACAGAAGCTGATCAGTGTGCTGCTAGGAAGGAGCAGCTAATACATTTTAACTAAGCCCAACCCCGGAAAAATAGCCAGTTTATGTTTACCTATGTTTAGAATATTTTATATATTTTAATATTTATTGCAGTGGTGTTCTTTACCTCTCACAGATCACAGTTCAATCTGGATACTTCATGTTTTTCATGAAAAATGCAGCAGAAGAAGAAAGGAAAAAAATATTTCTTTTCAATTTTTACCTTTTAAAATGGGTCAATTTGGCCAGCAAGATAACAGGAGGGTTAAAAATCAAAGCTGTCACTTTAACACTTTGCTCACGTGTTGCGTCTGCGTGTGTTTGCAGCTGGACTCTGACAGCGACCTGGTTGGGGACATGTGTGACGACAATGAGGACATCGATGAGGACGGACACCAGAACTCCCTGGACAACTGTCCCTACATTGCCAACAGCAACCAGGCCGACCACGATAAGGACGGGAAGGGAGACGCCTGTGACCATGACGACGACAATGACGGTATCCCTGACGACCGGGATAACTGCAGACTGGTGCCGAACAGGGACCAGTTGGACTCTGATGGTCAGTGCTGCTGCATCTTTTTTTTACATTTTAGTCTTTTATTCTTAACCAAACAAAGAAAAGAAAAATCAAACATAATATACTGAAACTACATCTGTAGACCTAAGAATACCTCCAGTAGCACGATACAGATGTGAAATGTTGATGAATTTGCTGTCAAACGGGAGATATTTTGTAGAATTTACGATAAATGGATTTTGCAGTCATGCAGTTAAATCAGTCAAGTAAGTTTCCAGTGATCTGGGTCATGTTAATGTTGGACATCAACATAAACAGTTTATGGCTCTCAGTCCTATGATTCATCATAAATAAAATATTTTCGATCCATCCACCATAGTACAGGACTTTCTCACGTCATTGTCACATTATCCCTTCCAGTATTTTTTTCCTTCTTGGCAGAAATGAATCCATATCGTCGAGCTCTCTGTTTGTTCCTGTGTGTTGCAGGTGATGCGAGTGGAGATGCGTGTTTTGATGACTTTGACAACGACAGTATTCCAGATGCGCTGGATCCATGTCCGCTGAACCAGGATATTGGGTCTACAGACTTCAGGAAGTTTCAAGTTGTTTTGTTGGACCCTAAAGGCACCACGCAGTCTGACCCTCTCTGGGTGATCCGCAGCCAAGGCACGGAGCTGCTGCAGACGGCCAACTCGGACCCTGGCATCGCTTTAGGTAGGAGGAAAGCAACTCAGAGGACATTTGATAACGAACAAGTAATTCAGCAGTTTGCTGCCGAGCCTTTAAATGTAAAAAGAAAGAGAGCACATAAACCCAGTTCAGTTAACCTGCAAAGGCCCCCAGCGGCTTTTAGGACTGATTTTAAAGTCCATTTACAAGGCTCTTTATGGTTTGGTGTATTAGGACCCTCACAAAATATTAATTCATTGTTGTCCGTGGTGGATTGTGACTAAGCACATTTATTTAGGTATCATACTTAAAGTACTTAATCGTATTTTATCCTACATTTATAACATTATACTTCTACTTCAATACACTTTTGGAGCAAATATTGTACTCTTATTCATTGTATTCATTTTATTCTATGTTATCTTTTTAGATATTTTTTTATTTAAATAAACAGTAATTTTATTTAATTTATTTTTGTTAAATTTTATTGTATTATTTGAATCACAATATATCTTTGTTATTTATTGTATTATATTTTTATTGATTTAATTTATCTTTTAATTTGTTTGAGATCTATTTAACATAATTTAACTTAACTTTGTCTAAACAGGATATGACCGGTTCAGCGCAGTGGACTTCAGTGTCACATTTTATGTGAATACAAACCGAGATGACGACTACGCAGGCATCGTTTTCGCCTATCAGTCCAGTCGGCGCTTCTATGTGGTCATGTGGAAACAGGTGAGATTTTAATGCAAACGCCAACTCTGTGGATCCACTTATTATCGTGGAAATGTGCGTCTTTTTCGTCTTTTTTTCATCTTAACCTTCTTTAATCCTCCACCGTCCTTCTGTCTGAGAGCAGGTGTCTCAGGCGTACTGGGAGAAAAGGCCGTCCAAAGCTTTCGGCACAGCGGGAGTCTCCATCAAACTGGTCAACTCCACCACAGGACCAGGGGAGTATCTCCGTAACGCCCTGTGGCACACCGGGAACACCAGACACCAGGCATGAACCACTGACTTCCTGTCTTTACGTTCAGCTTCTCATTAATCACATTCAATGTCTTTTTGAGCTTTTTTTTAATACATCCCTGAACACCAGCACAGATATTCAAAAATGATCTTCTTGTGTGTTTGTTTCAGGTCAGAACATTGTGGCACGACCCGAATAAAACTGGCTGGAAAGACTTCACAGCCTACCGCATGCACCTCATCCACAGACCCAAGACTGGGTTCATCAGGTACAGAGTCTGTCATCTAAAAAACAGTTTCCTTTTAATTCACTGGGCGATCAAACACTGCTTAGATTTATTCAAGCATTCCTGAATGAGAAACAACCCCAGGATATCCAGCTTTCTTTTCTTTTCTGGACTCTTAATTCATGTTGTGAAATGTAACAAACCACAGCTGCATTATGAGCCTGGAAATCACCCAGTTTTTTTTTTTAAGATTTGGGAAATAAAAGGTTCTCCCAGATGAAAACAGATTTACATTAGCCATGTGTTAAATCCTACAAAATGAGGCTCGTGCCCGAATGCAATTCATGTGCTCACACATTAAGGCCGTTGTATAAAGAACACATTGACAACGCTGTAAAATAGTTCAGGCACCAAAACCACGTCCTCAAGGTTAGGCACAAAAAAAAAAAAAGGGTTCGGCTTGAAAAAAAAATACCACTTTTTAACGTAACTTCCAGCAGCTGGGCATAAACACCATGTATTCATGTCTCCCAGCTGCCCACACGATAGGTGACCTATGTGGCCTCTAATGGTTAACCTTTTTTTTTTTTTTT
>JAOWBC010000617.1:5610248-5622664 GCA_028566105.1 Hypoplectrus providencianus
TTCTTTTCTTAATATGCTTTGAAATAAGTGTTTAGTCTTGAGAAAAAAAGGCAGAAAAGATCCATAATTTTCCCTCAAACCGTTTGTTTTTCTCACTAACAATCCAAAACCAGAGATTTTATTCACAGTTATATAAGCAGCAGATAAGAGAAGCAGCAAGCGTTTCGCATTTTTGCACCATAAAGGACATAAAGGATTATTAAAATCAATTACGTTTCTTTCAATCAACTCATCACCTCAGCAGTTATGAGTTCTCAGCTCGAGGCTCAACATTATACTGCGTTCATCTCTCCCCCCCCTAAAAAATAATCCCAAACAAATTAGCTCAAGACCAAAACGCTGGCACGCCCATATTTTCTGTGGCAACCACTGGGAGCTTTAAGGGAGGAGATCCCAGAAGCAGCGCGTGCCACCAACACCCCAGCAGGATCTGAAGGAGACCTAATTGAACACATGCAAATGAAAGATGTGTTAAAAATTCCTCTTCATCATGGGGGGATGTATTTTGGCACCAGCAACCACCGCTGCCTGTGTTTCATCCTTCCCAGCCGTGCGTGTGGTTGGAGTTTGAAGTCAAACACCCCCACCCCCACCCACCACCCCCTCTTTCTCTTCATTTCCCCTCCACGGCTTACACCCAACCCCCCTTACGTATTTCGACAATAACCAATTACAGGCGCAGGAATGCAGGGCGAAATGTGTGGCCCGGAGCATGTAGGTTTTATATCAGACTCCACACTGATATGATGGTAACAACATGGGTGGGGAAGCTGTAAAAACAGCCCCTCTGCTTCACCTTCACCATATTTTTGGAGCTCATGGAAAATGACAGCCACGGTGGCGGCTGGTAGTATCAAGCTACCGCCGGCAGACTAATGAAAACAATCACGCAGAGCCGCGGGAGTTCTGGCTGCTTTCCGGACAGAGTGCACGCCGCCGAAGGGCCGTGCACAGCCACACATGAGCGGCGGCGAGCAGCTCGGGCTGAGCGTGATGAAAATGGACTCAAACTAGTCTGCACTAATTAGTTTTTACCAGCAGACTGAAGGCATCTCTCTGGCTAACTAAGCGGCTAACTAGTCCCCTGCTGGGGCCCAGCTGCTGGAAGTGATAGCATGGAAATGAATTGTGAGCGGAGCTGTTTACTTATTTCCTGTTGTAGTTTGGCCAAGTCGGACATGCATCATGGAGCGTTATGATGGATTTGGGTTTTAAATGCTGCTTTTTTTTTTCTTTTTTTTTTTTTCAGATTAAATGCAGGAAATAAACACTGCAATACAAAACACATCTCCCTGTTCGGGGATGACATCCCAGCATGCTGTGCTTCTAATAAAGCCCTACTGCAGCCACTGTCTGCCTCCACATCTTACACTGGCTCATCTCAGGCAGTCATAAAAGACTGCAAATGAGGGAGCGCCTTCAGAGAGCAAGGCGTTTTCCCTCTCCGGGGAGGACAGATCTGATGATCAAATCCTTTCCTGTCTCCTTGTTGAGCCTCTCTCTGCAGCGAACAGAGGGTCTCTCATGTGTCACACTCCGCTGCCCACCAGTTTGGATAAAAGGCCGAAATATGTGCAGCGAAAAGCAGGAGATTGCAAAAAAGTAAACAAAGAGATGTGGAAGTAATCACGCACAAATTCCTTTTGGCACCCCGAATCCCCGATTTTAGGAAACTCATTTTGTGCAGCAATGCCATTAGCATTATTAATAACAGTATTATTATAATAAAAGGACTTCTTTAAGTGTGTTGTCCAAACCACAAAGAAAGCACAGCAGGAAGTGGTGTGATTCATAAAAAAAAATAACACAAATGAGGCCATCCATGTGTGGTTGTTTTCTAAAGTACCCGTGTAATTTGGGGCAGGATAACAAATTAGCCATTGTGCAAAGAAGACACTGTGCGTGGAGGAAGCCCCACAGGGGACTCCCAGTTTTAAAAATACATATCCCATAATATATGTTTGTCTTCTGCCTCAGCTCCAGATGCAGGCAGGGTGAGGGGGCTCGAAACAATTCGCAGTTCACCAGCAGTGAAACACAGGCTTGTGTGAGGAGCTGCCCACTGACGAGGGCGGGCCCACAAAGAGAAACACTGTGTGATATTCGGCCCTGGGACACATCATTATTATGATTGCAGTGATCTCTTGGACCTCATTTGCCTCCATGTCTCGGTTCTGGAGGAGAAGCAGAGAGAACACTCAGGGTTTGTTGACGGCTGCCTGTGATCCCTGCTCCGTCTTATCCACCACACAACTGTCTCGAGGTGCCGTGAAGCAGGCAGGCCCCGAGGACGAGTGGGCGGATACAGGAGGAGCGAGGCCGGGGCTCAATTATCCTCCCCGTGTGGAGCTATCGCTGCATCTCCAGGACTGCTGGTGCATTAATGAAAGAGGTTTGTAACAGCAGCACCAGAGAAAATCACAACCACTTCCTTTATATCCAAGTTTGTGGGTGTGGGATTTAATGATGTGATGCTCCTTTAAGTGGACTCTGTCATCAACAGATGGTTTTCAGAATAAAGGACAAGCTCAGTAAAGTTTGCAGCAAACAGGCTGTGTTGGAGGACGAGGGCTGTAAACGGCAAGATTCATAAACAGATTCATAAACAGATTCGTAAAATTAAATCAATTAATTGGACGATATGATATTTGATGCTGTGGAATGACTTCAGTTCAGTTAAAAAACAACCTGTTACATTTATATCAGCTTACAAAAAAGAAACTAAGAACTGATTTTACCTTTTTTCTTTCTGAGCACTTCCAGATGTATAAATGGAAAACAATCCTTTTTAATACGAAGAATAAAAACAGACTCTGTTCACTATAAAGTCCCACACAGCATATGAGCGGAAATGTTTTTATGGGTTAACTTTAATTATAAACATAAACCATTCCCAAGACCGGTTCCATCTGTGAGCCCAGTGTACTTCTCAAAACAAAACGGAGGTTTTCAAAATAAAAGCATAGATGAAAGACAGGGATATGCATCAAAATATCTATATATCTATTTATGTTTTTTATACATAAATAAATGTTTATTTTCAAGCAAAAATGTAAAAAATATGCTTGTTATAGTTTCTGCCGTGTGAGGATTTGTTGCTTTCCTTTGTTTTATATCACTGTATACTGAATATTTGGGTGATTTTAGGCTGCAGCTCTTGTTTGAGCAATTTTCCTCCTAAACTTGTGTGCACACAGAGTCAAAAACACTTGTTATGTGCTGCACAAAGAAACTGACCACTTTCACTGAGAGCCAACGAAAACCTTGAGAAAAATTGAAGGAAAAATGCAAATAAGCTGCTTATTATGCACCCTCTAAGAAACACGATTATGCTTAAGCTACACAGCAATTTTACTTTTTTTTGCAGATTTAAACCAACACTCAATTAACACTTTCTTTTTTTTAAATAAAAGCCGATGAGGCTGGCATATATGGCACTGACGTCCAATTACTAGTTCTCACCAGCGAATAGCTCTTTATGGTTGAATATCAGCTGGCATCAAAAGAGACTCTAATTATAATAAACAAATATCCCATCACTGTAAGTGAATGCTGTGGATCTGGCATTGTCTCCGGCTGAGCAGAGAAAAGGCTTTGGAAGTGTTTGGAGGAGTGTGATTGTCAACAGTGTGCTTTCCCAGTGGGGAAACATATTGTATGACCAAATGCTGCAGGGATCAGCAACATACAGCATCACTGTGTTTTGGTAATTGGCACATTAAAAACAAAAGAAAGCATGCATGTGGAGTTATGAGCTGACTTTTCAGACATAAACACCCTGCTGCACGGTGAAAATGTTTCACAGCACTTATAGATTACATCTCCACAGCTGAAGGTCAGTGTGGCAAAGTCATGGCGGGTTGTGTGTTTTCTTACGTGGATGAATCAATCCAATCAACCCAGGAAGACCAAGCCTGTTATGTTATCTTTACAAAATCATCATTGATAACAAGGATTTATTTTCTGATGGAGATATCTTCCGTGACGACGCTGTAAACAGGGCAGAAGCTGCCATCCAACTTGTTTGAAGAGCATAATAACGTTAATCAAACTCCGAGCACCATCCCGTCATGAGATATGAGGGTTTTATTGGAGAGTTGACATCTGGAGCAACAGCTTTGATCGGTATTATGAAAATGGACTGTGCTATTAATCACACAGTGTCATAACAGCAGCTGTAAAAAATCTTCCCTCCGCAAAATGAATGCAGTTTTTGCAGTGATGGCAGCCAATTACAGACACGTCTTTATTAAGAGGAGACGTGATATTAACGCAGAGCAAACATCCAAGTCAGAGCAAAGCGAATGGCATCCCCAGCGCTAACGACAGGCTAATGAAAAATAATGTTTAGGCAGTAATTATTGTCTGTTTCTTCTCTCAAATATCTAAACCAGTTTAAGCCAAAAAAAAAATAAATGTTTTTTTACTGGGCTTCATTACAATTTGTTCTTTCTAAACGTTACACAAATGTAAAGCTGTGTTCAAAGGCAAAGAGACATTTTTACACTTTTGCAAAGTCCACACAAAACACAAAGTGA
Organism: Hypoplectrus providencianus; assembly: GCA_028566105.1. Classification (NCBI taxonomy): domain Eukaryota; kingdom Metazoa; phylum Chordata; class Actinopteri; order Perciformes; family Serranidae; genus Hypoplectrus; species Hypoplectrus providencianus. Next base: position 5,614,787 of record JAOWBC010000617.1, read on the forward strand.
TGCAAAAACATGAAATTTGCCTATTATATCGAAATTCATGTGATGCTGTGCCACAAAAAGCCCATCAGCAGTGAGATTCTACTGAAAAGCCCCGATCGATCCAAACTCCATTCAGAAAACAAGCATTTAAAAATTCTTTGCCCGCTGTTTGATTTAAGAGGTTTTTACAAATCAGCACCATTATGTCATTACTTCTGCATCCTTGGGATCCATTGGTCGCAAATAAATCATTGAAAAAATCTGATTGCTTTGGGTTCAAAGTGCTCTAGTAGCGGCAGTCATCCAGGTGCATGAACAAAGCAGCAAAAGTGACTATTTCGACTGTGGTTTATGAGAGAAAACAAGCATTTAAAAACTGTTCCCATGTCCTTTTGCAGACAGGAATGCAATGCATGATTTAAAGGTTATTACAAAATTTGCATTGTGTGATGATTTTGGCTTGCTTTTGAACCATTTATTGCAAATTAATCAGTACAACATATGACTACTTTGGGTTTGTAGCAGCAGTCATAGAGATGCAGGTACAAAGCAGCATTAGTGGTCATTTTGCCCATGGCTCATAAAAAAAGAAGGCGGCTGGTATCTGAAGCAGTTTGTCTCACATGAATTAGGCAAACAAACAGAAATAATCCCACAGTCAAACTCTCACAAGTCATGCTTGGCAAATACTAGCTTCACATTTGGTGTGAACACAACATTAGAAACTAAAATACTGCATGTACATTTGGACGAAGCTGTGAGCCAACAGTCCTACACACGTGATAATCCTGCTTGTCCTTTCATGTTAAAGTGTTTTTGTTTTTAGATCCTCTCTATTTCACACACAGATAGTTGTGCAGCACCAGCGCACAAATTTCAGCGGCTGAAATTACAATCTTAAACACTGACAGGAATTCAATAGGATGAAGCATGTTCAAGGTCCGTCCCCTCATTTTATTTCCAACATGCTGGCTGCCTTTAACCTTGGTCATTTATATCATGCAGGACAGCTCTGATTATCATCCCATACATTAGCGCTTTGTGCTCACATGGCCATCAGCATGCAGGCCGTGTCCGCTAACCCCTGACTGTGGGCTCACTGCTGCATCTAACCGCTCTCATTTAGACGCAGTCATCACAGTCAAAAAAACGCCTCGACACGATGAGGCTTCCCGAAGAGTCACAAGTTAAAAGGTGCTTTTAATCTGAACTCGCCCTGCCGCATCCTTTCCAGCTCAACACAAACGCTGAATGAATGATTGTCACGTCGCTGCTGGTCTCTGTGATGTGATCAGCGCACTTTTAATTATTACAAGCCTCAGGAATGCTGATATGAAACGCAACCTTGGTGCAGATAAGAAGAGCAAAACTGACTTTCTGCGTGCCGTGTTAAAATTGTTTCTCTGTATTTGTTTGACACATAAAATAAGCGGTTCTTTTGACGAAGCGTGTTGAACTTGAATATGTTTATTGGAGTTACTCCAGCGCCTTCAAACAGCAGAACAACAATGAAAATATTGAAGGCCTGACATGATGATCACACACAACTCCCTGTGTAGCAGCCTTGGAGGAATGAATAGGAAATGGGCTGCGTTAGTAAGCATCCATTATTCATTAAGCACTGTACTCCACCATGTCAACAACCTCTGTGGTGACACAGCCAAACCATTATTTCCTCTTTCACTCACTCTTTCTCTGTCACGCCCAGCTTTCATCTATGATCAGCTGCCTGTAAACTTTAAAACTCCCAACAAAACATTTTATAATCCCGCTGCATTTGATGTCAAAAGAACATGATCCGACATTAACGTCCCAGCAGAAACAGGAGCCTAAACTGCAGCAGGTAGTTTTTTTTCGGCATTTTATGTTGGAAATCATTGAATGTGCTGATTTACTGCACAGGGAAGACTCACTGACATGCATGCAGAGACTGACAATATAAGTCACAGACTGGGTGGTGCATCTCCAGCCAGGCTTTATGGTTTATGGTGCTGCAGAAATGAGGGGAGATAATCACTCTTTCTATGCGCACCGTCTTCATGTGAGTCGCACCTCGAGCCTGCAGCATTTAGAAGCAGTGAAAAGCCTTTTTACATGTTTATGTCCCAGCAAGAACATTAAAGTTTAGCTCTCTGAAAGAAGAGAAAAAATATTATTTAATAAAAGTATGTTTACTTTAGATAATTTAAGTATATTTAGATGATGATATTTTTTTCCACTTTAATTTTAGTAAGTTTTGAATGCAGGGCATTAACTTGTAATGGACTTACTCTGCTGTGTGGTATTAGTACTTTTGTGTAAGTTATAAATCTGAATACTTTTCCTTTCCACTGTTTGTTTCCATGGTGTAACACCTGTCATATGCTGATCCTGATTTTAGAGTGGAAAATTAATTGTTCACCAATATGGCAGCTGAAATAATATTTTTTTTGCACATTTTGAATGAAACTTGGCCTTTTTTTATGTGGATTGTAGGCAGATTTTACACTGCTCTGCAAATTAAATAATAATTAATGACAATAAATTACATTGTCAGCCAATTCTATAACAATAACAAAATAGATAAAAATAAGAAAAAATAAATAGCTAAATATAGATCATCACTGATTTGTGTCAGGCAATTTATGACTATTAAAAATATAAATCACACCATGCAACATTTTCTGCTTTATATATTGTGTAAAAGAGATTTTCACAGTATCGGCAGAAAATATCTGTCAACCCAGATATCTGTCAGCCTCGAGTAAAATTTGACAGATGCAACAAACCCCGTGGATTTGCTCGGGGAATAATTTTTGAGAGGAACATTTTAGAGGGACATCAAATAACAAAATAAACAAAAATACTACTAATAAACATCAGAGATTCCTTGTATGAACACATGTACAACAGTAAGCCTCCGTTTCGCTCTATTTGCATCATTTTAACCCCTGAGACATGACGGCAAATATCAAGCTATCTGAAAGTGTGTGGGCGGGACTTCTTATGTGCATATAAGATGACTGCATGTCAGAGTCAAGATCAAACAAACAGCCTTCAAGGAAAATCCACAATAGCTCAAGATCTCAAGATGGTTTTTTTTTTTTTTTTTCCTGGCTGTCTAAGTGTTCTTCAGCGTGCTCTCAGCCTGTGGGCCCCCCCTTGTTTCCCACAGAAAGCCTAATATTTGCTTTTCCTCGTCATCGATTCTGATAAAATAAAGTGGACTGAAACATGTTTAAAGCCATGTTTGCTTTCAGTTAAAATCAGGCCACATAGCGCAGGGAGTTAATCTCCTCTGGGCTCCACCCTGCTGTCCCTGAGCAGGTCACCAAATGAGGTTGCCATATTTCGGCCTAAAGAAGACAAAAAAAAAAAAGGCAGTCAAAGCTCAATTGAGTGACTTATTTACAACCACATCTGTCCACATGTTTCCCCTCCTGCAGCTGAAAGTGTGTGTTATAATCACACAGACAACTTTTGGCAGTCTGAGACGTTTTTTTTCCTGTTTCTACAAGACAAAAACACACAGATCTTTAAAGGTTGTCAACAATGTTTCTCCCCCTTTGGAGAGCCATAAAACAACTGCAAGGTCACAGGCTCAGTGTCCCAAAACATGTCTCTCTGTGGAGCTTAGTGCTTCACTTTGTCCTGCCTCATGGAGCCACTGACAGAAACACAATAGAGAGCTATGTGTTTCCTGGAGGGGAGCGCAGAATACACCCAGATTACGACTGGGCCGCTGTGGTGCAGTGACATCATGCAGCCTTATTCTCTTATTCAAACCAGAAGGGCTTGAGGTTCCCAACCTGTGGGTCGGGATCCCCAGAGGGGTCCAAGGACAAATCTGAAGGGTCATAAGTCGATTAGAGGCCCAAGAAAACACAACATTAGATTAACTTGTCCTGACTTTGCTCTGGTTCTGTGTACGTCTTGCAGAATAAACAGGTGGAGGCAGACACCTGTCTCTGGTGGAGCTGCACATGATCCAGGAGCCCAAAAAGGCCATAAATTACTATGCACATTTTGAGGATTTGCATGAGATAAGTTTGATTGAAACACCAAAATTAGATAAAAATGTGCATTAAAGTTTTTGCACACAAAAAAATTACCAGCTTAATCGACAATAATAATATTTGTTGTGATCCATTTCCAACTCTTGCTCCAGTATTGCCTTCAGATATTGGAGCTACAGGCCAAACCCCAAAACATCCCCTTAAAAATTTAAGAAACAAGAGAAGCGATTTCTCATATTTGACTTCAAGTGATCAAATGTTTATCTTTCTGCAGTCTCTGATCACAGCTCTGTCCATTGACTCATACATGAATCGACTTAATTGCTGCAGCTCTGGCTGACTCCTCGGTCAAGTCAAGATTTCAGATGAGTTGTAGCAATATTTTGTAGAGGTTTAATTTTAACTTCTCCTCCAGAGAAACTCTCCTTTTTGTGCCTCATGTGCTCGACCCGACCGTTATCTCTGCGGAGCGGCTCACAATGCTGCCATTGAGCAGATGGTGGCTGAGTTCTTCTGACGCATGTGTAAAAAGGGAGAAACCTTGATCTCCGTCCAGCTGTTCCAGTGCTGCAGTGGCTCCGCCGAGCTTTAACCGCTGCTGATGGTAAACAAACACAAATCTGCACAGCTTGAGTTGGTACATATATCAATCATGAGCCACAGCGGTGTCTCGCTCTGCCTCCACCAGCAGCAGCAGCAGCAGTGGAGCTGGATCTGGGTGTGACACAGATCAGATGCTGAGGGAGAGGGGATGTGTGTGTGTGTGTGTGTGCAGCAGCCGTGTGTTTAATAGGGCCTCCTCTGCTGGAGACACACCTCGGTGTCACTGAGGTCCCACCTCTCCAGCGGGGCTGCGGGGCTTTCCGGATCTCATCCTCCGAACAGGAAGCAATCCACCGCTCACATGCTCCGTTTCTGCTTTCCCTGGTTTTGCTGCTGATGCTATTAGTCAGAGCTCACGGTTTCTGTTCAACACAAAGCAGCCCTTCCTGTTCATCATGACCTTTCTTAATCCTTAATTTCTCTGGTTAAGTGAGGGTTAAATTTTTATCTCCTCACTCTGCCGGAATATGCTTTATCATTACTTAATCATTTAAGCACGAAGCCAGAATCCAAAGATGACTGCAGGGTTTGCATTCTGCAGCACTGGCCGCAAGCACAAACAAGCCTGTAGTTGCAACATACTGCAGCTTAATGTGCTTTAACAAGCTTCTTCTAAGCACGCAGAGAAATAACAGGTGGGACATAAATGCCCCGTGTATCAAAAGTAAAATCTGACGCATGTTTAATTCATGAGCCCCCCATTGCAGGCTGGATATTTGTGCTTCACTGGCAAGTTCTGGGTCGGACCAGGCTCTTCCCTAATTGTCGTGACTTTATACCAATTAGTCCCTTCTCCGCCTGTGCGAGGGAAAAGGCGCACCTTGGAGCAGAGTGTAGTTAATGTGGTTTCAGCCTCTCAGAGCGCGCAGCACAGTGTGTAGTCTCGCAGCTTTAAGTTGGAATCAGAGTGACTTAAAGAGAGGTGGAGGACAGATAGAGGGTGGGCGAGCTGCGGGGATGTACTCCGACTGGCAATTTGAGGTTTGTACCCGGCAAGCTGTTAGAAAACTCCAGGTATGCGCAACTCGTTCCTCTCCACCTCGCTGTGGATTTCATTAATCACCACATCTGTTCGGTTCGCACAGCACACCCACGCTCAGATAGCATGCGCTCCATGCTCCAATATGGCTTCATACAGTCCCAACAAAAAAAACTAGAAAAGAGCGTCTAGGCAGTGTGTTAAACAGCAATTAAACACAGGTTGAAAATAGCTACTGCAGTTATAAATCTGACCATGACTCTATTACAAACAACCTGCTGGATGTTTTACCAGGAAAACACATCTTCATACATCTTATAGAGTGGAGGGTTTTCCTCCAGAGACCCCAAAAAGAGAGCAGAAATCACATGGAGTCAGATATGAACCCTAATGTGATGAAAGCCGCATCAATCAGCAGACAGAAGTTGAATGCGACGTCTTCCTGCGTCCTCACAGCCTCATTTGTCTTGGCGAGCACTATTTGTTTATTTCAATGGCTCCTCATTAGCTCCTGCCACAGTAATTGCCATTCATGCCAGGATCTATACGGTGGAATTGAAATCCACAGTGAAATATCACAGACTGTTCATAAGAGACAAAAGAGTGAAATCAAGGTGAACGAGGAGGCATCAAGCTGCTGCTGCACGGATAGAAAACTAAAAGGAGTCGAATAGAGCCAGATGTGTAACGAGAAATCTGGACAAATGTTCTTATAAAGTTTGATAGTAATGCAAAATATATATTGCACATTTCTATTATGGAAAATTTAACTATGAAGGATACATTTGTGGCTACTAGTATGAAGAGCTTCCATTGACTTTCACTAACATGCTTCACATCTACAAACTGTGATTGTTGATTATTTAATATGCGGACAAATCTGATTTAATAGATTATGTCAAAGTATTTAATTTTTCATGTACTTGAAAAGTTTCATGTCAAATGATTATTGCATTACAAACCACTATAAAAAGCAACCAAAATTAGTTTTTTTTAAAGCACTTTACTACAGAAAAATATAAATATTTCAAGAGACAGAACTGTTGTTTTTGTTGTGTACAGGTGGCTGTTGAAGTCAGAGCTATGAATTATTACATCAATCATCTTTAAACAACACATCTTTGCTTTTCTCCCCTTTGTGTGTGCATTAAACTAGAGATTATAAGATTCTTTGTAAGACATAAAACTGGTTTGTTTTTGTATCAGTACTGGCTATAAAAGGAGGTAAATCAGTTTTATCAGTTTCAAAGAATACATACGGTGCATCCCAGGTAACAGACGTCCCCTGGTAGAGTATTAAATTAGAATTAGAGACCTCAGGTGTCTCTTTTTAAAGGGAGACGAGCAGAACTGATCATCGCTCGGTAAAAACAACCTGTTCCACATTTCAGTGGTGGCGCCATGAGGGGCTGATCTCACCACGCTCGCTTTTGGCTTGTTCCAATTTTCTACTCAAAGTGAGATAAGAGGAGTAATCTCTTACTGTCAGCAGCGGTAGGAGTTTCCCATTCAAATGTGCCTTTTTTTCCTCATCTGTTGCATTCAGAGGCAGTGCTGCTCAGCCTGCAGTACCTGTCCCTGTCAGATACACATTTATTAGGAGTCATTTAGCGACGTCTCTCTGCTTGACACTGATGAACTCAGCTCGTTGTCTAGCCATGAAGCCAAAATTTACTTTCCAGTACTCATGATACAATAATATTTAGTATGGCAGGAATAGATTAATTAGTATGGCACATGCAGACTGACAAAAACAAAAAAATATGACTGCATCCAGTTGGGTTTCCTCTTTATTCTGGCAGACAACCCTCTGCAAACAGCATAATGTATGGAGTTCAAAGCTAAATTTTATGATATAGTAGTATAATCAAATGTATGCATGCAACAGTAAAGTTATTTTGTAGGGACAGCTGCAGAAGTCTGTGCACTAAATGTAAAAATATGCAATTTGGGATGCAACAATGCAGCATTTATCTATAAGCTAAAAGCACAAAAGCAAGAGAAAAGTTTGCAAGCGTCAAATTTGTTCTAAATCAAAGTCTCTTATCGGCTGCCAGAATCCCCAAATCCCCTTGTTAATAGTTTTTGGAGCTCAATCTTGATGGTGCCTTGGTTCATTTCACTTTTTATCTCCACGGTTTTGATTTTAAACAAATGTCAGACTGGGTTCACCTCCCCTTCCCTTCACCCTGCAGCTCCCTCCAACAGATCATCTGCTCCATGGATGCTGATGTGTTGCTGACCATGACCTCTGACCCCCCCACGGGAGACACCTTTCCCATGGAGATTAATACCATGACCTGTGATTACTGCATGGCGAAC
>JAOWBC010000617.1:5649021-5661016 GCA_028566105.1 Hypoplectrus providencianus
AAAAGCAGAAATAACAGAAGTGTGTAAAAGAAAAGTGGAGGCTAACAATGAGTGGTACATTACTTCCTCTGTAAAGAAGCTACACCTCTGTTCCTTCCCGGCTGTATATGAGGTTATTAACACTGAAGTGGTTGGAGAGGCTCTGCACTGATGTGTAATAGTTCATTCTGCTGCTGTCAGAGTTCAGAGGGGAGATTAAAGTGGGCGAGTAGGAGCCCAGTCCGGACATGCCCTCCCTGCTCTGAGACAGTCCGCCGAGGTGCCCGGAGCCGTAGTCCCGCTCCCCGCCCCGGGATCCCTCGCTGCTCCCCGCTAGCAGCGAGTTCACGCTGGACACGAAATTGCTGTAACACGGGCTGTGCTCCGCGGAGGGAGACGGGGACGACTTGGGCTCCGTGGAGGCCGGGGAGCCGTGCAGGCTGGGCGGGGAGGAGCTCAGGAGGCTGGCGGTGTCGGAGAGCTTGTGCGGGCCGTCCTCGGACTTGATGGGCAGAGCGGTGCTGTCAGCCCCGCTGATGTCCGCTCGCCTTTTCCTCTTCCGCCTGAAGTTACCGTTGTCGAACATCTTCTCACAGTTGGGGTCCAGTGTCCAGTAGTTCCCTTTACCTGGATATAAAAAAAAGAGGGTTAGATATGGAGGAAAAACTTTTTACTCCACATTCACATACAAACAACGTCATTTTTAATCGGGTTTCACCGTAAAATCTAACCAAACTGTCAGAAAATGGCATTATTCCACTAATTTAATCAATTTAAAATAATTAAGGAAAAAGTAAATACAGCACAGATGATTCAAGCCAAGTCTGACAGCGGATTCATTAAAAACAACTCAGAGAAATAGTTCTTGTAACTCACCGGGGTCATCCTCGTCCCGAGCCACTTTTTTAAAGCAGTCGTTCAGTGACAGGTTGTGCCGGATTGAGTTCTGCCAGCCAGCCTTGCTCTTCTTGTAGAAAGGAAAGTTGTCAGCGACATACTGATAGATCTGACTCAGAGTCAACTTCTTGTCTTGCGCGTTTTGTATGGCCATGGCTATCAGCGCCGAGTAGGAGTAAGGCGGTCTGACCATCTTGAAGAGCTCCTGCTGGCTGGAGATGGACAGCCAACCCAGATCTGCACCACCAAACCCGGTGGGAGGCGGCAAGAACTGCCTCTGGTTGGACCCGTATCCCGACTGAATATAGGACGTGCCGTTGTTCCCGGGGAGATACGGAGAGGAGTTGATGCTGGGTCCGTTCAGCCATAGGTACGGGTTCGCGGACGGGGAGGTGTACTCTCCGAGGCCGTAGCTGGAGGGGTGCGTCGGCGGCCTCTGGGGGTGATGGTGGTGGAGGTTCTGTTGGTACACACCGTAGTTGTCGCAGTACACGGCCATGTCCAGGAGCTCCTGAGCGCTGTGGTGCTGAATGGGGCTGGTCTGCTGGCTGGATGGTTGGTGTCCAAAAGCGTTCATAATCCACTTGAACCAGATTCCCAAAACCTAGTTTCGTCTTTGGGTCTCTCCTTCAGGACTGGAGTCATCCTCAGAGGGAGGAGTATTTATGCGCAGAGTCTCCACAGGTAGCCCATTGAAAACTTTTGGGATGGTCACACCCCCCTTCTCTGTCCCCCTGCTGCAGCCCAGTCGTAGTGACCCAAATCTCCGTATCAACGAGCACCGATACCGCCTTTAACTGCGGTGCTCAGCTTTATGTTATAGCACGGTATATTCACGTTAAGGCACATCAGTTACTTTAATCTACAGTGTTACCCAATTACGCACTGGAGCTTGAGTTGGATACCGCAAAGTCATTTTTGTGTTTGTTAGAAAACCCCCCACAAAGTAGATCTATGGCACTGAATAAATATGGTAAATATGATACATTTTATTTTTGATGGCCTCCAGATTGTATTTGTGTTCTGAACTCTCATGATTTACAAATATATTTCTCTGTTTAACTTGATATAGTGTTTAAAAATATATCAACCTTATCAAAAACTTAAAAAACACAAATATATGTTTTTTTTTTTATCAGCTCTGGGCATCAGCAGCAAATCGGCCTTTGTAACAGCTTGATGAAAACAGTATCGAGCGCTGACTCTCGTGTCTGCGCACTGATCGTGACCGTGTGTGAACTTGTTAAACTTTGTGCAGGACAGTGTCAAACCCAAACAGCGAAGAGTCGCGTGTGTTTGGAAGAAGCCGCCTTCTCCTAAAAGAAATTCGTTTGCAATAAACACTTCACAAGTGCCGAAAGTTTAGTGTCAACAAGTGACTCGTGGGAAAAAAGTAAACAGGCTGTAAGTGTCTCGAGAAATAATGTTTAAATTAATGATGTCATTATATTATATTGACATGAGGGACATTTATGACATTGGGGAAAAAGGAAAAAAAACTGTTTTGTTTCCCTTAAACTTTGATAGCCTAGTGGTAGCCTATTTTTAAGGCATGACTGACATTTTACAGATAATAAAATATATAAATATTAAAAAACTCTTATAATGAATGTATCACCTTAACTTCATGAGCACGTTTTTAGGATACGATGCTCCTAAATATTTGCACCTCTCTTTTTTTATGCATTTGTTCAGAGGGACCCTGGTGGTTTCTGGAGCCGACCTTTGGAAGACAAAATTTCCGAGTTTCGATGGAGAGAAAATCAGAAAAAAAGACGCAAATAGCCCACCGAAACTACATATCGCCCCCCATGATATTGTACTATAATAACACGTGTGGATGAGATAAAGTTATGATTGTGAATCAATATATAATGTTGCGTGTGGTTCCGTTAAAGGGCCCTTGATCTGTGGGCGCACACAACTGGCGTCTACATTTACAAGTGAACGCAGCGAGTTCATTTCAAATTTAAATTGCAGCCGTCGCGCCGCGTTCAAGTCCTGCGGTCATCCCCGTGAGGACTGGGCTCTGCAGGCTGCTGCTGCTGCTGCTGCTGCTGGACTCCTGCGCTAATCGGCACAACATTCCTCCTCTCCATGACCTTGATGTAATTGTTTGGCTCCAAGGTGTTGTCCCGACCACAGGCTGTACAGCTGCGGCAAGCAGTGGACTCCACGGGGGGGATGTGGCATTTAACCCCCAGATGAAAACAACACAACCTGTTAGGTGTCCAACACGCGGTACAGCTAATTACTTCTGACTGCAGATCTGAATCTGAAATGATCATCCAGCTCAGCCTGACACTTAAATATTCATGATTCTGAGGGGAGTTTGGAGTTTCTGAGGAATTACTAACCCCTTAGACTTACAAATCCAATATATATTTTATTACTGTAGACAAATTATTTTAAAGTGCTGTAAAAAGTTCATTATCTTTTATTATAGCAGTTGTGTCACTGTTAGTTATTTTGCACTGGGGTTCATTAATAATAAGTAGAAATCAGAAATCCGCAACTATTAATCACAATATTCCTATCTTTCTTTCTCCCAGATGAAGTCTAGACATGTCAGATATGGCTCGACATGGCAACCTCAAGCCCCCGTGTCATCGTGAAGTAATAATTCCTACATGCTGACTGTGTGTGTGGAAGGAGGGGGGAGGCTATTGTTGCTCTGCCATGTCTGTCTTCATCCCCTGTTTCCTCGAGCTTTTTGAGGTCATGGGAGCTTTTCTTTGGGAGATCAAGTCAATCACGGCGGGGTCAGGGAGCCACCGCGGGCCCCTTCAGGCTGGGACTGGAGAAACCACTGCTGCAGGTGATGGGAGAATCACCCATACGTCTCCTTTTTAGTATGTCTCAGCACATTTGACTGCTGGGATTACAGCTGAACACTGGCTGAGATCAACAAACAGCCTGGGGGTTAATAATGCCTTGTTTAATGCCTACAACCTTGGCTTTAACACTGTGTCCATGTGAGTTATACATCTGCTTATTGCTTTGAAGTAATTACCAAACTATGAGATGCCCTTAAAGCCAATGAAATCATGAAAGGACCGGGTAAAGTAATTAATTCTGACTGTGTAAACAAAATGATCCCTTTATGTAGCCAGGGGCTTGTCCTTTCCAGAGTCTCCCCCCAGTGGAGGAACAAAGCTAAATCGACAACACAATCCGAGTGCTGATTAATGTTCAGGCTGGATACAGAGACATGAAAAAATAAAAGCTGAATACTTTGCAAAAAAAAAGTTTATTCCTCAGCAGCTCTGAGTGTGCGGGAGATTAAAGACACTTGGAAGTGTTGTGATGTGAAAGTTGGCAGACGGAGCAGCTGTCTGGCCTCGGAGCATCCCTCATTTCTGCACTACGTGGTCTTTATTCTTCAGGATGGCAAAGACGTATCCACCACTAGACACAATTATAATAGGATCTTTAGCTGAGCTTTGCACTTCTGCTCAACCCATTCCAGAGTTTAAAGGAGCGATTACAGTTATTTTACAGAATATGTCCATACATTTCTGATGAAACTTTTCATTTTTCACATAGGGTAAATCATGGGTGTTAAGAAACTACATGTAGAGCATTTAAAATAAAAATTGTATATTTCTAAACAAGTAACAGAGGCACAAATATAGAGTCTTTTTGGACAAAATTCAAGTGAGTTTTAAATTCTGAAAAATTAAATAAAGTAGTATAATAAATTGTATGTATTTTTTAATAGATATTTAATTCATGTGATCTGTATGTGAAATCATCCGTAAAATAACTTAGTTATTTACAGCTACTTGTCTATTAGTGAGTGGCAACTTTTGCTGACAGCCTGTTTACAGTTTTTAATTGTTTATTTTTTTACATTGTACTTTTTTTCCCACCTACTACTCCTAAAACCATTCCCAGATGTCTCATGTAATGCTGTTAAAGTCCTGAGTCATGGATTAAAAAAAAGGGTTGTAGTTGTTGCAGCACACAAAAACTATAATGCCAAACCAACACAATTGTTTGTGCTTGTTAGCCTCCAGCTGCCTGATCTCTGGAAAATATGCTGATGTATGACGTCCTATGCACGGTTAGTAATTGTGATCTGACAAAGTCATTGTGTGCGAAAACACATGAAACTTTAAGGTAACACTGTAGCAGTTAAAGCCACTTCCATCAGTCCTTAGGATGAAAAGCACACATCTGAGTTAAGTAACAGAAAGCAAACATGCTTTTGACTGGTGGGGGAGTTTAAGTTTGCGTTGCAGCCATTTGGTTCAAGGTATTCGTCTACCTGCCAGGCCCAAAGGAGGGAAATAAGTTCCTCAGTAATTAGACGTTCCTCTCTGTGTACTCCCCTCTGACCAATTACTGTTTGGCCCTGACAGTCCGTCTCCAGCAGCCCTGCAGACAGCACACTGACCGAGAAAGAAATACAACCAGCCCGGCCTTCTGCTTTGCCGCTGCCGTGTGCATTAGCTTAATGCTCCCCTCTGTAGGGCAGATTTACACCTCGGCTCCTGATTACATCCTTGGAGAGATCAGATGATACTGGTCTGTTTGAGCCAAAAATCACACTCTGCTGGACTCAACATCAGCTGCAGAGAGGTTAAATATACCCTACCCGCTGGTTCCTAGCGTGGTCTTTAAAATACAGAAACTTGGCATGAGAGGGAGAGTCAGGGAATGAGACTCGTAAGAAGAGATATTTCAGCTCTAAAAATTCCACCAGCCATAAAATAACCGCTGCTTCAAGTCACTGGTGCAAAGACACAGTGGACATGATTTGATGCAGCAGGGTGCTGTTGGTGTCAAGACTATTAATTTGACCCTAAAATTATATATACACAAGCCAAAGGTTTAAGTCACGTTAGTAATTACTCATCCAGGCAGTGATGTGGAGGGCAGGCTGCACTGGCAGGATCAGCCAGATGAGGGCAGCATTGCTTTAGACATGATACCTTCAGCATTACTCAAACCTCTCAGCCATCTATCAACCTGGCTGTGCTTCCTGGGAGGCAGCATATATCAAAACCAGAATCTGATCAGTGTATTGATTTTAATCATGCAGAATAAAAAAATATATCGAGGCTTGAGAGTTTACAGTGAAAGTGATCCCCTGTCTGGAAGTTGGTGCACTGGATTTAACTTAACCTTTACAGCTCTCCAATACTAATTGTGCTCATTGTTTACTTTGAATTATGTGTAATATAACAAGAATAATACATATGTTCTGCTCGGAAAAGGTCGACAAGATGCCAGTGCATTATGTAAGCATAAATGCGTATAATTAATCACATTTTGCCATTTAACAGTCAGAAGTGGAACAAAAATAGTCCCTTGCTCTCAGTAGAGTTATGAGTGTGTCATCATCTATGGGAAATATCCGTCCATCCTGACTAGCACAGGAAATGCTTCTGAAGCAGCTCAAAAATATAGACATGAGATCAAAAAGACCAAATTACAAAAATGTAATTAACCGGCTCAAATCAATATTCTGTGATTGGGACAGCACGCCTGTGGCACTTCTAAGTTATTTCAGCCGACACTAGCTGGGAACTCTGCTTCCTCATCAAACCAGCTCTCCACCCCCGATCTCTAGGTATGTCTCCTAGCAACACGTCGCAGCGGCTGCCTGGGAAAACCCAGTGCTTCATAATAGCCTCGGCTAATATAGATCACCACCACTTGGCTCTCTCCCTCCAACCAAGATAATAAGCCTGCGTACAGAATGTACATTTTGTATTTAGTGCTGAATGCAGCACAAAAATAACAAGCTGTGATTTGAAATGCCAACGGTTCTCCTGTGCTTTATAGTCCGGCGTCCGCTGAGTTTTTGTGCTTGTAAGAGCTGCTTGTGACAGCCGCTCGTGATAAGAGAGTGATGGAGTGTCTGTCTTGAGTGTGTAAAGTTGGAGGCAGTACAGAAAAACAGCATTAAAGTGGTCAATCAAAGGCTTGGCTCACTGCTACCACTGCAGGTGTTTACGATAAGCTCTTTCCACTGATTAGAAACATGCTTAAAAGACAGTTTGCCATCAGCAAAATCTCATGCTTTAATAATAAACATTTGAAACTTTACTAAAAGTAACTCAAAAAGCATTCTCTATGATTAATTAACACAGCTCATATTGAGTACTGCTGCAACTTATGATTATTTTCACTACAAAACGGAAATTCTGGGAGCAAATGCATCCAGGATCACAAACTATCCAAGAGCCCTGCAGGCCCAATTAATCTACCAGTCATTTCAGCTCCAGAGTGCTGTGTCCATTGGGGTGCAACAGAAATGTTTTTGTTCCAGAACCCCCTAGCTGTTGGATCCCGTGATGATAAAATGTCTTGTTTGCGCCGACAGACAGACCAAAATCCAAAGAGGATCAATTGACTGAAGTGGAAAATGAGCAAAAGCAGGTACTTCTTAAGTTTAAGAACCTGAAAGCATCAAATAATTGGTCATAATCAATTACCAAAATAGTTACAGATACATTCTCTGACTGGAGTTCTTAGTTTAAGGGCTGCAGAGCCTCAGTCTGTGAGACTTGGCTTGGGAACTGGAGGGTTACCAGTTCAAATCCCAGGACAGACGAAGAATGGAGTGCAGACTGGCAGCTCGAGGAGTGCCAACTCGCCTCCTGGCTCCTGCCAAGGTGAACAGCTCCAGTGGTGCCATGCACTACCATTCTTTAGTGCAGGTGTGTGCTGTGAGTTTAAAAAAAGCTTTGCGGAAAATGCATTTCAACTGCCAGTTTCCTTGTGGACTGACAAAAAAAGTAATAAAAAAAAAACATGTAATATTGCCAAACAACTGTCGATTGACTTGCTGCTGGAGCTCTAACTAACAGACATGCAATTTAAACATTACCATCATATTACTAACCATATCTTGGTTTTACATGGGGACTACAATGACAATAATTCCAGCATTGTTTTGTCACTGATTTATCCATTATTATGTTTGTAAAAAAATCAGATAAAGAACACTCAACATTGAGTTAATGGCAGTCTATATTTCTGCAGATGCTCACACAATGGAGTATAATAACATGAGTCTTTTTGTCGCCAAACAAGTGATGTTTGCTCTGTCATCGAACACAATCCTCTCAGTCAGTTATCTGAACCACTCTGACAACTCTGCTGAGACAGAAAGGGGCCTTATGGTTCCTTCATGGCACTATCTGAGACAGCAACACACAACACTGTACTGTCACGTTGACATCTATTGACTGCTGGTGGAGCTGCGTGTTGGTTTACGAGGAGTCAGAAGAGTCAGCTCTACATTTAGTCTGCGACAGGTGATGTAAATGCAAATCTTTTCATTTCTGCATGGGTTGACATTCACAATGGTAATGATGTTGATCTTTGAAAGATTAACGTTATCTCATTTTCTTCTTTATTGGATGGTTAACTGTAAATAGCATCAGTAAATATATCAAGGAGGGAGGGGGGGTGGCATATTATAACAGAACCAAATATTCCTTTAACATTCTGACCTTGTCTTTTTTCTTTTTTGGTCTAAGGTTAGATAAAAGGTCAACAGCATATGCCACATATAAGTGATCTATGTCATCTGAAGGCTGGGAACCTAAGATGTATTTAAGATGCAGCTCAGCACTTAAAGCCATAAATCAGAAATAAAATACAATTTATTCATTAGAATGAATTGTGAAATAATTAAAAATGTCAGCTTTAAGATGAGGAGGTAGTTGATTTTTGCATGAGGCTACAGGGAAAACTCACCCTAGAAATAATGCAATCTGAGTCATTTAGGTGCATAACATGTCCAACAAAAATGTGGCTTCCTGCAAGCCGTCACTATGATGGGGACAACAAACAAACAATCCCTGTGCAATACCTTTATCACACCATGCATCCACTTCATATTACAATCACTGAGGCTGCTTCATAGTGTAAAAATGGTAAAGTATAACTTGCATAGTGAATACTGCCATATCGACCTACCTCATGGATATAAAGCAACTTGATACATGAATTATCCCATATTTACTCAGCACCTTCTACACCGTTTACAATTGTTGCACTGTCATATCAATTACAATTGTCTGTATTGTTACTATATATACTGTACATAAACACAAGTGATTTAATAAAGGTCTGTATAGTATCAAAGTAGTAAATAATGTTTATAGGGGTCAAATTATTATTTACATTTGTTGCCACTGGTTTAAGATTTTTGTCTGTTTCTGTTGAGTGCATTTACAGAAGAAAAAAGAAAAGAAGAGAAGAAAAGTCGGATGTCTTATATGTGTGTAGAAAGACTTACTTGATAATTAAAGCATATTGTGCTTGAAGGCAACAGGGATAAGGAGTTGGGCTTCAGTTTACTTTCTACTTGTTCAGGTGAAGGCACTTCCGGGTGATTCAGCTGGAAGAACGTTAGCATGCTGGGTGTGTTTAGCTAATTTACATAACTTTTTTCTACAGCGGTGGAGCGACGATGATACGCTGGCCTTCTGTTGTCGTTGCTGTCGTAGCTGACCAGGAACCTGCAGGCGGGTCGTCCAGCTCATCGGTTTTAAACGTTTAAACGTGACTCATACGTCAATCCGTTTCTTGTCCTAACTTCCGTACGTGATGCTAACATGGTGGTTGCTAACGAGGGAAAGCTAAACGAATCTGGGCAGAACCTCAAACAGTGTAAATAATTCAACAACGGAACTAGCGTTTACCTAACTGTTTCTGACATGCATTTGGGGTTTTGTAGCAGTTGATATGGATCCCCTCTCTACACACTTACGTTACACAGTGCATTTTTGCCCATCAAAAGTTATTGTTACTGATATTTTCTATGCTTCTAGGTGAGTGACAGGACTCTCGCCATGTCTCGCGAGATTTGTTTCTCAGGTTAATTGTCAGAAACCAGTCGCCGCACAAACGGTACCTATATCCAATTAACCACATTTTTAACAAAAAGTAAAACTTGACAGAGCTAAGGGTTATTATCAAATAGTACATTGAATCTATTTGTGAATGTAATTATTAGTTTTTTAGTGTTTTTATTTGAGACACATTATCTATATCCACTTATCCTAACCTGGGTGGGCTGGAGCCAATCCTAACTGACATTAGGCAAGAGGCACAGTACACCCTGGACAGGACGCCATCAAGACCTCGATGATGATGATGGTGAATTTAAATTTGCGAATGGCTGGCAGGCACTTTTCCTGGAAACTGCTGAGGAAACCCCTAATGGTCAATATGAAGCTAAGACGGCCATTCTCTGAATGTTCAGGTCTCCAGTTTGTGGCTGTAAAGTTTCATGAGACTGTGATTATCTTAGAGGTCACAGGAGCTCAATTTATTGTGAGGTCATGTAAAAAATGTCAACACACTTTACTGAATGGTGAAGATGGTACACATTAAACCTGCTCAGTATCATCAGTGAGAATTTAACACAATGACATTTAAAAGCACTACTGTGCCAGCTTGACAGAGCTGCTGACATTGCAGTACACTCTTAGTCTTACTTGAAATGGCCAGAAATCAGATCTTCTGTCTTCTTCTTGTTTATAAATTTCTATTGACAATCAAGCTACAAGCAATAACAGCGAAGTTTACTCCTAAAAAGCTATGTATTTAATTTTTGCCACATGGACAGTATAACAGCAACCACTAACATGACCATCACTTGTAGGGAGTCTCCATTTGGGGAAAAAAGCAATGGGAATCCCACAGACAGCTGTGATTGGAAATATGCAAGGCTGTTGACTTATGGTAATATTGTCCTCTTTCATTATGCGAGGGAGACATTTACAGAGAAGCATGCACATCTGCAGCCTCCCAGCAAATGAAAGTGTGTCAAGAGGGAAGGAAAATATACACATTATTCCAGGCTGAAATGACAAATGAGATGGGGATAGAGTGTGCTGTAAATACATTTCTCCTGGAGAGAAGGAGCTAGCTCACAGCTTTCCCCCCACAAAGCCTCTGGAAATCCTCTCAATTAAGCGATGCATTTCCCTATGCTTTGAGGAGAGAGAGGCTGAAGCATAATGCCTGAGCACAAATCACTGAGAGCCTATTGAAATAGCTGCCAGTTAACTATGTAATATTACCACTGCTGAAATGCTTCACCCTTTATCCCTTTTCAATTGCAAAGCCAGATATTGAGTGTGCACTGGGTATTCTTGATAAGTGAATTATGCCATTGATGAAACTTTTTATTCCCACCTCACAGTTTGGAGACAATGCGCTTATCACTGCAATGCAATAAGCGGGTTACAGTGACTATAAAAAAGTATTGGACCCCCCCCACTGGACTATATCAAGTTTTATTGTTTTACAACTTTAAATCACTATGGATGTAATAAAGTTTTAACACTCATCATCCTGAAACTTTTTCGTGCCAGAGTGAAAACAAATCAGTAAAATTGATTTAAATTAAGCACAAATATAAATAACTAAGTGATTGATAGCATTAGGATCCACCTTTCTCAAATCAATGTTTAGTAGAGGTACCTTTTGGCAGCAGTTACATCCTTTAGTGGATGCAGATAGATTTGCATCAGCTTTCTACACCTGGGCACTGCAATTTTCTCCCATTATTATTAGCAAAACTGGCCAAACTCTGTTAAGTTCTTGTTAAGTTTACTATAAAGTTTGCCACAAATATATTGGACTGAGATCTAGGGTCTGACTTTGCAACTTCAGTACATTAATATTGTGGCACTGAAGCCATTCTTTGTACATAGATTTGTTTTTAAGTTTAGGGTCATTATCTTGCCAGACAATGCATCTTCCAAACTGCACTTCTATTGCAGATTGCAGCAGGTTTCCCTCCAGGTTTTCTATGCATTTTTACTGCAGTTATGTTCCCTGTACCTTCACAAACATCTTCTTTCATTACAGTCTGCCATGTCCTTTTTTTCTCTTTGCCACTGTCACATAAAGATGCTCTTTGCAAACCACTAGGGCAAGATTTTTTGAATGCACAGTGTCTCAAACCGCAGCCACAGACCCAGTAGCTCCTTTAAAGCATCCACAGGTCTGTTCAAGGCAGATTTACAACTGTGCCATTTTTCATGATTGACCTCGCCGTGTTTCGTTGCGTCTCAGTAATCTTGTCACAGATTTGTTTACTGAGCTCAACTGCACAGTTGCCAGAAAGAAAAAGACACTGTAC
>JAOWBC010000617.1:5675136-5692296 GCA_028566105.1 Hypoplectrus providencianus
AGGAGGAGAGGAGAGGTGAAAGAAAAGACAGATGAAAGGTTATAGTAAGGAGCTAGAAGGAGGAGTAGGTAGAGAGTAAAGGAGAGGAGAGAAGGAGTGAGAAAAAGATAAAGGAGAGGAGGGAGCAGAGGAGAGGAGAGGAGAGGAGAGGAGAGGAAAAGGAGACTGAGGGAGTAAGCGGTGAGGGAGAGATAAAGGAGAGGAGTCAGAAGGACGAAGTGTTGTCAGACGAAATAGACAGAAACGAGAGAAAAAGCGGCGAGAGTGAAAGCTGAGGCAAGACTCGTCTCTCAGGATACCCACATCTTTTTATAGACCTCAGGATGATTGAGTGCGACTGAGTGGCGGCATGGCAACAGCAGTGGCTGCACACAGATAAGCTCATTGTGGAAGACACTTCGGGCCCAAGGTTGCTAACAAACAGACACATTGGCTGGTTTTTAATTACACATAGCAACTTTTCTCCGCTGTTTTCATTGCGCAACAGCAGGTTCATGATTGGAGATATTAGCTCATGTGAGGATAATGTTAGTGTTAGATAATTAGGCACCGGAGACCTGGGGCTGCTTTCATAAACCTCCTGCAAAGATTCCACTCCAAAGGTTAACTTACAAAGAGTTATTTTTACAGGAGAAAAGGGCAAGAAAAGGTGGGAGCGCCAGACGGAGCGTCTTTATGTGAGACACTGAAATGCTAAAAGTCGGAGCGAGGCCGAGGTTCGGTCGCCACAGGACACACCAACAAGGCTGAATACCCATAAATAACAGACAAATAAAGATGGTGATGGTGAGACACAGAGAAGACAGTTAAAGTGTTTGCATTTTTTTTTCTTTTAGCACAAATAGCAATGTTCCAAAGAAATTTTTTTTTTAAAATATCTTCTTTAAGTGAAGGCAATTATACTACGCTGTGAAATTATTCCACAACAAGTAAAATTCCTGCATTCAAAACTTTACTTAGGTAAAAAAAACAAACGTATAAAAGCATCAAAATGTACTTATAAAAAGTAAAACAAAGGACCCACTCAGATTGCTTAGTAAAGTCTACATGTATTATTAGATTTTTGGTATGGATGCATGATTTAAGTTGTGTTTTAATTTTGAAAAGGTAATGCTCATTTTAGCTATTTAATGTACTTAATGTTAGTTGTCATTTATACATAAAAAAAGTCTAATCACTCTACATGTATCATGTATTTCATGTCAAATCTTGACCTGAAAAGTATTAAAAGTATATTTTTTGCCTCAAAATGTAGTGAAGAAGTTTAATGTCATGAAAAGGAAATGCTCTAGCAAAGAGTTAAACATGCAGAAGTTTTTTTTTTTAAAGTAATAATAATAATATTAATAATAATAGTTATTTCCATACTTGTTAGTTAGTTAGCTATTACAATATTTTTTATTTTATTATAAAAAAACCCTCCTTTTTTTTATCCTATTTGTACATTTCTATATGTATGTACGTGTCGATACATACACACTTATCTTCTTATTCTCTAAAGAGGAAAAAGGAAGTGAAACACACAAAACGAGGAGTATCGATGTAATAGAGGTCACAAACAGAATCAGCTGTTTGATGAATGTACTGAATTACTTCTGTATAATCAGATAAAAGCTGTATGTACGGCTGTGTATGATCCTCTCCCGCCTACACTGAGCGGGTGCCATCTATAATAAAAAGGAAACAGAGGAGAGGAGTCCAGCAGAACCGTGCAGGGGAAATGAGGCAATAGTAAACCCATAAAAGTTTATTATAAATAGGGAGCAAGCCTCAGTAGAGCAAAGCAACAATTAAAACAACATTATGCCTTATTGCTCCTCTGCACCGTGAACACAGCTTCACCATCGAGCTGCTTTATTTTCCTGCACACAAACACTGACGTCTCCCGTCGTATCCCCGTGCAAACTTCCGAGCGAAACATTCACCTTTCACGCTGAACTTTCTGGGCACGATGAGATTACAAATGAACCCGCACAGGTGAACGCCGGCATCATCAGCCGCGAGGAGTTATGAAAGAAATGGCACCGCTGCCTAATATCGGCAGTGTCTCTGAGAGCTGAACCCTGCCGCTCTGCCCCCTCGCCAATGCCCAGACTTCTGAGCCACACCCTAGGGTGCTGGGGGGCAGCCACGTTTCCTTTGAGATGCTCCGTATTAAGGCTGTGATGACATATTAAGACCTTTCAGGAAGGTCACGCAGGTCCTGGAGAAGTACACAGCCAGCGGTGAGCCAGACAGACTAATAAGCAGGAAGAGTCTTCGATGTATGAGACGAAGGGCGCAGCAATCAAAAGACACAGTGAAAAAGACAGGATTGTCACTAAAAGATTGTTTATCTTATGTGAAAATTGCCTCCTTGGGTCCGCGATCCAATTTATTGATCACTCGGCTACCCTTAACAACCTTAAATAGAATGGATCGTACCGTGGTGAGGAGTTTAGGTGCTAATTTAGGCATCTATCTCGGGCCAATTATAACCCGAAAACATCACAGAAAACACCTACTTAGTGTTTGCAGGGGAGCTTTTTACAATACCTAATTTCCTGATTTCCAGTTGCTCATTTCCTCTCTAATTACTCGACGAGGACAATGGGTATTTCAGAATAACAGTGAACGCTGGCTCATTTCGAAGCGTTTAGTTTGTTCATTGGAGCAGACTCACTTTCATTTGTCTCATTTAGATAGATTTCAAGACGCGAGATAAACAAGCATGCTGGCTCTGGCAAGGAGACAGCTGATACCATTTCAAATCAACAACTCTGCCTTAGTCATCCCTTCAGACGGTTCCTTGTGTTTGGCGTGGGCTCTGCAAACATATCTCTGCTTTCTTCATGACATGGCTCTGTGATGATCACACCAAACAACTTCAAACACGTCTTTTTGTGCGTATGGAGGATACATAGCACCGGGATTTCAAACCGTCAGCTTGATGTGAAGGACGGTTTTTTAGCGGGGCCCAGCTGCCAAGGCGTTTATCTCCTATTTGTATGACTCGGGTACACAACAGAGCTCCTGCTAATTAGTACCGTGGACTGTGGGTGGAGGATCATTTCAGAAATTGCAGTGTGATTTTTTTTTTTTAACGCTATTTTAGTCGAGCTGAAATCTCAAATCGGTGCTGAAATGG
This sequence comes from Hypoplectrus providencianus, assembly GCA_028566105.1. Classification (NCBI taxonomy): domain Eukaryota; kingdom Metazoa; phylum Chordata; class Actinopteri; order Perciformes; family Serranidae; genus Hypoplectrus; species Hypoplectrus providencianus. Next base: position 5,678,264 of record JAOWBC010000617.1, read on the forward strand.
ATTCGGCTCTCGCAGATTTAAGCATCGCACTGGAACCGACGCAAAGCTTTGAAACAAAACAGACATTAATGTCGAGTGCCTTTGTTTTCGAGATGTGTATAAAAATAACTGATAGGTCCTAAAGGCAACATCTAGTTGCACACTCCAACCTTGTCAGATTTAATGTATTTGTGATTTTCGCTGCTTTACAGGAGAAACGAAGCAGCGACACGGTTATTTTTAGGTTTCCCTCACCTGCTTTGTCGACTTCTACATCAGTCAGCGGTGGAGTACATCCCCCCCTGTTTATACAAGCTGTATGTCCTCAGAAAATGAATATGGAAAAACTAGAGTAACAACTAATATGAAAAAAAAGCTATCATAAAAACAGCTTTTACATCTTAGGAAAAATAAACACGCATCACAAACGACATGAAATAAGAAGCCAGTGTATTCCTGTGTGAATCATCGTGCCGTATAAAGACGAAAAGGTTTCACAAACACAAAAGAACTTTGCAGATTCGGAGGAGTTCTGCCACAGATGCAGAGCACAAAGTTGACCTATTTTACAGCATCGGAGAGGGGAAGAAGTGTGGCAAATTCAATTAACTTACTTTTTCCCTTGCAACTCGCGATAGGAGAGACTTCTTGTATGTGTGCTCAATTCCTGGGTGAACCATAAGGCGGGAAAGCATGACTTCCTGATTATTAAAGTGACCCTTTAGTTCAGCGCCGAAGAGTTAACAGAGAGTAATAAAAGAAGCAAAACAAAACAGAAAACCTACGGTGCCGCTTTCTAAGCTCCCACAGGGAGGAGGGTTTTGTTATTCCACTAGAAAGCAAAGACAGCGAGGAGTTTATTAATCAAAGATGAGCCACAAATGAGCTAAAGACGTACGGAGCTTCATGGAGAGCTGTTACGCAGCACGTGTCCTGGTGTATTCCAACAATCTGTGTGTATGTGCGTTTCTGGTTTGCTGTGTGTGCATTTTCCTCCAGGCTCAGTGAGGGTGCAGGAAAAAAAAACAAAAAAAAAAACCGCCACTGCTGATCCCTCGCCGGCGTCTCTTCACGCAGCGGAGCATCCTCCCTAACCGGCTCCAGAGTGTTTGCTTCAGCACTCTCCGTCTCCATTATCTGCACTGAACTCTTAACACACTTTTCCCTGCTCACTTCAGTTACTGTCATCGGACACTCTCTGCGGCGCACTCACGACTTCTTCAGACGGTATTATATTTTCAGATGTAACCTTTCAGCGTGACTTTTTTTTTTTTTTTTTTGCAGCTGCAGCGCTTTAGTAAAGGGACACGTTTTCAGATATAAATGCTAGAATATACAGAACAGAACAAGTTGTTTCCTTCAGCAGCCAGACTTTCCACTAACTCACAGTGTGTGTGTGTGTGTGTGTGTGTGTGTGTGTGTGTTGGACTTTTAATGTCAGAAACACACTGCTTGGAGTCTGCAGGGCCTCTGATGAGGAGACAGACTTGTCTTCTTTAAGGGGAAACAAGTGATTTCTGATTTCTGTTCTCCGTTTATGTATAATGTAAATATAGAATAATTATGTAAATAAAGTAATGAAGTGAAAGAGTTCAAATCAAGGCCTTGAGCATCTGGTAGAAATATACATATATGTAAGAAACTGCATCTTTTCCGCAGAAGGAACCAGATGGACTTGGAGGAAATGCTGCTTTTATGAACGACATTAATCTGGTAATAAATTAAATACTTTATTCTCGTATTCTCCTTTATAACGCCTCACTCAGAGTTTTTTGTTTTTTTTTCCCTTAACCTAGTAAGTGGTACTGTAGCCTTAATTTAAAAAAAAAAAAAATAAAAAATTAAAAATTTTTATTTTACTGCCCCAAACAGCAAAACAATCATATGAGGTTAAAGATGTTGGATGTTTAGGAGGAAACATCAGGTGAACAGTATATGCTACACAAAGTGGTAAACATTATCTGAAATCAAACTGAACATTAATGTGAAATGCAGCTCAGCCATGGTGTCACATTTTCTGAGCCATAAATCTGCGTTAGTAATAGATTGCTGTGTTTTTGTTAGGCACCTATAGAAAGTTTGAGCGTGTAAGAGCTTTATGATTAAAATATATAAAGGCTGTTCAAATGCTCAGTTAGTCTCATTTATTCATCTATTAATTAGTCTTTTTTTTCATACCATGTGTTTCACATATTTGGTGCTACATTTAAACATGGAGGCCATGAGGGCTCTTTGAAACCAGCCAAGCTAGTTTTCCTCACATCCCATCATGTGGTACCAATATCTACACTCTGGCTGTAAATCAGAGGCGGCAGTGATACTGAGAGTCACAGAGGGTTAATAAACTCCTCCCTAATGTAAACCTGAGTAACTTACACAAAAGGGCACTATGTTTATCAGGACATGGAAGGTTAAATGAGTAGCCCAAATCATATCCATGCAAATGAAGAAAGCTCAATTATGCCGAAAGGGCAAGTGGCATGAATTCACATTTCCATGCATGTCATGCTCCTCCATACTGCCTAATCACGCTCTGTATTCAGCCCGCCTGGGGGCTCTGCTCTTCACATGTGCCACGGGAGAAAGAATAGCATGTAATATGATAAAAATGATAATCTTTTAACATAAACAAGCATGTAATTTGTGTAGAGAAGGCCATGACACTTTTCCTTGAAAGTGCGGCATGATGCTTCATTCATCACATGCGCTCCATGTGGCTGCAGATAAGCCTTATGCGTCTCACCTGCCAGGCGATAAAGTCCTTCAGTTTGTCTATCTTCTCGAGGTCCTCTGGGTGCTCCTGTATGTACTTATCGTTGAAGAAGGCCTGGAGAAGAGGAAAGGAGGAGATACTAGAGTGAGTCTGTTTCTGTGAAAAGGACGAGGGTAAAATCTGAAGGAATAACTGGAAACGCGGAGGTGGTAATATAAATAAAATAAGGAACGGGGGGGAGAAAAAAAAACGGACGAGTCAAGGGCGAAACATTGGGAGGGGCTGTTAAGATGAGAAAAATTTTAGTCGAGACATCCTTCTCTCCTCCACTACCAGCACTATTTCACTGAGATGAAGGAGTGACCTGAGGGCAAGGAATTCACGTCGTTCCTCCTCTGACTCATACTGCACCGTTTCACAAGACCAATACGAATCTATTCCAGGTTGTGATATGAAAAACCAACAGGCCATCATTTCTTTTTTTTTTTTTTAATCCTCACACAAAGTAAAAAAAAGTAAAGAGAGTTTTCCTTTCCACATGAGCAGCTATTGCATTATGGTGTGAACCAGTGAGAGCAGAAGAAATGTGATGAAAAACAGGATACAAGTAAGACTGAGCACAGAAAGGGCACAAAAAATGATATAGGAAGACTTATGGGGTAGAGAGACATACAATATATGAGTAAGGGGCCATAAGTTATCATAAAATATTAAAGCAGATGGGAAAGGAGCTCCTGGGACTCCACATACACAAGATGATGGTTTCATTTCACAGCTGGAAATCAAACATGGGCCAAAAATTGGATCCCCTGAATTAGCAATGAAAATAGTTGGATTTATTAGAAATGTAAAATAGAACAACTGACATGAGTCAGAAGAACTTGTGGTCATCACAATGGGAAATTCATGTATTTACTTTGGTTTTAAGAGTTAGATGAAGAGAATGATACCTCCCTGATATCTGTGTTCCAGATATGAAGCTCAAGCAGCAGGTGGTTAGCTTAGCTTAGCATAAAGAATGGAAACAGGGGGAAACAGTTAGCCTGGCTCTTTCCTGCATCTGCCCATTGTGTCTTGTTTCTTTTTCTTTCTTTTTTTTTTTTACAGCACTAGACTAGATATTCTGACTTCTTTTTGTAACAAGTAGAGGCGCCCCCTGCTGGTAATTATTAAGAATGCATGTTCGAGACACAGACATTTGTTTCTCTGTTTTAGGAACGGAAATATTTAAAATAGAGCGAACAAAAAACTTTTATTCTAGGGTTCTTACTGTCAAGCATCTTATAACAAGGTTACAAGATGCTTGACAATTAAAAGACAAATTAAAAACACAGAAGAAAAACTACTTGGAAAAAGCAGAAGATTAAAAAACATCAATAGAGTAAAAGTGTGTTTAAGAATAGATTTGAAGATGACATTGAGTTTAACTGTTAACATAAAGGCATCACGTTGAGATTATAAAGGGACATAATGAAATGTTGATTACCTTTTCATAATTGGTAAAACCTCCCATGACAGCCGGGTCCACAATCCCGTTGAGGAGCATGGAGAGGGGGTTGATGGGAAGGTTGGGGTCGTTGAGGTGCCTCTGCACCATGCTGCTGATCTTCTCATTGGTCAGCTGCATCGTCTCCATGGCGTTCTCCAGAGGACTTATCTCCTCCTGTGGCGCAAATCAAATATTTTCAGCACTACTTCAGTTTAATATACACACATACATCACATCCGCCTTTGCGATTCCAACAATCTAGTAGAAATATTTTGCGTCCGTTGACTAGGGATAGGTTATTAGAAAACGGGCTTAGGAACCCTTAACTATGCACATAAATCACGCAGGATCGAGAAGCAATGAATCATTTTCCACTGCGCCCATACATGAACCTGCAACTGTCAAATGAAGATGGATCGCACGCTGGTGTGAGGAAAATTTCAGTTCCCATGTCAACAAAATATGATCGGCAATTCTGAGAAAAGATGAATAAAACACTTGAAAATGCCGTCATTAATTTCACTACAGCGTGCAAGAATATTGCGACTCAATCTGTTGAAACTCCACGTGGAGGCAATCTCATTATTTTAAATGGAACGAAAAAGAAAATCGCATCCTTGCAGCTTGCAAGTGAGGAGAAACATGAGTGGATTGTTGAGTAAATGTCAGACTTAGACCACAGCCAAAAAAAAAATAAAGATGTTGTGCCAGGGAGACAAATCTCCAATCTGTGCCGGTATGTCTCAGGCCAGCCTGATAAAAAGCACCGTCAGATGGAAGGCTTTAGCTTGGTGAATCTCAGCCCAGTCATTAAGCTTTAAATAGAGAGTGTAACCTCGGGGACCTGGCCTCTCCCTGGCTCATCTGGAGGGCAAGCTGCTCCTGACAGTATGTTCCAACCCAGCCTGAAGGAAGAGGCCTCTGCTTTGAATTAGTGTGGTGATGGAGAACAGCACTCCACCACACGGACTCGGGAGTTAGGGGAGGATCAAATCTTTGTGTAGAAATGATTGTGCTGAGGATGTAGAGACCAGACGGACCATTGTAGTGAGCTAAATGTCCAAGCCGCCTGGTGTGTGACTCTATAAATGCTGAATAAGCACGCTGTGGATAACACCTTGTCTGAAGATAAACTCCCTTTCAGAAATTAAAGTGACTAATCAAAGCAACAAAATAAAGAGTAATTGATTGCGTAATACTTAGCCGGGCTCATTACGCTAAGTAGTGCGTTTGTTTTGGGACAAACTTAATGACACATTAAAAGGATGAGGCGGCTGTTTGGGCTCTGAGTGATACTGTAACCTGCTCGCTGCACTCCACAGTCCCTCTTCCACCAGACAGCATCCCGGCCCCCAAAAACAGGGACAGCAGACCTGAATTTTAATTAGATGAAACAACATGGCTAAAATAATGAAATTTTAATGCAGCTTCAGTGGGATGGAGGGGAAATGAGCCCGTTCCAAGTGCTACAGTAAACACTTCAAGTCATTTGCTGCAGCTGTTGGACCGGGCGCTCATCAGTGGGTTTTCAACAGAGCAGCCCAGGTATTTCTATTACAGGAGAATCAGCAGTGAGTGAGTTCTAGTTGTATTTGTGCTGTGTGGCTATTTCCAGTGGAAACAGTCTTTAAGGAGTGCTTGGGGAATCAATGTGGGCCCTCTGGCAGAGAGAGAGGACGTGTCCCGTCGTTAGTCCGGGGAGTGGCATGCCTGCGTCCACACCGCTGTCTATACAGCTTAAGTGGACAAATCATATCGATTGCTTCTGAGCAGGGCTGCAGATCCTCATCTGATTAGCAGGACTGCCTGGCACACAGGCCCTTTATACTCACTGTGGAGACTGACTTGACTTCAAACCAGCGCAGGATGCCAGGCAGTTTGTACGCCGTCGTGTACGTGGTCCTCTCAATCCACATGTTCTGTTGACAAAGTGACAAAGAAACGAAATCACGACACGGCCGAGGAGGAAATCCACTGACATGACGAGGCTCTGCTGCTGCTGTCTGTGAGCCGGTCCTATGGAAACACTGCAGGCGTGAGACAGAGATGATGTAATGCTTGTTCAATCAGAGCCCATTGTGGAGGGAGCTGCCGGGATGGGGGTGTGCACTACCTCCCTGTCTGGACGGCAGCTCATTAAAGGCCGCTCACAGACGGCCGTAATGAGATGGAATCTCCTCTGATACCTCAGGAGCGCTTCATCTTGAGAAGGAAAACACTCACTGCAGGGATGAGCATCTCACTTGCAGAGGGTTTCAACATTTCAACACTTTTTTTTATTAGTGGGTAATAAGAATAAAACAATAAATAAGTAAAGCGAGTCAGGTTTGGAGGATCATTACTGCCTACAGTGGGGTGAGTATGTTGGTGTTTGTTTATTGTTCATCACATCAGAGTGTCAGTCAAAATAAGGCTGAGAAGTTTTTACCTTTAGAGACCTGCAGGAATGATGCTCTCAACCAACATTATTGTATTTAAAATGGCTTTAATGGGTTTATATTGGTATCACATGAACTTAAAGCATCCATATGTGATGATCATCCGTGATATCTTGTATGGAAGGGGCTTAAATAATGCTGCAAATGTAAAAGTTTGGTGTTAATCAGAGTGCCCTCAACTCAAGCTACAATTTTCTGAAGAAAAATGGCGTCTCTGGGTACCAACAACTTTCCCCTCTTTTTATATAAGCCCTCTTTTTGATAACAATATGCAATTTAAAATTGAAAACATGATGTTTTTCTCAATAGTGTTATTTCATCATTAAAAATCACCTGTTATGTTTTTTCTAGAGGGGATTTGAACATTTTATTTATTTCACGTCGCAAAAAATAATCAAATTTAGTGCACAATCTGTATGTGATATTGTATCAAACAAAAGAAATTGCACCAATGACCCATGAGAAATAATTCTTGCATGGGAATGACTATTAACCCTACCTCTGAAAAATGTGAATAAGTGCATAACCCAATACACAGTGTTTATCATAGATTTATGACTAAATAACTTTAGGTTATCATATCAAGCATTATTCATACGTTTGGGAAAAAACAGTACTTAACAGCAACAGTGCACTACACAGATAACCATCTTATTTAGTCCCGGTCTTCTTTTGGAAACCAGATTTGCTCTATTAAATAAGAGTTCTGCTTTTCCTATTGATTTACTCAGCTAAAAAAACTAAAAATCTGTGTGGAAACCTCCCAAGCTGAATCTCAAACTAAAATACAGCAGCAACGTATAATAAATTAGAAAACAGCAGTAGTGACACCTCGACAAAGCAAAACGGATCCAAGCAGAGAAAAGGAAAAGATTTCCAGCTTTAGCGCCTTTCACAAAGACTGTCAAACGTTTTTTTTTTTATCAGGTTTGGAGATCATTATTCTGCCTTATGTAACTTACTCTGCTAAGTACATTATTTGGCAGACGTGCATTTTTTGCCCTGTTAGTGGAGCTGAGTCACTTCTTCTTATTGTACATATAACTGTGTGTGTGTGTGTGTGTGTGTGTGTGTGTGTGTGTGTGTGTGTGTGTGTTTGTGTGTGAGTGAGTGAGACAGAAACAAGAAATATTCGAGGGGGAAACCTAATCCATGTTATGTAATATAGGTTTACCAGTTTTGTGTAGAATTTGTCAGTATTAGAATATAGAATTTAAAGCCCCAGGAAAAGATAGAAAGATCAAGATTTTAGTTCAGGAAAATTAAGTTATTATACATTATATATACAATTTATTACATGGTTAATAAATGAAAGAAATTAGAAACAGAGAAATTAAATAAAGTAAAATAAAATTAACAACTGTGATGAAGATCACAAACATAAATTATTGTTGTTTATGTTTATATATATATATATTTTTTTATGTATTTTAAAAGTTTTATACCAAGTTTTTATTGATTCAAACTAGCCAAGACATTTTCATTTTATTTTAAGGGGCATTAACTTTACGCTCGTTGTGATTGCAATGTTAACAAAACATTAATAAAATCCTTTACAAATAAATAAAATGAACTAGATAAGTGAAAGTGGAAAAAAAAGGGAAGGAGTAATTACCGCAAACTCGTTGTCTGGGTCCTTCTCCCCTTTCCTCACCGGCCTGGAATACTGGAATTTATGGACTTCATTTACTGTGTAGAAGCTGGGGAGAGAGAAAATCAGTGTCCAAGTAAATTAAAACTGTTATGGGCAATCTACTGCCTGATTCAAAGGTTGATTGCTTTGCTTCAGGTCAAACACAGGACAGGGCCCCTCCAGGCTCGGCTCTGCCAGGAACCGTGCCGTTTAGCATGTTGGTTTTCTGCTGAGCAACCCAAGGCCGGCCTCATCTGCATGGGAAATGAGCTCATTTCTGGGTCACACATGTCACTGGCAGCACCTGAGGTCAGTCCGAGATGTCAGACGTGAAGAGAGGCTGCAGCGGGCACATGACTAGCAGGGATGAACTTTGCCAAATCAGGTTAATAGACTTTTCACACTTGGAAAATGACGGAGTTGCACAGTGGCTGTGGGAGCAGCCGTCTGGGCCCATACATGGTCCCTCACATCGACACATTAGCGGATCCTTTTTATCTGTCTCAGAAACCCACATTCACTCTCCTCTGGGGAAATGAACACAGACACATTCCCACATAAAGAATATTGCTTTTTGCAGCCCTAGAATAAACGCCATATGTTCCAAAGAACATGCTTTGCCTTTATTAGCAAACAATTATGAATAAAATATGAAAGGAGTCAGTGCCGTTCCAAAAACGCTGCCCTTTTATGTTTGTGGCAGCGGCGATAAGTGTGTGCAGATGGGATGCTACAACATTTGAACTTTTTTTTTTTCCCACTCAGGGCTGTTTATGTATTGCTAATGACTGGACCACACATTCAAACCGCACAGAGAAACAGGTCCTACTGGTGCCCGAGCCATTTATATTCTACAGACGTCACATGTCCCCTTCTGTGCCTGGTCACAAAGGGCAACACACTGTTTAATGAACATGATGAGGACCATTCTGAAATCAGCTGAGAAAGCTAAAAAAAAAAAAAAAAAAAAGAAAGACTGCGCCTCTGAGCTTCTGATCTAATAAACAGATTAATAAAGCAGCTTTAAATCAGCTGCGCTACCCCAATTAAGCCTTTTACATGTCATTAGCTGGCGGGCGAGATATGATGCAGCGGCAAGGTCTGGACAAAGCAAGGTCAGAAGGAGGGGGAGGACTAGGGGGTGGGGGGGGTTTGACCCTTTGGCTCATACAGCTCAGTCTCATTGCTATGCACTGCTGCTCTTTTTCACTGAATGAGAGAATAAATGAGAGAAAACAGAGGGAGATAGGGACAGGGAGAGCTGGAGGAGGACGGAGAGCTGGCAGGAACAGAGAGACGGACGGACAGTTGGTGTGGAACAGTCCTCCATCAGTCGCTAAACACGGCTGCCTAATCGAGGCTATTAGCGGAGTTACATATTTCAATCAGACACAGTTAGCAAACACGCCAACAGGCAGCTGCAGGGCGATGTGACCGGCGGTGCAGGCTTGTGATAAGATCAGTGCGCAGGTATATTTGCCTAAAGGTTTTCCAAGTAAATGTCTTCTTTTAATTATGCCCATCGATGCGTTGGGTGGCATATCAAAGTGAATTTGCACAGCTGAGCGATGCTGGCGTGCAGATTGGGCAAACAAGAGGGAGCGCCGGGGCCCGATGTTTGCCGCGGCCCCGGCCGGCGACACAAAGGTATTAATGATGTCAGAGAAACAATGTTGTACTTGGCACAGTGACTAATAGCAGATGGCCGGAGCAAGTTAATAACCACGAGAACGACAAGAAGGTCAGCCGCTGTTTGTTTTACACAGACACACATTTACATCAAGATTTAATGGCTTTCACCACAGAGGTCCTCTGCACACGGCGCGGCAAAAAAATGCTAATGCACTTTTGCATGTCATCACAAGCTTTTCTAAATTGTTTTTGAGTGACTTGGGGGAAAGTAAATTGGGCTTGGTGAATTGAAACGCATGCTGTGTGACTTCACTCGGTGAATTTCTGCGTGTGTGTGTGTGTGTAGCGGGGGTTTCCTGCTCACCTCACTATCTGTTCAGAGACGGGTTTGTTTTGGAACTTGGCAGGCAGGTCCAGGATGGGTTTAACGGTGAAACACTGGATGTCTTCAGCAGAAACATTAAGGAAATAAATGAAACTCAAATTGAATAAAATACATCAGGACGTGGTTATAATTCACTGTCGTCGTTAATCGACATGAAATGAAATGAAATTGTTATGTGCAATTATAATCAAACGTTTGACAAAATTCAATTAGCCAAATCAATGATTTTAAGGGAATTGTGTTACAAAATATGATTAACTGAGTTACGGAGGTTTTTGTTTTATACATGTGAAGCATTTTGTTGAGAAATGTTGCACTAAAAGAAGTAGTTTAAGTTTTTTCAAATTTGAGATATTTTTTAAATGGCCAACCTTAAATATGAATATCAGTTTAAGTGTTATATTTAGACATTTCTCAGCTATTTACATTGCCATCATACAACACAGTTTAACTTTAAGTTTGGGGAACTGCAATCATTATTAAGGCCCTTTCAGAGCCACCAGACTCCACTGACAGAAACATGATTTTTCCTTGCAGGACACAGGAATTGTTGTATGATTCAAACAATAAACATTATGTTTTAGGAGCTACAATCATTATAAAGGCTCTCTACAAAGGCACCAGACTCTTTTGGCTAAAAACACTTTTGTTGTTTCTTGTGGGACACAGGACACTGTGACATGAATGAATTAACTGATCAAGGCACTGCCAAAAAGGAAACTCCTGTGTTCTGTGAGGAATTTTTTTTTTTTTTATCAGAGGAGGCTGGTTGGGTTTCATTAGAGCATAAATGTAAATGATTGCAACATGTAAACTCACAGTGCTGTCTGACAGGAAGGTAAATCTGTACAAAAAATCTGCAGTTTTATTCTCTAATTATATTCCTAATATTGCATGCTTTAAAACTAATTTTGATTTCTTTTTAAGCCGGTCCTTTTAAATTGCTTCTTCGCTGGTACTCCTGCCTGCTTCTGCAAACTGCATTTATCCAGCATTTCAAAAACATACCAGCATGTAATATTGTGTATTATTGATACTGATATGAATTCAAACCATGTCTCCCAGCCCGACAATTACTTCCTATTAGTATGCAAAAAACACATCTCCTTTCATTTTGTGCAGTGGCTGCACCTGAAGAAATAATCCTGATGAAAGTATAAACTAAAAAGCAAAAAAATGACAAAACATCTTCTGCTTCTGTTAGGAATGAATCAGTGATTCGTGCAGAGGATACATTGTCCCGAGGAACACTTTGTGTCCTCGCTGGGCGGCGTGGTCGTCTTCATCTTCTCTGCATTGGGAAACTGCGTGAGGAGACGCGCCTCGAAGTCCTCTCGGCGCTCGTACTCCTTCCCACGGTAGATGAACATTTTGTTCTGGAGGACAACAACAAATAAATAAAAAAAAACAGTTTGGACATGTACTGTGCATCAAGGCAGACACCCAGCCATGCAAGCAGGTCGTCTGCTTTGGGCACATTATGCAGACGTTAAGTACACTGTCGCTGTTTTATGAATATGGCAGAACTGAAGCTTCAGGGTCATTTAACAGACTGTTTCATAAGAGATTAGAGTCATTCAGAGATGACAGGAAGGACGGACCTTAATAATGTCAAAACAATAACATGAAGAGAAAACTTACATCAATGAGAGCAGCTTTGACTTATAAATGCACTTGGCAGGGTTAAACTACATTTTCATAACCTCTGCATTAACTTCTCTGAAAGTAGGGTGAGGGAAATCCCAACAGAGTGGGCTGGCACAGGGAAGGACTTATATTTTTTTTGTTTTTAATATATATATTACATAACAAAAAAACAACCAACAACCCCACACTGGCGCTTCCTAACAGAATTAGTAAATTATGACGATGATCTTCTATTTACAGGTTAAAAGCTCCTGAGCTGTGAGGGCCACATGTAGACTGACACCTGCAAACATCACCAGCAGCTGAACTACAGCTCCTGATGAAGCAGCCTTTCATCCAGTCTAAAGGTTCAGACGTGCTGCCAGTTACACGTCGGCGTGGGGAGATTGTGGAGATCTTGGCACATGAGGAAGGGCCCATTCACATCTCTGACCGAGGGACAATAGCTTTAACATTTCCTTCTTTCTTTCATAAACTATCACGGCACAACAGCTCACACGCAGCCAGTCCTATGCACATCACAATTCCCAAATTAATTAAAGGATTTGCAGCCATGAAATATGCCTGGGGCCGTTCCTGAAATTTGCTTTGACGGAAAAAACACGTCGATTTCCAGTCACTCCTTCCAGCCGCGGGAGAATCTGCCTCATAACGCAGCGCTGCAGATCTGCTTCCAATACTTTTCTCTTAATCATTGAAATCTCGTCGAGGACATCTAATCTTTTCACATCACGTTGTACTGTATTCCTATTCATAAGACAGGAGCACATTTGCACCGTGTTGTTGAGCATTCTGGTCGTGTCTAAAGTAATCTCAGTGTCACGATTCTCATTTTCATTATCCTCAAACCTACACTGGCTACTTCTGGCAAAGAAAATCACTGTCATTGAGAGAATAATTCATGCACAAATGGTCTTTTCTTTCTTGGCTGGTGGGTAGAAAGGCAATTTCATACAGTCAAGTGACAAAGCAGCTCCAGTTCATATAGCTGCAATGTCATCAAGCTCAAATGAAGCACAGAGAGTCGAGATTTCAGCTCTCTGGATGGACGATTTGTAATGCATGGGAAAAAAGGACGATGAGGTATCTATTTGCAGGGAAAACTGCAAAGTGTATACGTCCTTTAACTTTTCTATGGCGTCATACAATGTGGAACAGAGGCTGACAAAAAGGTCATCTTGTTTTATTCCCAAACAAAAATAAGTTATACGAGACGAGTGCTCCTGAAAATGCATGAGCCAGTAACGTTCCTTCATCTCCCTGAGTGTGCTCCGGGGTCCGTCTGAGGAACACGGTGAGTGATACGACATGACAGCTCGTATCCAGAGTGTCTGAGAACGCGCCGTGTTAGGATACATATTTCAAACCAACTTTCACACACCCTCAGCTGCTCTTTAAGCGGAGCGCTCACAGGAAACTCAATACGGGGATTAAGTAAAGTTTAGGATTGATAGGAGGAGAAGGTGGAGGAAAACGCAGTCTGGATGTAAAGTGAGAGGAGCAATTGTCGAGTCTTTGAGGTGCTGAGAATACCTTTTAATGTGCCTAAAAAACAAGTCGGGATCTTTTTTAGAACAAACAGGTACAATTGAAGCTTTCAGTTATGCTTCAAAGCGTCTCGGCGAGGTGCTGCGGCTTTCAAGGTTGAAATGATGACTTAACAGATAAATAATCTGTGCCAGGCTTGTTTTATAACTAACAGAGGAGATAACAAGTGTCTCTACAAACAAAACTACTACAAGAAAAAAGATGAAAACTGGGTCCCATGACGTAACTACAGAATTTTACAATTAGCAGGCACCTTAGTGTCCCAGGACATTAACGACTAATAAATCATAAGGAGCTGAATCAAGCACTCTTGCATAAAATCAATTCTTAAGGGGGGTTGGATACAAAATGCCTTTATCAGAGTATTGATTTTCTCACATAATTGACTTTTCCCCCGGAGGACACTGCGATGCTGCAACATAAACAGCATCATAGGGTGTGAAACAAAAACCCTCCGAAGCACATTTATCTTGATAAGTAACCCGCAGTTGAACCCTTCCTGTGTACTCACGTGGAAATCTTTCAGCAGGATGATAAAATACATCAACAGGGCACGTAAACGCTGAGCC
>JAOWBC010000617.1:5722333-5734196 GCA_028566105.1 Hypoplectrus providencianus
CTAGAGTTGTGGCTCAGCTGGTGGTTAGTTCCCTGACGATGGCAGATTAAATGTCTAGGTATCCTTGGGCAAAATACTGAATCTGTGTCTGAATGAATTCTGGTTGCACTGTTTAGGGAGCCCTTGGCCACCAGTATGAATGTGTGTGTGAATTGTTGAATGAGAACCAATCGTAGTATAAAGTACTTGGATTGGCCGCAAAGACTGGAAAAGTCCATTTACCACTCCAGTTGACAAAGGACGCCAAGGAAAAGGTGCAGCAGAAGATGATCCTGATTTATGTGGACAAACAAGACCATGCCTGCATCCATCTTCAACTCTAAGTCAAAGGAACAACACTTGGTAGCAGCTGGGCCAGTGTGCTGAGTTTGGATGGTGAGTTGCGCAGCCTTGGTGCTTGTACTGGTTCCCAGTGTACTGACAGAAGCTGAGGTATCCTTTGTTTCACCGAAACTGGTTGGGATCTTGGAGTGCCTGATGGCCAATTGCAGCTTTAACCTTGAGGTGAATAATCGAAGGTGGAAGGAGCTGAAGGGATTGGATTCCAACCAAATTACTTGATTGATCCACTGATTAACTGAAACAGTCATTTGTCTTCTATCGTTCTTATCAATTGTGATGCATTGCTACAAATTAAGCTAGCTCTACCTCAACAGAACGTTGCTATATTCATGCACCTGCAATATAAGTGTAATAGTGTAATAATATAACACTGAAAAAAGGGGGGAATTCTGTAAAATAAGTTCTTTAATCCAGAACAATTTTCTTCCTGCACTGTTTGTACTTTGTACAAGAACTTTTACTTGAGTTAATGACCGGAATATTTCGGGCTCTCATGTGGTTGGTCCAGCTGACAGACAGTTTTCCTACACAGTAAGTCACCCTGCTGCTTCTTGATAATGACTTTGATAAAACTGTGTTGAGCGAAATCATATTGGATGTTATCCCTCCTCGGGGGGCACTATTTTAAGACCAGCTGACAGGATACGATCACAGCCATCCAAGTTCACCGCACTTTGTGGGCAAGACAATATCACTTGCCTGCATAAAGAGCAGATCCACACACACACTGACAGACATAAGCACACGCTGTAGCAGTACACCCAGAGCGGGCTTTGAAGGTGGTGCGTTTAGCATTTAAATGAAAGCTCTTTAAGTATGTGCGAGGATGGAAGATTAACGTAAGGCTTCTAACCTACATTGGCATGTTGGCAAACAAATGCCCATACAGACGGCAGCAGCTGGTGACGCTATGCAGTGTGCAGCATTATGTCAAAAACATGTTTTATGACTCTCCCACTGTTCCCTCTGTAAAGCTGTGTCTTAATCTCATTACTGCAGAATTACCATTCAAAACAGACACGAGAGCGAGAGTAGACAACTGTCACCGCATTAACAAAGCAGCGTAGTAGGAAAGCCATGTAAAGGTCAGCCTGTTCTTTGCAGCTTACAATGCCAGAAAGCTCAGACTGGAGAAGCACTGGCACCGAAATGACTGTGCACAGAGCAGTTGGGAGGCTTACTGTCAAACATCTGTGTCACTACATGTACAGGGAGTCTAGAATAAGACTCAAATGGTTGATTTATGTTTACACAGAGCTGAAAAAACAAGGCTATGGATTACCTCTTTGACAACAAATGGCCAGGTTTGAACCAGGGTTATCTGGTCAGTCGACTCAGGCTAATTCCTGAACATAATAATTCAAATACAACCAGGGACCAATGCATCCCAGGTACCTCATTATTGATATCATGGTGTAGATATAGCGCACACAGCTTTTCAACCAAGTGTTACTTCAGGTCAAATTGTGTATTACGTGGAATAATAATGTATGCAGGAGGATAATTTTTTCTTTAGTATCTATAGATCTATATCTATAGTACCTTACTGTACATTGAAGCTATGAAAATATATCTAATGTATATGCTTGACAAGTGAATAACTGCCTTGTTTTAGAAAATTCCTGCATTCAAGCTCTTCCTCAGAGTTTTTTTCCCCTATTTCATTCTCTTTCTTTTCCTTCAAAAGAACAAAAAAACAGCCCCTCTCTTTGGCCTTGTCTCCGTCTAAAGGGAAGACGTCTCTCTCCTCCTCTCTCCGGTCCTACAGTGTTTGCTGCTTCAGTACTGTTACCTGAATAAACTTCTGCATTACAGCTTTATTTTATTGCCTGGACAAGTTACTTTTAACTGCTTTTTGCTCTCTTAGCTGGGCTCAACATGGGTCAATATTCACTACCAATCAGTTAAAGAAACTGTGACTCATCTTCAGCTTATTTTTGTCCTTACTATGGACCACCAGGAGCTCTCAAACCTCAAAGTGTTGCTACATATCCATGGTGTCTATCTGTGAGTTGTTCCAGTGTACAGTAGCTGCAGACATTCTTGCACTGTTTGTTTACAGTATGGGCTCCACGATTAAAAATTTGTCCAGCAGGACCCGAAAGGCAGGAAGCCTATCTGTCCTGGGTTTGGAAGCTGAGCTTGTGGTTCAACATTGGTTGAGCCACTGGTGTGCAGGGAGTGGAATAAATAAGTCCAGACTGGTCTCCTTTTAAAAACACCAAAATAGGGTGTTTGTATAGGCAGCACAATACAACTCAGATCTCCACTTATCTCCACTCTCCACTAATGAATGAACGAACTACCATAACATGCTGCTGTATTGCAAGCAGCTTTTGCCAAATTGGTGACAATTGGTCGATTCTGTTGATCTTGTTGACTAGTCCTTAGCTAAGTGCACCTAATAAACTGACAAATACATGTATCTGACAGTTCTTACTAAAACATGTTTCATACTTTACTTTAAGCTGACGTCGCATTGCAGTTACCAAATTGAACTCATAAAGATTTCAAGAATCTCTGACACCCACAGGACCACGCAGTTTGTCTAATGTAACCACAAGTGGAGTTGTGAGGGTTTTCAGCGAGCCTTTTTTCAACAGCACACTCCTGTTCGTCCAAATCTGATGCCCATAACCTCACAGGTACATCTTTTTTTGTTTTTGTTTTTTATCTTGGTGGGTGGTAGGCTGTACGGGGGCAAACAGGATCACAACATCATTGGCAGTCTTTTCATTCTCTGTGAGTCCTGCTTCCTTCCTGCCTTCCAGAGCTGCCCTCCAGGTCCTGGATTAGTCATGGAGAGAACTCCAAACGGCAGCCATCCAGCTTCAGAAAGCCTCTCCTAATGAGTCTGTGAGGGACTGATGGCATGGGTTATCGAGTTAAAGAGCTGCTTCTTCAGCTCGTCTGGGCTTTCATCTTTTCATCTGCCACGCTGGGCTCCCAGAGAACTCCCCATTCATCTCTCCATCTACCATTCTTACACATAATTAACAGCACCGCAAGAAACTTCTGGCGTCATTTGGGGAAATGAACTGATTCTGAGAAGGTCATCTGATGTTAACTCAAATCTAATACATTAGGAGCTTGATCTAAATAAGGCTGTAAGGCATGAAAAAGACTTGTTATGTATTTTTTTGCATATCAATCAAAGACCAAAAATAATAAGCTGTTCCTTTTATCTTAATTTTAACCTTTAAAACACGCTTGTTAGACAAAATTTTACTTAATCTGGTAACTGGTAAGTAACTTCAGCAGTTAAAGTGTTGCTCAATTTGCTCAATATATTAAACAAATTAGGGTTGATCATCAACGCAATTTGTTAATTAGGTCTTTTTGTTGCTGCAACAGCAACAGCTGTTCAAATGTCTCTTGTCATGACTGGAGGAAAGCATCGCCAATGAACATTGTTCAGATTGATGATGATGACAGCACTTAGTGATTCAGCACATCCTGGATGTAAGGTTGGAGAGCACAGAGGGCTTGAAAAGTTTACTGTGCAAAGCTGTAAGGGAGCACATTTAGCTGACTGTACAAAGCAGCCAGCAGCTGTTGTTTGGGAAAAAATGTGATGCAAGATTTTACATCCCTGGGAGAAAACTGACACAAACTATAGTGCTTAAGCAAATGCCAACTTGTGCTAATTCTGTAAGCTGTCATTAACAAAACTCACAGTTTAAGGCACTTGCAGCTCTGAAAATGAATGAATAAATTCATATTATTGCCATTTCCAGTTACCTGAAGCTTTTATAATATCGCCATGTTTAAGGAGCTCTATTTTTTTTTACGTTTATCTATGTTAGTTGTACAAGGAGCCCTCAGTTTGAATCTGCTTGTTTCATTTTGATGTAAATAATGCAATTAAAATGTAGGAGCCCTGCATAACAAACAATCCAAAGAGTGGGGCGACAAGTGGGACATAAAGGTCAAGATCCACACAGCCTGACAAACGTATGCCTTACATGTCTGTATATATAGGATATATAGAAGATAATATGAACTTTGTATGTTATTGTCAGTTTGGAGAACAAGTGTGAGTCCATCTTGACTGCCTGTTAGCTGTCACAATCAAACCACGGTCAGTTGGCATGGGGGAAAATGGCAGTCAATGGCTAACCAGCCTGATGCTGCTGTTCCTGGGGCAATTAGAGCCCATAAATCAGTTCACAACCTGGAGGAAGTAAGAGGCGATGGGAGGAGAAGAAGGAGTGGGAGGAAACGACTTCTGCTACTGCTGATGCCCATCTCATTAGTGGTGCTATCATAATGTGTGGACATGAAAGAACCGTCTGCCGGTGCCGTGGGTGGCTATCTGTGTGCTGAATGTGGCATGTGTTGATTGCCCAGAAACAGGAAACTGTGAGGAAAGACTGAGGGATATTCAAATAAATGTGCCCAATGAGTTATGACGCTCCAACGAAAAGGAAAACTTGCTATGGACCTTAATAACGTCTTTTAGTGAATTGCTCTAGATTTACAGCAATGGTTCGGTCTTATCACTCTCATTAATCCTTTTTCCAGCAGCAGCAGGCAGCTGTTTACAGCAAACAAGCTCTGTGTTCACCACCTGCCCAGCACTAATGGGAAGGACAGAGTTAACAGCTAGCTGCTGATTATAGTTAAACGTCTAAAGCTTAAGAGCCAGACTTTTTTCTCAGCATGTGGTGGGGACCAAAACAGGGCTAAAAGGGGAGTGAATGGTTAACTCCCAATGAAGCCAAATACTGGCCCGAAACTGTAAATTAACTGCTTCAAACTGGGCAAAACATTAGCCACAAGAAAAAATAGGTCCATGGCGTAAAGTGGGGAGGCCAATTGCTCCTTGAGTACTTCCTAACTCTCTGCTTCAAGCACCCTAACTCAGACCACATGATTTTTTTTGACTGAGCCTTCATATTAACCTCAACTACAAAATTTGAGATAAAAAATTCCTGACTGCATTAGCATGGTTGCAATGCCATCACTTTGCCAAAATCTTTCCATACATACGTAAAGAGTTAATTCCCAATCGTGACCATCCAGCAAGAATTAAAAAAATCTGGGCTTGCTTCGACAAAACTTTTATTTTGCCATAATGGCAAACATGCACCCACACACAGAAACTCACAAGGTAAAAACATTACCAGCCACACACTGATGTGACTGGTAAACATGTAAATTAACTTTGGGAGCAAGAAGTGGCCCTAGTGCAATGCTACAGCCTGAGATGTGACACTTGAAGCTTGCAGAGACTTCTGTGAATTCAATCAGTCTCAATACACAGCAAAAACAGCTCACACAGACACAACTTTAATGCTTTTAGATAGTTAATGCAAAACATTTATATCTATCTCATGGGAGAAATGGATGTGTCATCTTGGGTTTTCACTGTGGGGAGCAGGAAACAACCGATCAAACGCAGTCTGATGGATGGTAAAGAAAAAAAAAAGGTTTTGCTAATTGGTCGCAAAGCCGACACCTGCGGTATTCAAACACGTTCAAGTATAAAGACTGAGATGAGTCAGACTCTGACAGGCTTATTTTTCATTGAGTTGAACAATGATTTAACTCCAGCAAGTGGCTCAATGCACTCACTGGAATGCAGAATTAATCTAACGCCTGTCACAAACAAGTGCAGGTAGACAAAAGGGTTCGATTGGGGAAGATTCTGCCGAGTCATGGGAAATGAGACTGAGAGGCAAAAATAAAACATTTCATACGCAACAAAGAATGATCTGAGAATGAACTGCTGGGAGCTCTGTGATGCTCCTCACATCCCCAAAGCTGTACAGGATCTTAACGTGTGTGTAGAGTCAGTGCAGTGCATGCACGTCACAGCAATGTTGCATCATCACCAAGCTTAACAAGCGTCTTCTGCACGGTGACCCCGGTGGGGGATGCTGTTTTTTTTTTAGAGTGGAGGTGTGAATCCTGCCTTGTAATAGTCAAATGGACTGATGAAAGCAATAAAACGCTAACTGAGTTGTATTGCAATCTCTCGTCAAATGTCCGAGCTTGTGATGATGTTGGGAAGGTTTTGGGCAGGAAGTCAAACAGCTCACTGTGAACTCGGGGGTGCCTCTGTGAGCGCTGCACCTGCCACAAATGGCCACTTTGATGCTATGCTCAAACAGATACAGCTCCAGGTACTCTAAGTGATGTGAGAATCCTTGTTGTTTCAATTTTGGTGTTCTGTGTTGTTTTTTGTCCGATGCATGCTCCAATAAAAGGGAACCCAGTTCACCCAGTTTTTACATATGAAAGACTGTTTACAGGTGTTGGGGAGTACTACTGCATGTAAATAAAACTTTTGTGTCTTCAAAAACAGCTGCATGGCATCTGTTGCAAGTCCTTATTGTGCCTCCAGTGTACAGTTAGTGGGGTGACCTCATAGCCTCAAACATGCAAACTGTGGTTGTTTCGTTCCCATGTCAGAAAAAGTCCAGATAGCGCACAACTTATTATTTTAATTAGAAATCAGTAAATGTGTACCTAAGTATTGTTTTGTTCTGTTTTATCAAGAGAGGAAAGCATTGTTTAGGTCAAATCTGATGTTTACACTGACATACGAAAGCCTGATCCCAGACACTTCCACACTGCCAAGCCTATTAATTAACGCTGATATTGGAATCAAAGTGTGATCGGTGCACTCCTAATTAAAATAAACAGAATTATTTACTTCCATTATCTTTTATTAATACAACAGATGTAACAAATGGAAGAAATGTGTCAAGTGGAAGGCTAAATTTACCCAGATATATCCCAGCATTGCAAAGAACTAACAGGAAAAGAAGAACTGAAGTTTGCTTGGAGTAAATTAACACGGACTTCAGCATGTTCTGACTCACTGGATAACACAAAAAGCTGCTCTTATTCTCAAATAAATAATTAAGCTTCCTCTTTAATCAGAATTCTCCCATTATGGGCAGTGAGCACAGAATCCCTCAGACAAAAAAAATTGCTGCAGGCTTGTACTGACATCACAAACAGCATTCAAAACCATTTCTTTTAAAGGGAGAATCGCAATGCATCTAAGACAATAAAATTCCTTTGATTTGAAATTACAAAGAATTACCAGTTACATGAGCTCCTACAAGGACAACACGCCAAAATAAAGGACCGGCCTGGTGGCATTCCAGCTGCATTTTGCATAATGGAGGCACCAGATTTCATCTTTCTAACAGTCCATTGAGAGTGTGTTATAGGAGTGTAATGCTAAATTGGGACGCTCTTTTAACAGATATGTAAATTTCACACTGACCAGCGTTCAAAACAAATCTACAATAATGCTGTTGAGGAAGATGGAATTCTCTTTCTTTGTTATTAAAAAACTGACTTATGTTTTTTTCTCTGACAGTTGTTGCCTTGCCATTGCATAATGGAGGACTTCAGCACGTTCTGGTACATGTCTCTTCTGTAAAGATACAAATGGAAGAAGGGCAAAAAAAAAAACAAAAAAAAAACACAAAAGCGCCTTTAAATACTTTTCGAGCTCTTACTTCATCTGTCAAGTGCATAAAAGCGCAGCTCTTGACTAAACTTCTAAACTGCAGAAGCACCTTTCATCTCTTTTTATATTTCAAACAAAAATGGAATCAGGCAAGGTTCACATTAATAAAACAGAAGGCCGTGGCAGCACAACAAGCAACAAAGTAAAGAGATGCTGAGACTAAGTTTGGAGATTAGCAGGCAGCATACACCCGAGCATCTATAATTCATGTGATTGTTCGCGGCTGCGCTGGCTGCTCATCTGATTGCTGCACTGCTGAGGCCTTGTGCCGATATTTGCATGGAGAGAAAAACATTAGAAAATATCCTTACCCACTTCTGACTGCTGTTCCTTAGCAACAACAGTGTGGGGAGTTTGAAGCGGCGTGCTTTATGAGTGTGTTTGTGTGAGCGCGTGTGTGTCCGGCGTCGTCGTACTTACTTATTTTGCATCATGTTCATTATGACCCAGTCTGAGGGGTAGACGTTTTTCCCGATGAGATCTTTAAACATGATAAATGTTTCCATTAGGAAATCCTGCAACAGAGAGAAAGTTTTCAAAATGAAAACTGTTATTCTTCCCAGCGCCGAGATAAGAGCAATCTGAAATGAACTGTTAGGAGTTTGTGGCTTTCAGGCAGAAACAGCTTTGAGATTAGTTTTTAGGGTCAAGGTGAGACATATATTTCTCTCCTCTTGAGACCAATAATCCCAGTGTGTTTTTAATGCTGTTTTAGTTCACTGATCTTACAATACAGTGAGACAAACCTTGTGATATTTAGTAGAGCAGATACATAATTATCAGCTATTAAGCAGAAAATGACATCTTGAAGACTGGGTTCAGTTTTTCTCTCTAACTCTAACATGACTTCAAATTACAACACAAAATCATCAACTTTCACAATTAGATTTCATTTTAATTTTCCTCCTTCTTTACCTTCAATAGCTTTCTCTAAATTTGACTTTCAGCTAAATACCAAAAACCATAAATATGCATGTTAATCTATTTCTGGCTGTGGATGTTTCACTCCTGGATGGATCCCTGTGCTTTGCGCTGGTGTGTTTAGACAACAACAGCGAAACAACAAAGTCCTCTGGGCTGCAGCCAGTTCTGAAATGTGGATATGGCCCACGCCAGCTTCAGGAACAATAAATCTGTGGGAAGATCCAGCTCCATCCCAGTGATTGTTTAGCCTGCTATGGGAAGCAGACAGCGGCCTCAAACAAGCCCTGTGTAACAATCATGAAGGTCGGAGAGTTCTATTTGTGTTGATCCTCTTTTATTCTTCAGTCACCCTAAAAATCTCCTTCAAGCCTCAATAAAAACATAAATACCCAGAAATAAAATCTGTTCTGACTGAACAGAGGAGTGTACCACCAAAGCCAGTTTGACAAAGCAAGAATTTCTTTGCGTTAGCTGTTTCAACAAAGCCGAAAAACCTTGCAGGCGTCGCTAAGGTCAACAAGATCTCCAACCTAAACGACTGAACAGAATAGAATTTAATATTTTGTCAATACCAGCAATATTAACACATTCTCGTTTGGGGCGTTTGTAAAAAAACGGCCCGATGTACAGTGGATCAACCTTCGAATATCACACACGCCTCACAAACTAAAATCCAGAGGTGGCTGGGCTTTTAACAGTAACAGAATCAATAACGTCTGTTAAATCACTCATTACAAAACTTGAAACAGAAACCTGTTCCAGACTCAGTTAGCTAACCCAACAATCTTGCTTCTAAAAACTCTCCTCTGTGTCAGCAAGCACAACCTCAATCAAACATCAATAAGTACAAATGAGTGATAATCTTACAAAGTCTATTAATATTTAAAAGAGGACATCACTCATTTAATACCAAATAAAAGACGGATCTTCTGCAAGTGAAGCCAGAATCTCTGTCTGCTTGGATATTAAAGCTTTACCTATAAAATAAATCAGATTTGTGTCCTGCGTTTGAGGCTCATAAGTCGTTTGCTGGGATAAGAGCAAACAGTGGGATTCCCCCACTTGTCAGAGTCGAGTAACATAATGCTAATCTGGCAGCAGATACTAGAGAAACACCGCTTCCAGGGAGGAATTATTCAGAGCTGAAATCCATAACATCAATGAGATTTATCCCTCCTCCACAACTTGTTGGCTGCAATGAGTGATCTGCCTCCCCTAGGAGTTACTATCATCAAGAGCATGCTGTGCATGTAGCAGCCTGAGAGCAGGGACGAACAGAAATTCAATTTCATACTGCATTGTGGAGGAAAAACATTTTCCTAACAGATCTAATCTAACTTCTGATTTTTAGAAAAGACAGAGCAAAAATGACACTGAACTATAGGGACTGCAATTTAACTTATTACACGACAGTGAGGCCTCAAGTGTCTCATCTAGCGGGTCTGGTAGGGTGTACTCACCACCACATCGCTCCTTATCTTGCCAAAGGTGCTGATCAGATGAGCGTAATGATAGTCGTCCATCTGCCTCAGTGTGGCAGTCATGCTGGCCACGAAGCTGCCCTGGAGACGAGAGAGAAGCACATTCAGTTCACAATCAGGTTCAAATTGAAGGCTGAGGACAGAGCGACTCGCTGCCTGTGATTTTGATGGATCCTGACTAGCTGAGCTGATTGGATGTGAATACTGAAGCAGGCCCGGCCTCCCCGGTTTGAAAGGTAGGCGCCCTCACTCAGTGGCTGATCTCATTAACCTGCTGGCCTTCACTCCCCAGCTCTTTGTCTCCACTGATTATAACGCCTGTGAGGCCTCTAAAGTGCTGTCTTCACTTCTCAGTGCACTATCCTGGCTGTGGTTAGCACGCCGTACATGTGCTGTGGAGAGCAGATAAGGGGAGGCGGGCGTGTGGTACGCTAGGAGGAGAGAGGTTGCCGCTGCCAGTGGTGTGTCTGGACAAAGGCCGAGACGTACTGGAGAAAAGGACTGGAGGAGGAAATGACAATGCACTGACACATTCTGGAAAGGCCCTGCAGGACTTAGTGCCTACTGTTTAAGGTTGACAGCGAGAAATCCACAGGAAGAGATGGCTCAAGCGTGGTGTTTATACAGAGTCATGATAATTAGCTACCAAGAGACTCAGACAAGAGCAAAAGAAAGGGGAAAAAAAAACACAGGCACAAAATATATGATGAACATGTGCAACACTTTATTATTATTATTACAGTTCTACTTAAATTCTCCCATCAAAGAAAATGTGCAAAAATTAAGAGAAAGTATTTAAAACTGCTTTGTGACAGAATGTACGGAAGCACATCCAGAATAATAAATGCTAATATTTGCTTCAATTTATCATTAATGTTGACTTCAAAATGTGGCAGCTACAGAATTAACAACATAGAAGACCCATGAGAAACTGATGTTTCAATTACAGCCTGACAGCAATGCTGTATAATGGATATTATTGGCCAATATTTACTATAGATATCAGATATCTATATTGGTTTATGCTGTCCGATATAAACATTTTTACAAAAAATATGAAATGCTAAAATTTGTGCCATGCATGATTTAGATATGGTGTTCGCTAATTATTGTCTATTGTAAGTAAGTCTATTGAGTAATTTAATAAGAAATTTATTGTACATTTGTAGAGTTGTGAAAAACTGGGCCTTAATCCATAATGATTTATTAAATATCCATCTGTAAGCATCTACAGTTACACAAAGACAGACGTGAACAGTTAATATTCATAAATATCACCTGTAAATGAAAACAAACCTGAGCATATGGACGTGTAGTGAGATGTAGTTTCAATGATGCCGACCCCAGTATGACTCCATGACTAATCGCTGGGACAAACCCCAGGTTGGGACTTTAATCTGGACGGGGACTTCCTCAGTGGAGTGAGGACTCTGTTAATGCAGCCCTCATGCGGTGGATATAACTCTGCTGTTTCATGGTAGTTAATCCTCACAAGGCATTCTGTTTCACTGGAGAACCTCTCCTTGAGCTGTAATTAGGCCTGACCCACCAAAACACAGCGGAGCAGAAACGATGCTGAACACTCACACACACACACACACACACACACACACACACACACACA
>JAOWBC010000617.1:5742652-5753413 GCA_028566105.1 Hypoplectrus providencianus
GAACAAGGGAGTGAGGTCTAATGGATTGAGGTGTGAAGTGAACCTGTAATTCATTCACTCCTCTTTGCTTCTCTGAGATGTCTTTGCACTTTGTTTCACAGCTGGATCGGCTGTTCTGCTGGCTGCACCTGAGTTGGGTACTTAGCAGTCAAAGCTGTCAATCACAAGTTGTTGATCGGTCTCCTGGGGACGCTGACACGTTCTGTATTTAGATTTTTCTTAGAAATGCAATATTACTTTCTTCTTCTATAAGTCATGAAGATGAAGCTTGACTGATGAGTTTATGAGGTTAGAATTACCTTATTAATATCTTTTATGCTAATATTTTGTCAACTATTATCAAAAGGGCATATTGGGAAAATTTGTTTGACTACATATATCTCGCTTCTATACAAGTACTTTCTTTTACAGTTACTTACTGAAACAACAGAATATGAAAATTTTAACAAATTGGTTTGAATATTCAGTTTTCTTAAATTGTTATTTCACATTTAAACCATTTAAAAATCAAATAGAAAATCACAGGTGTCTATTTTCTATGTAATTAAGCATAACAAATTTGCTATTCATGGTTATGATCTGAAGCTCAGAATGATGTTTATCATCTTTGAAGCATTTAAATTTCATCTTTATTAGACTTACATGTCATTTTACAAAGGTACCTTTTTTAAGTTTTGGTCATAAAGAAATAAAGGACCACTGTGATCCCAATGTATAGTTTCAATCCTATGTGGACAGCTGAAAATGTATATAATCACTACAATATTTCATAAAGTTGTATATTACCAGTTATATCAATAAGACCTCATAACTGCACATAATTAAATGACGATGAAAAGAGATTTTATGATGAAAATGACTTACTATATGAATTTGACAGGCAAATACAACTAATGAGAAAGAAAGTAATAATTATAAAACCATGGTATTAACAAGATTGCACAATGAGAGGTGGCCCATTATGAAGACGAAGAAAATAACTGTTATTCCAAGCTTTTACTTAAAAAAAGATGAATGCACTGTGGTTCCAAGCTGATTTCCATAAAAGGTTTTTAGATTTTGTTTTCTTTCCCAACTGAAGTCTTAACAAGAGCTTCAGTTTGATGAATTTATTTAAAATTTCACCCAAGTTTCTGTATTCTTGTTTGGAAGAATTGCCGGGAAAGGTAATTACTAGAAAAGCACTCAGAGAGCGCAGACGTCCGCCAAGGCAATCGTGTCAGTTCCACATTATCACCAATTATTTGTATTTATTTATTAGTTTGTCCTCTCTTCTGCCAACTCAAAAATAACATATCAACCTGACACTGACAACAAAATTTGTTTTTATTTTTCCAACACAGAACATTGATTCAAATTTATAAAAAATTGCCTACATCAACATGTTTTCACAAAAAAATAAGACTGGTGCCATTGAAATATTTCAGCCACTAGATGGCGGCACTTAGTGAGGGCAATATGGTCACTGACACTATATAAATATGCAAATATAAATTTCGGAGGTTGTTCCGGTCACCAATCAACATCAAAATCTTTTCACGTGTTCCTTGTCCCAATACACACGTTGTCTGAAAATTTCATGCAAATCCGTGCAGTACTTTTTTGTTATTTTGTACACAAACAAACAGACAGACAGACAAGTGCCAGCGAAAACATAACCACCTTTGTGGAGGTAATAAAATAATCCACAAAGGAGCTAAATGGTGGATGATTTGCCGATCTTTACAGTACGCCTTGTAGGCTTTGAGCTGTGTACTGCTTGGTTTCTTGGTAAATATAACGTAAGAGAAAATAATTTGCACAAACACACACAGGAGCCACAGCTGCTGTCTGGAGAGCTGCAGCTCATTACCATGGTACCTGAGGCTGAGAGCAGAAGAGGGGGGTTTCCCTGTGAGAGAGTGAGGGCGAGCTATGAAACCTCCAACCAAGTCCGCTTTAGCATGATCAAGGTTTCACCAAGAGTCTTATTCCCCTCCCTTCTCATTTTTTTTTACTCTGTGACAATGGTACACTGCAAATCCAATTAAGTCAAGGAGTAGAAAGCACATTCCCACATGAAAATAAGGTTTCTCTCCCTCACAAATGGTGTTAACTACTAACTAACCAATGACAGATGGATGAAAGGCTGAGATGAAATCAGGCAAACAAACTCTTGAACAAGCAGATGGAATCTTCTTCCCACACAGAGCAAAGAGCTGTGAGGGCTCAGGGAAATCGAGACAACAGAAGGTGAATGGACGTGTGATGAAACTCTCTGCGTTGGTAAAAAACATGGCGAGCATCATCCTAACTCCAACCCAAAGGGAAGGGACACAGGGGTGCGTGAATACACGTTCGTCTGTGTCTTTTTTTAGACAAATGCGGACATGGCCGGCTGCAGAGCGGTGAGGAAAAAGTGCATTCTGAACAGATGCATTCAAAGTTTAAGCCTCCTGCTCCTGACGCAGAAAGGAAAGCGAGTCTTGATGAGCATATGGTCTCCACGGAAGTGAGGTCACTGACAAAACTGCTTTAACTGATGATGAGATAAAGGGATGATGCATGAACCTGCCAGATGTAGCCAAAACTGGAGCTGTACTTTCTCCACTGCAACCTTCCCTCCTCCCTCTGCTCTCTCTCTCTCTCCCGTGCTCCCTCCTCCTCCTCTTGCTTAATCTCTCTCTCTCTCTTTCTCTCTCTCTCTTCACACACACTCAGATGCACACACGCAGAAAAGAGGAGAAAGCCAGAGAGGAGAACTGCGGCGGCACGATGGGGATATTCTGCCTGCGTGGGCTCTGTCGCTGAGGCGTCCGGAGTTCAGCCACTCTGTGTGTGCGTGTGTGTGTGAGTGTGTGAGTGTGCGTGTGTGTGTATGCATGTGTGAGTGAGTGAGTGTGAAGCCCCTGCCGACGCCGTGTGGAGACAGGAGAAGGGGAACAGAGGAGAGAGCGGGTGGAGAGGAGGAAAAAGAGAGGGGGAGTGTTGACTCTGACTGGGGCTTAGAGGAACCTCACGCCACTGGATCAGAGGACGCCGATGTGCAACAACTACTCCAACTACTGCCGCTGCTGCTCTGCCTGCGTGCCGCCGCCTGCCCGTCCTCTTAACTTCTGCCATGGCATAGCCTCCACGTCCAGCTCGCCTTTTATCCACTAAGGAAACGGGCATGCACGGGCAAAACCAGGGATCTAGGCTAACGCATCCTTTACGTCAGTAATTCACAGTCTGAGGTGAGTCGCTCTTCACTGCTCTTGTCCTCTCTCCTCTATTTCACCTCTCAGTCTGCAACTGCAAGTCTGTTCGAATAACCTCTGGAGGTGGGAAATCCGTGGGATCTGCTCGCTCTGTGGGACTGAGCCTGGGATAATCCAAGGGGGAATGTTTTCACTGGAGATTTTCCCCTTTAGATGGCTGATCAAATATCAAATACGTGTGGCAGATGAAAGGAGGTAAATCTCAGATTGATTTTAGTTCAGCTCAGTTGCCTCTGCCGGGGTGAAGTGGGAGATTTCAGGCAGCGGCTGTGGAATGTGGAGTTTAAAGAGATGATTCAGTCAGTTCAGAAAAACTTGAAAAAATGTTGATATCTCAAGTGTTTATGAGGGGAAAGGGAGGAGGGGGGCTAACAGCGGCCGCCACCTGACATTGATCACATCTGGCGGGTCAGTTTTTGTGTTTGGGAGAAGGTTTTGATCCAGATTGAACCTGACTGGCTCCTCGTGCACAGCGAAAACATTGCTTGCGTACACGGGCTTGCATGATGCTGCATTTCCTGTCAGTTTTGCAGCTGAGTGAGCGTTACATAAACCACAGTGGAATCTAAACCAAAAGAAAAATTGCAGAATTGTTGCATGTAGCTGTTGTCCCACGTACGGAGGCAGGAAGCAGTGTTTTGCAGCACAGAGGAATAGCTAAGGAGAGCTGGGCATCAGACAGTTAGAGGACCTTAACTAAAGACTAATCTAGATTAATGGACTGGGTGAAGTCACCATCTCCTTACAGATTACTAGTGCTAGTGTGTGTGTGTGTACGTGTGTGTGTGTTTGACGGTGAGAGAGAGAGAGAGCCAGCGTTGCCTGGATCCCTCACATCTCCACTGTCCTTCAGATGCCACACGAGACGCATGTCACTCCCACTCATCTCCACAAGCCTCCTGCCATCGCTCTCCGTCTCCCCTTCAACCCTATCTCACATCAACGCTCTGATACAATCTCCCCTCTGCTCTATTTCACTTTGCGCAGACACAGAGGAGAGAGGATTGAGGGAAACAGATGAAGATAGATGAAGATAGAAAGAGATATATAGAGCAAGAGGAGAAGACAATGTCTGGGTGAAATAATAGGGAGAGTATCGCAGGAGAGGATATTGACTTTTCTCCTTTTGTCTCCCAATTGAGGGATAATATGTGCTGACACTCAACAGTGACATGAAAAGTGCAGCTGCTGTGACAGCCTCATTTATGTAATGTAAACACAACTATACGACATGACAGGACGGGGATGAGAGTGTTGAGGACGCTCCAGAAAAAGGATGTGACACGCTCCCCTTTAGCCGTCACAGCCTGTCTTCCTTTAACCTCCGCGCTGGCTCTGAAAGAACTGGGCACGGCCGTCCAGGAGTGATGGGCGTGATGGCCCGCCGCTTCAAAGCCAATCTTTATTTTTAGGAATCAGTCTGCGCCTCACCCTGTAATGCTCCAGAGGACTGACTGCTTTGAGCAACGCTAGGAAGGCTTGTGTGCATGCACAATCACTCCAAATACAGAGGTACATGAAGATTAAAAGGTAGAACAAAGCTGTGACAAAACCCAAACACACGCAGAGAAATGTGGGCCTGCACGAATTGCATTTTTGGGAACTTTTTTTTTTTTTGCACGACACCTGCCTGCAGAAAGCTTCCAAACGAGTGGTGAAGTGGGCATTCGCCTCCCGTGGCCCTGCTCGCTGGGAGGGGGTTCATTCATCCAGAAAACAAATTGCTCTCCTATAAAAGAATGACTGCTTTTGGAACAAGCCAGATGTTACCTTTCATGTGCTAATAGGATTATTCATTAAGAGTCTGATTTTTTTTTTTTCCCTGGGAGCGCCACAACAACGCCAAACAGTTGAGGTGCATCGCGTGCGTCTGGTGTTGAGGAGGAAAAAGGTGTGTTTGTGTGTGTGTGAGTGAGTGAGTCACTTGGTACTTTGGCTGCATACAGAAGGAGACTCTTCTCACAAGTTCCCACCTGGGTGGTGTTGTCAGTGCGCGCTGGTGTATGTGCGTGTAGAGCATGTGTTCCCCACTGCTTTGCAGTAGGGGCCCAGTCAGCTGGGGCTCCGACAGGCCCAGAGGCAAAGGAACAAAAGATGGGAGGTTTGTTTTTTTTCTTTTCTTGTGAAGGGGAAAAATAAAGTCTAGCTATCTGATTTTATTGTTTTATTACTTTTAGCTCTGCAAAATAAGCTTCTTTTTATTAGAAAAATTAATCATCTCTTGTTTTGTTTTTTTCAACTAAAAGAAATTGGTTGGTTTTGCTCCAAAACACAAAGATATTACTTTTTTTTTTTTTATTGCAAACCCAATTCCAAAAAAAGGTCGAGATGTCCCCTTAAATGTAAACTGTGTATATGTAACCTTCAATAATCCACCCAATGGGAGCAGATGAAACATTTGAATGATCATTGATCGAATGATGAATGAGGTTTTCATAACTGTAACTAAATTTTGATAGAAATTATTGATTTCAGCAGGTGGAGGTCAGAGGACAGGTCAGCTGTGATATGCTGCTGGGCTTAATGTGAAATGACCCATTAAAGGCAACTACCCATTATCCAGTTAACTCGAACAACTCTCTCCCAAATCCAAAACCTAAACTAAAACTGTTATGTGAGGAACCGCTTAAAAGACAATGATTTAAGAAATATTTGACGGGTGACACTGAGAGCACCCAGGGGAACTCTGGGTACATTTTCTTGTCCTGAAGTGAGAGCTCATACTCATTTGTGTCTGAAAAAAGAATCAGTCTTCCATTCACGGTCTAAGCAGAAGCCTCAGATCTTAAACTTGATGACTTTATCACTTCTCTGGTTTCAGGCTTTGAGGGAGAGCAGATCATGGTAACAAACGCTGATTAAACCTAGCTAGGACATGGGCAAACAAACTGGTTTCTAATTGATGAGGAGTTCCCCTATAAAGGTTTCCTTGTTATACTAAGATTCAGTGTTTTTATTGAGGTCAAACAAACTTGATTCGATTTCCTTCCTTGTAAAACATCTACAAAAGCCGAAGTCTCTGCTGGCACACTGCAGCATGTTTTGGCATGTCGCCACCACCTGTTGATTAGTAGAATTATAATGACGCCATTCACTTTTTCTTTTGCATGTTCAAAATAAGATTTCAAATAGGACTGCCCATCACTTCACTGGTGAGTTTTCTTGATATAAATGGGAACCAAGCCATAGAAAACATCTTTATAGTGCAACTAAAGGGCTAAAACTCCATAGGGACATTTTATTCACTCCCTCTCTCTCTCTCTGTTGAGAGGAACACAATGATTTGCAGGATTTTAAGGATTTGGAGGTGACTGTGTTAATGTGTGTCCTGCAGTCACTTTTAAAGATGCTCAGACAGGCACAATTCACAAAATTCACATTTTCTGATGGTAAAGTGGCCTCTTCCAGTCTCTCCTCCTGTATGGCTTTCATGAGATTCAGCTGAGCTGACAAAATGATACATCCCATCAAGCAGACAGGATGGCCTCGCTTCGCCCCCTCGGCCTCGTGGTCTCAGCCTGTTCGTATTCATGAGTCTTCTCCTTGGCTTCATCTTTGCCTCTTCATCCTGTGTCTATTTCACTCGCATCCGATTCGAAACGCTACATCTACATCCATGCACCTGTTTATTCTAGTCTCTATGCCTTTCTTCCCACCCTTGTGTGTAGAAGGGTGTGTGTGTGTGTGTGTGTGTGTGTGTGTGTGTGTGTGTGTGTGTTTGCTGGGGATGACTGAATCTGAGAGCAGCAGGGGAGTTCTCTAGTTACCCATCAGCTTTGAAACCTCAGTGTGTCGAGAAGGCAAAGAGAGGGGGAAACACTGAGAGGGAACGCAAGAAAGAGGGAGAGAATGAGAGGAAAAGTACAAAACAATGAGCAGCAAAAAGGAGAGCTACGTTGTTTTGTGGGAAGGAAAGCAGAGAGTGATCTGATGCATTCTGATTAGAAACGGCAGCCTCCCAAGCACACATCCTTTCTTCAGGTCTGATCTCCATCCAGCCTGCATGTTCTCTGACGTATGGATTATAGGCTCCCTGTGAATTCATCAAGCCCCCCCAAAGAACCCACTGGGGGTGCAGGCGTAGCGCGCTAAGCCAACTAACTACAGCGAGCGAGGAAATAACAAAGAAAAGTGCAATTCAGTGGGGACAAAGTGAGTAAAAAAATAATAAGGCTACAATGTCCGCAGGCTACAGTCCAAGGATAAGAAGTCCTCCATGAAAACAGCAGCAGGCCGGCGTGCTGTACAGTACACAGCTCTTTCATGGTGGTAATTTCCAGCATCATACACAGCAGGGATGGATACTAATGACGTGCACAGGCGAAGGCTTGGGAAGCTCGATGAGAGGCTGCGAGCCGGTATTAAATCTCACACTCAAACTGCAGTATCTGATGCAGGCGTTCTCTCACACACGTTTTATCCAGAGTGAGCTCCAAGTGCATGTCTAGAAGCAGGATAATGTCAATGGAATATGAAATGGGAAGAAATGAAATGCACACATGGGTTTATAACAAATGATATGCACTTGGCAGACACTTTGGATATTCTGTGGATTAACAGCCAATCAGTAAACTTTTGACATTAAAATGAGCGCTGTGTTTATGTAATATTCATAATTATTACAATGCAGTATTAAACAAAAACATTCTTCAGCAACGGCACTTAAGTTGATTGTGCATTAATAATGTATGTCTTATCATTTGGCCTCATCAATGAGATTTGTTGAACAATTTTGGATCATCTTTGATTAGCAGCATATCTGAATCCAATATACAGAACTATACCGCAAAAAATCACAAGAGTATTAAAATCTCCTGGATCTAAATGTGAGTATAAGTCGGATGGAAAAGTGACGGGTTAAAACATGTTCCCCTCTGTTTATAATGAGGATCTTTCATACCGACTTCTCAACAAAAATATGTTCCTGCTGTTATTTTGTCATTACTGCAACGCTACATGACAATTCTGAGCAAAAATCTTTTAAAATGGTGCTCGGCAACAGCAGAGTGGTCCATGACGACTGAGCAACAATTACTGGAGAGACAATCCGGTAAAATCCTGTGATTTCCAGTGCCGTTCCATCTTACAGCATTAAGCTACCATTAACTGACAAAGGATTTGCAGCGTTTGGTGTCGGCCTAATGCACCGTACCGCAGTCATCCCTCAACACTGGCCTGTGCAGTCAATCACTCAGCTATATATATATAAACATATACATATATATATACCATCACACCCTGAGCGAATGGGTGCATCCAAGCCTTGCTCACACGCTGCAGCACAGAGACAGAGGAATAAAAACCCACACCGTCAAATGACCTTACCAACACACACTAAAGTAAACTACCAGCCTGGATATCTTTTTTACTGCATAATCACGGCGCTCTTAAGAGACAGATCAAAGACTTTTTCAAAACACTACTAAGCCCCGTGTAATTATGAGCAGAAGCTGACAGAAGAGAGAAAAGAGGAAAACAAAACACGAGTAGATAAAGCTGGATTACAGTAGAGTATGGAAGTTCCATGACTGTGATGATAGCGCGACTCTCATTTGTTCAAGCAGCATCTGAGGCCATGCCCAACTATTAGAATATAAAACAACAGCGATAGCAGAGCAGGGGATTTTTTTTTTTTCTTGGTGTTGTTGATCATGTAGCAGAAGGGCAGAATCCAAGCTCACTTAGTCTGTAATTCAAAAACCCAATCCTGCCTGCACATATTTCACTGTGAACTGTTGTCAATAAAGTGGAATTAAAGACTCTGGGCTGTGTGGCTCCATTATGGTGTTGAATAATGGTCAAAAAAGTGTTTTAATTCAGAATATTAGCTTATCACACTGAAGTTGACCTTTGATCTTTTGGGATATAATGGCATAATAATTACCTTATTGGACGTTTGTGTGACATTTTGTCATAATCAGCATATGAAGGCTTTAGTTATGACCAAATATGTGATTTTGGAGGTCACAGTGACTTTAAATTCTTGAGTCAAGAATGGTTGTCCTCAACCCCAGTTGATGTTTGTGCCAAATAAAGGATAAATAAATGTTTTGTAATGAGAGTGGGAGTGATATTTAGTCAAATGGGCAAAACTGGAAGAAATTCCCTGAAGGCTCAAAATCCTATGAAACATCAGGTTATATTAGTGGGATAAACATGCATGCATTGGGGAAAAAATAAAAGTTTGTTTAAAGATTGAAAGAGATAATGGAAAACCTCACTGAAACACACAGTTAAATGCCCAAACATGAAAGGCTGTTCAGGCTTCCATTGCTAATTGACATGTATAGCCGTATTCCCAGTGTTTAATCAATTCACCAGTTTCTTGATGCATACTATATTAATGAATTTTCCCTTCGGTGGAGCAGAAGCGATAAAACAGAATTAGTCGGCCTCAAAGCTTCAGTAAACATCCAGTCCCCAGGTTGAATCAGGACACTGAAGTTTCCACCTTTTAAGATTTCACCCTCGGCAACGAAAAGTTCAATTAGGCAACTGCCATTCACAAAACTGCCGACTCATATGCCGTTTGAAATAATGCAAGTAATGAGGGAACAATGTTTAAATTCAAGGAGCGTTGCATTAATGAGCACGTGCTCGGAGAATAAAGGCCATTTCCATTAAAGAATAATGAATTGCATTACTGCAGTAATCTCAGTTGTCCTTGCAGCACCCAAAAGCTCAAAACAATGGCTGAATTAGGGGAGAAAATCTTCCCAAGAACCAGTCGTGCAAATCAAGCACTCCCCGTGGACAAAATGCACTTGTGTCCCTAGAAATAACCCAAATAATGACCCTAAGTGCCAGGCTGACAGCCATGTGAGCTGTGCTGCTAAAACAAGGTCAGTTGTGAACATGTCTGATGTGTTTTGCCATGCGCACATGACCCTGTGAGCTCTGTTTTTGGTCCGTCCTACTGGGGAGAAAATAGTGGGTCAGTTCACTTCACTTATTTGCCACGACATTGTAAAAAAAAAAAAAAAAAAGGACCAGGGCCACCCTAAAAAGAGGCGGTTGTCACAGCCTTGCGTGATGAGTCATGCTGTTTATGCAGGGGGCCAGGGGGTGGTGTTCCAGCCGGAGGTGAGATACGAGTGCTGCTACAGTGGCCCGGGCCTCAGCCCAATGGGTAACAAATCAGATATGTGGAGCCAGGGAGGCATCATTCAGCCTGCAGTGCCGGCATGTCAAAAGGGATCAAATTCTAAATGGGGATATGACACAATACCACGAAACTGTATGCATTGTGGAGGCTGTGTGTATGGAAGACACAGGAGAGAAAACCCTGTTGCTGTCTGTGCTGACAAACTACATTCATGTCTCAGCAGCTGATGGATTCGGACACGGTGGCATCTTGATTTGCAAACAGATGTAATTTTTGCACGTGTTAAATGTAATGTTAAATTTGGGCCTAGCTTACAACAAGGAAGTCTTTTCTGACCTCATTTGGAGAGGGTACACAGGGTAACAGTTTAATCGCTTATTCAAAATGTCATCCTTGGGAACAAACATGGGGACGACA
>JAOWBC010000617.1:5753513-5765361 GCA_028566105.1 Hypoplectrus providencianus
AGGAAGTCACGCTGGTGAATAGATAATAGTCGGGGAATAAACGTCACATGGTCAAACAGTCAGATGAAGAGGAAGAAAGAAAAAAAAAAAAATCAGCCTCACTTGGACTGAAATGATTTAAGCGCTGCACAGCCGGGGTAATAATTGGAAAATTAATGCATTGGATTGTGCTATATGCAGCCATGATTCTTCCTCTTTACATCGCTGTACGACCTTCTGCTCTCACAGCTCATTCAACCTAATGGCAAGGGAGTCAGGAGTCACTGCATCATTATATGCATACAATACAGGGTGCTTCTTTTGCGTTTCCACTTAAAATGACAGTATTTTAAACTCCCCTGGCCTTTTGTGGTAAATGCTTTCATGCAGACTTGAAAATATATCATATTTTCCACTTTTTACACGCTGTATGATGCAAGGCTCTGCGTGCATCACAGTATGATATGTACGAGTGGGACAAAGTAAGAGTGAAGAACTAATTCTGGCACTATATTGCAGTGCCTGTACCCTGCACACCTTGTTACTGTTGGCAGAATATCCTTCCTCAAGTCTTCTGTGTTCACTTTCCACAAACACAGCATTGCACTGTACTCCCTGGTCATTTGGGCACATCGGTAATTACCTGTCTGTTGAGAATCAAACAAACATCTGCCTGCACAGCAGAAAGCTGCCATCTCTAACCTGTCTATATGGGCATGCTGTGCAGTTCTCACACAGTGTTTATAGTGACATTACTGGGCGGTGTTTGAACAGTTTCAGGGGAGGACTGTCAATCTGTAACACTGCTGGGTCCATTGGTCCTTAATGGCTTTTTAAGTCTTAAAATTGGGTTTCTTCTCACAGGACCTTAGCAAATAGAGTCTTAATGCCGATGAACAAACTTCCATCTAGGATGCTTTTCTGAAAGTTAGGTATGATGCACTAAGCCAGGATATTATGCAGAGTAAAACTGTTTTGATTTGTTATGCTCATTTTGGGGAATAGCAGCTCTCTAAATTTGATGAATGACATAATCTTGGGCATGCTTTCTTGGCAATATTCATGTATCTGTGCTGGGAAAATGATGCTGTCTTTAGGAGAAATAATAGCAGAAAAAGTAGTGAATGGTTATGCCAACATGTAAAACTGTCATATACTGATCATACTGTGCCTACAAGGGGCTATAAATGACTTTTATGTTAGATGAGAAAGATAAAGAAAGGTGGCTGCCTCTCCCCAAACACCAGTATAATTTAATATCACAGAACCAGGGTGATAATGTGATGGAGAAGACAGCGAGACAAAATGTCCATTCTGTAGCTCCCAGGTAAGTAAACAGGCAGGTTGGAAATAGGAAGTCATTCCCTGTTGACAGAGAGCAGTCAAGGCAGATAAGCCGAAACGGATAATTGTCCTATCTGATTCAGCATCTACATGAGCGTATGGGGTGTTTGCTCATTGTAACTCAGCAGGCAGGAGGAAAATTATTTTTCTTTCAGAGCATCAGAGGCAAACTGCACGCTTGTGATGGCGTCACTTTTGCTGTGGTAGTGGGGAAAGATAATTCATATCTCATATTCATATCTGGGATTGGTGTGTTTTCCCTTCAGGGTGTTTTTCTGTCAAAAGTTTGTCTGAATGCAAGGTGGCGTCTCCATTTTCACCCCATGTTCTCTCGCCTCTGTTCGTTTAGAAAATGGAAACTGAGCAGATGCCATGCACACATATTGTAGAGAAGTGAAACTGTGCAACCAAATAGGCTCAAAATCCTATTTTTACTTCATTATTAACTGAGGAAAAGGTCACGCAGTGAGGAATCCTGCTGAACCTAACGAACCATGGAAATAAACTGCAGACCTCAGGCAGTCATCAGTATAGTCACCAACACACTGCTACTGTTAACTAAGTGTACTTGAGGGTGTGAGAGTGTGTGTGCTCGTCAGCGCAGTGTGATAGCTCCCATACAAGCTGAGACCCATCAACTTGAGCGGTGGGAGAGGAGGAGGGAGGGACTGCTAGTCAAAGCTGCTTTAACTAACAATGATTAATGAATGAACATTATGCTGAAATTGGAGTTATGGCTTTCACAGAAAAGGAGATTAAATGCATCACTGAAATCTGCTGAGATTATTTTTAGAGCATGCTTAAACCACCACGCTCGCAGTTTGTCAGTAAATAAACACAGAAGGTTTGGCAGGCATGAGAGACCCCAGCCAACTGGCAATAAAAAGGAAATGAAGGTTTTCCCAAGGGTAAATATACAGTACATGCATATGGCAGCTTAAGACTTGTAAGACATCAACATACCTTCAGTAGAAACTATTTTCAGTGTCACAGTCAAACCTAGCATGCTCATTTTTCAAAGGAGGTAAGTTAAGATGTATGAAAAATCTACTTAAAATCATTTGCTTTGCTTTTTGGCATGCAAAACAACATGTGTCTGCTGAAATCACTTTTAAGATGAATGGTTCCTGCATTCTCTCTAAACATCTAAGTGTGTTCTGTCCAGCAGGATTTAATAGTCAGGTTAGAGTCTTTGTTTCAAGCCATTGATGATAAATAATTAATACCCGTTTTTCTCCGTACCTCTCAGGAAACATGGTGAGCAAGGAGGGGGGCAAATGCATGCTCACCAACTCAGAATCTGACTCGGAGGCAGCGCCCTTGCCCTCCACCTCGCTGGCGCTGGAGGTGAAGTATTCCCTGGAAGCCAGTCGACAGGTGAGGAAGAGAAACAAGGCCCTGCAAGTGCGTTTCAAGGATATCTGCGAAGCACAGAACGAGCAAAGGGAGGCGGAGCTGCAAGCAGCGGGGAAAGGCGGCAAGCCCATATCGTACAAAGTGGCGTACCGCAAGTACATGACGGTCCCCGCCCGCAGGTCCATCCCCAACGTCACGAGGAGCACGGGCGTGCAGACGTCCCCCGACCTGAAGAAACGCTATCAGACCTTTCCCTTTGAGCGCAAAAAAGGCCACACCTTTAAACACGTGGCGGCCGTGGAAACTTATAAAGGTCAGAATAACGGTTTTGTCATGGAGGTGAAGCAGTCCAAGGCTGCTGAGCAGGGTTTAGATGAGGAAGAGGAGGAGGGAGCCTGCGGGGGGAGTGGAGTCCGGAGGACCAGGGCTCTGCTCCATACTAATGAGTGCATTGCCACAGTGGAGCAGCACACTGCACCTGATGGCCTGTGCTCTGACGCTCTGCTGCTCAGTTGCTCTGCAGACACAGACTGCCTTGCAGACACGCAGAGAGGAAGCGGAGCCGGAGCACAGGCAGAGTACCAGCTCTGCAGTGTCCCATCCAAAGCCAGGACAGGATTACAACACAGGGAGGCCGACACAGACCGCTTGGTCAAGAGGCAGCTGCTTAATCTGGAGGAGGGCTCGTCCCGAACCCTGCCGGACAGGGCCTCCAAGGTTACGGGCCCCATCGCCTGGAACTCCCTTACGCAGGTGGAGTGCCTGGATAGTCCGTCTGTGCGGAGCAAGCGGAAGAAAGCCCTGCAGCTCAACGGGCTGCAGAGTGAGACGCTACCACGTGCCGGCGGAGGCTGTACAACACAGGCACAGTGTCACACAGG
The DNA here is from genome assembly GCA_028566105.1 of Hypoplectrus providencianus. Taxonomy (NCBI): domain Eukaryota; kingdom Metazoa; phylum Chordata; class Actinopteri; order Perciformes; family Serranidae; genus Hypoplectrus; species Hypoplectrus providencianus. The sequence continues at coordinate 5,757,074 of JAOWBC010000617.1, forward strand.
ACAGCTATCTGCCCGGCCTCTACGGGGCATGGAGGAGCCTCTGACACCCTGCAGAGGCGGCGAGGCCGGTAGGGCACCGCCCCACCAAACACAGGAGGCCTGCAAGCAAATAGTGCCTATGAATCAGGACGGGGATGTTAAAGCACAGCTCCAGGCCATGGAAAATCTCATCAGCTCCAGCCAAGAGACCATCAAGGTGCTGCTGGGGGTCATCCAGGAACTGGAGAAGGGGGAGGCCCACAGAGAAGGGTAAGACATCTCACTTACAGCCTGTGTTTTACATTAGAGATGCACTGATTTCACTCAGAAAAGCCCAGAGAAGACCACTGACCTGAACAGCACAAAACTTATTTGAATCCTTTTTATGTGAGCTGACATGAGGCCAGAGAATCCTGTAGCACTAAAAACTGAGTGGGAAGCACACCACAACTAAACTGATAGCAGAAAAAAAATGAATTTTCTCACAATATTGACTAAGAAACTGTGGATCAGTTGCTTAATGGCTGATAACCATTGGTGAGTATTGGAGCTGTTACGGATCTGGTGATTGGATTGGTGTCTCCAAGCATTAGCTGGCAAATAATAAGTTATATTCCTAGATACCACATACATTCACAGAGCAAAGCTAAAGAATCACCAGAGATCCCTTCATGATTCAGTGTGAGCAGGAAAAGTTCCCTCCTGATGTGTCACATTATTTCCACGTCTTAGGGACCAGCTTGTACTGTATGTGTGACAGCTGCTCAGCAAAGCCTTGACTGACAAACTGTTAAAAAGAGATCACAGCTGCACGTCGCCGGGGTGATTTCACCTGGATGTGACCTGCGGTGCTGCAACAGCACAGTGTCCTTTTGTGGTGATTTCCATTCAGATCACACAAAGCTGCTGCGGAACATATTTACAGATGATTCATCTCTGGTTGGTGGTTTAATGACCCGTCATATGAAACAGTGCCACTATAAAGGTGGCTGTTAAAACCACATTCAACTCAAACATCTTGCTATTTTTGAATATGGGAAAATACCATCATGTGAAACCTGCCAAAATCTTTTCCAATTATTAGGAATACTAAATATGTTAAATTTTGTCTACAAAAACACCACTAAAGAGGACATCAAACCATGCAGTGACACTTTCAAGTACTTTTATTGCTAGAAATTTAACAATTGGCCTTATCCAGCTGCACGCCATGTTTATCTAGTAAATCCAAGGCCTTTGAAAAAGCCATGGCCTGTGAAAAAGCCATTTACTGTCCAATGGATACTGAGTATATACAAAAGGGCTGCAGATAGCATCCAGCCCGCTGAAATAGACGATTGTCTATCCAAAGGCATGAGGCAAACAAAATGGCCAATTTGTTGAGTGAATTGCTGGGGCTCTGCACTCAGATTCCTATCTGTTTTGACCAGCACTGTGGAGAGGTACAGAGTGAGAAAATCCATATAATCAACATCATACCAACCTGGAGTCCAAAACCAGTGGGAATTAACCGCACAGACACGCCTGTCGAGTTTATACCTACACGAGCACAAATGCTTTTAAAGTGTATGAAAGCAGCTCTGTGCCCGGCTGAGCGACAGGGTGAGGCTCCTATTCAACAGGGCTCGGGCAGGGAACAGATCTGACGCCAGTGGAAGTTTACACCGTCTGAAAAAGCAATTATCCTCCTTCAATCTTGCACAAGGCAGCCTTAATCTCCTTATCACCGAACTCATAAAAGTGTGTTGTGAGAGAAAAAGTAAGTGGACATGTGGTGCGGCACGGGGAGCCATCTTCTGTGTTGCCGGGCACATCTGGCTTATCAGATGTGTCGGGATTGGCAGGTGGGAGAGAAGAGACTTAATTTGTAAATAAAAATTAGTGACTTCTGTTTTAATGATGCCATCTGGTCGCAAACATAAAGAAACAATCACATTGCTTTTCCATACGTTAATTACAAAAGCTTACATTTTGAAGTCAGTGAGCAGTTTAAGCCTCTTGTAATCCATCTGAGCCACCTGGACGTCTGTTCTCCTATATAAGCCCGGTCTTCTTCCTGTACATATTTCCATTTTCTTTAAGCGAGGTAAGCAAAAAATACTAATGCTGCTTTAGTCACACTACATTAGCTCCCCCTTCCCTTTACATAAATGTCACTGACACAACAAATATTTGTACCCACAGGCTATAGGTGAACTGCGGGTGCAATTATGTCTGATATATAACTGCTTATGGTATGTGACATTCAGTTTTCATGGGAGGAAATGCAACCGTGTGTGCATTTATCACGATGCATGTGTTCAGGACACGCCGCTCAGGCACAAATTGAATTTAACGGATAATGTGCCGAGAATACTAAAAAGTGCAATGCCCCCACACACCCAAAACACACACACACATACACGGAAATTAAAATGAAATAAGAAAAAAAGGGGGATATTTTCCATTTGTCTCTGCTCCACATGTCAGACAGAGACTGTCCACAGGCCATCGTAATGATCCCCTGATCTGTGTGACCTTCGGAGGATCACCAGCCTGGGAACCAGATGAATCATGTTTTATTTGCTCTGGCAGATGCAGCTGGTCACTCGCCCTTTCAGAAATCTTTCCACTCAGTGTATTCCCTCTCAGCCAATCACAACCATCACCTCGTTTCAGCACTAGTGGAATGAAACTCAATTTTAGCACTTTAATACAGTTTCCAGGTTCTTGTACTTTGCAGATGTGTTTCTATAAATCGACAACCTCTTAAAATAATGGCCAGGTTTTTCAGCAGCATCAGCAGGAGATGATTTAGACACACTTTTGACAAAAAATGACACAGGCCATTATTTTAGGAAGGTGACAATATGTAACTTTATATTTTTCTCTCACTACATTATGGGGCCAATAATGTGCTTTTACTTCAACTTCACTGAGCTGCCAGAGTAGTAAAAAAGTGTAGTCATAAAAATGAGCCCTATGCGGCCAACACTAAAATCCTGCTTATATAAATCCAAAAATTATGATCCAATAACATATGTATATATATTATTTAAAACATTCTGATTGGATTCATTTGATCAAAATGGGCGCTTATACTTGATTCCATGATTCTTTAAGTGTATTTTGATGTTGATACTTTCGTTCTTTCACTTCAAAAAGTTTCCGAATGCAGAACTTTAACTTAACTGGGAGTAATTCTGCAGTGTGGTATTCTTACTTTCTACATAAGTAAGAGATCTGAATAATTCTTCCTCTACTGCATTTAATATTATAAGAGAACGTCAAATACAAAGATCAGACAATAATAAATATTCTGCTACTGTATTGCCAGTTTCCCATTTTAGAGAAGCTGAAAATTGAGAATTTCTTCCTCCTTAAAAACGTACAGGAATTATTGTTGCAAAGTCGAGGGAATCACTGGTCTCTGAAAACACTTTTAAAGATTCATTTATAGAAAAAGAACCCATTCAGAAAATCAAATTAAGACACCTTTTTCTTCACATGGTTGTTGCTGATTTTTTCCTAATCTGAGCCAAAGTCCAAGGGCAAACACATTAAAAATGTTGATTCTGAATTGAAGTGAATATGATTCTTGAGAGGTGTTTTCATTTTCTTTTACCATGGATGGTATAATAATTAATGTTCTTTTGGACGGAAGATTTAACTTAAGCAGTTGTTTGCCCATTAACAAAAGTTGGAAGCGATCCAAAATGCAAGTTACTTGTCACTACAGAAAATGAACAGATGGCCGTGACCCTGCAGATCCAAAACAACTTCTCCCACTTTACTCCTCACTGAAATGGACACAGTTCAAGAGGCAAACAGCTCGAGAGCACACATGCAAAAGAACAAGAGAGAAAACACAAGACACAAGCTCATAAGTGCATAAGTAGAACTTAAGAGTGCATTAACAATGGTCTGGCTGCACATACCATTATTCTTCTATCAGGGAAATAAGCACTTTGACCAGTTGGTTATTTCAGTGGCAATGCTTCTGCAAAAAAATATAGAGGAAATAGCAAATGGGGAGGAGAATGCTGTCTAAAATAGGCACCAAATGAATGGCTTATACCAACAGTCAGGCTAGCAAGATGCTGGGGAAAAAAAGGAGTTTTCCTTTTGTCCCAACACACCATGCATGCTAGCACACACTCACACATATCCCTTAGGTACATTTCTGCCCGCGGCATACATCACAGTGTGAAGGGTGTGATGCACTTCTACAGAACATCATTGGCTGCTTCCAACAGCACAAAGCTCAGGAATAAATTTGCTGCATCATCAGCCAGTGTTGGCAGGCCAGACCCAATTAATCACACTCATGGGGACTTGTTGCTAGCCTGTCTATTAACACTGTGTACGTGTGCATGTTTTTATGCCTTTGGACTCCCACCCACTCAGCGACCTTTGGGAGCGCTCACCTGGTGGCACAAGGAGGGCAGGGGTGGATGAATATACTGTTAATGGCACTTTTGGCTCCGCTCTCCCCAGGGAGGCTCGGCGAAATGAGCTCCTCTCCCTTATTTTCTCTTATCAACTCAGTGTGAAAGAGGGGCGGGAGATGGAGGGAGGAAGAGATCTAGACAGCATGAGGGCGAGAGATAAAGAGAATAAGGGCGAGCTGTTCAAAGGACGCCGCCCGGTTGCCCGTCTGCCCCATCGGCTGCGTATTGATCGGCTCTCCTAGGCAGAAAGTGAAGACGGCCTTGAACTTCCGCGCTGCTTTTCACTGTCACCACCCTCCCCAATGGCAAACCGCTTAATTACAATTAATCCAAGCTGCAAACTTCCCCGCATCACTGCGCTTATCCTCTCCTCAGACTCTTCCCATTACCTCATTCGGCGACAGCCTTAAATAACAATATTGATATCAACACCTCTCATATACCTGTCAGAGCATATAGCACAGAAAGGAGTAGATAAGGAGAGGAAATTTATGATAGCGCTTTAATTTTTATTGGTGCCGTACCTTATGGGCTGCGTGACAAGAGTCCCTGAGTGAGAATTGAAAAACGTCTCTGCTACTACAAAGATTAGAGTTGAGAAGTAAATGTGAAAGTTAGCACATTAACAGCAACGAGGAGGAGAATCCAGCGACTTTTACAGTGATTTTCATTTGACAAACCCTGACCCCCATTACAGTGATTGTTTTTTATCTGTAACAAACAAAAACTACTCTCACTCTTCTTGTTATTTTGCCACAATGATTTCTGCTTTGACACAGTACAGTGGAGTTAAATGGAATTCTGTTTGTGGTGGTATAAGAAGGGATATTTAGACAATTTTTTGAAGTTGCACCGTTGTCTTGTTCTTGGGCTTTGATTGGGCTTGAAATTGTCCTAATCTCTGGTTTGGCTATTGGTCAAGTTGTTCCTGCCAAGTGATTTGGGATCCATTGTACAGACGGTTGTCTGATTTGCCTTTTCTCCCGAAATAATGCATTAGATTAGTTTAATGTTAAAGGGATTGATCAATCTTGTTTATAGCTGAATTACTTCTGTCCCTTCTTACTCTTTAATTACTATAATAGCACTGGAAATGCACCATCGCCTATAAAGGCCTTGAATGGGACTCGCATTGACCTGGACATCTTTGGATACAGTCATGACTGAAGCTCGATTCCAATTATTTAGTCATGAATTCTTCACTGGCTAAAAGCATAAAAAAACTAATATCAACAGTAACACATGCAGAAATAGTGTTCCCATGAAAGCACATATCCTCAGTATGAAAGGTTTTCTTTGTTTAGTTGTTAATCTGAGACTGTTCAGAGTAACGAGGACATTGTTTCTGCAAAGGCACGTTGCTGCAGTTTTTTATTGCTGATAGCGCCTCAAATGAAATTGAATTGCCATCCATTATAATAGAGCAAAGCCATAAATCATCCATCTAAATTAGATGTCCAAAGACCTGGATAAAACCAAAACAAAGTCACTACTCAAGTAGTAGTATGGTAGTAAGTTGTAAGTAGTATAGTAAAAAAAAAAAGAAGGAAGAAATAAATACTTTGACCACACTGCAGAATTACTCCACTAAATGTTAAAGTATCAGCATAAAAATGTACTTAAAGAATCCAAAGTAAAAATGCTCCTTAAGCAGTATGGCCCCAATGGACTGTCATTGGTATGCCAAATATTTTATTAGACTATTATTATTTATCCATTTATGCTTACTTGCATTGTGTGCGACTCTATGACCACTTGATTGTGAAGGGCTGATGCAGAATGACACTCAGGGAAATTACAGCTCCAGGAAGCCTGACAGTTGTATTGGGTTAACTAGACTGCTTTCTGTTGATGCAGCAGCCATAACCATAAAAAACAACCAGCAGAGCGTCGCCTTCTTGTATCTGTCACTGCTGAAGTGAGTCCACAGCACGTCCATTGTAATATGTCATTAATTATAAGTGGAAACTATTGCTGTCAATCAATATGCACATTTCCACATGCTAATCCAATAAAAAAGCCATCAAGTCTTTGGAGCATGTAACCAGGTCGTTCCATTCGGGGTCATCACCTGGTCTTTAGCTGCCCCGTGAGGAATGGGAATCTATAATGGGATTGCTTCACGACAATAATTTATTTCAGAGGCAACTGAAACAAGAAGGATATAAGGACACACAGGATGTAATATAATAAGATATTGATGGGTTTCAATGTGAATGCAGTGAATCAATAGCACAATGAAATTAAGATGGGTTGACTGTATGAAGCCAAAGGGCTGCTGTCCTAAGCATAACTGTCAACTTTTATCTGCGTGGACGACCCATCTCATTTCCCATTTTGTTGCTTTCGGATAAATGGTTATACAAAATGTTCATACTGATCATAACTCTTACTGTGTGTTTTACAGCGCAGAATGGATGAATCAATGGTAGGTCTCTAGTGTATGGGAAAAGGCTTGATATTGGAAAAATTGGGAATGATTGAGTGTAATATTGTTCTCTGGGAATGTTTTTCTCACATTATATATAATAAAATATAAAGTGCAGTACAGTTCAGTGCAAAATGGAAGTAATAGAAAATGATAAATGTGTCATTGGTCTATGCAACTAAGTACATTTACTCAAGTACTGAACTTAAGTACAATTTTGTGGTACGTGTACTTAGTTTGCATATTTCCATTTTAATAACTTCATCATTTTTCACTTCCACTACGTTTCAGGGGCAAATATTGTACTTTTTAGTCCACTCTATTTAGCTAATAGCTTCAGTTACTTTCCAGATTTGACATAAAAATAACTGATTAAAGATTTTTAGAAATTAAACCACATAAAAGTTTATTAGGTGGTTAAAATAGTCCAGTAAAATGCTGCTTAAAGAAATATATTAAAAAAAAAAAACAATATTTACATAATCCTAACTAGCAAGCAAACCGTTTTTGGCAATTTTTTTTAGCACATTTATAATGTAACAATCCCGACACCAGCCCTTGTTCAAAACTGCAGCTCCAAAACTAATCCTGTGTACTGCTTTGCCTTATCTGACCTCAAATCAGTCAGCTGCAGCTAATGGCCGACACCGTGCTCCCTCTGCCCCGGCGGCCGGACACAGGCCACTCAGGAGGGCAGCACGGCTCCTCATCGCCCTCATTTACTCGGGTCCCGCTAACGAGGGATGACAAACAAGATGAGAGAGGAAGGTGTGAGGCAGCAGCTTAACAAGTCCAGTAATTACTCATTCACGACTCTTATCTTCCCCGCAGACTCTCCTATCGAACCGGACAGGACACGGCCAACTGCGACACATGCCGGAACAGCGCATGCATTATTTACAGGTGAGTGGCCATTCCTCTTCAAAGACACGGTGATCTAAATGTGCCCTGTCCTTTCTCCTTGAGGGGAGGCGAACAGGTGGAAAAAGGGACGATGGAGAGCAGAGGGGGGGGGGCGCAAGACTAATGTGGATGCTGTTAATGAGCACATGGGGACGTGTGACATTTACACAGCACTCTCTCTTTTCTCTCTTTCCATCTATACATGTCTGATTCTCCCATTGTTCCCTCGCTCCCCTTCAGTCACTGGAGGGTGTGTCGCAGGTGTAGGGCCGCTCGAATTAGAGACCAAAGGGCTCCAGGGTTGAAAATCAGAGAGGATGCGTGCTATAGAATGAGCGAGCATAAGGCCACGAAAGGTGAAATTAATTACCATCCCAGAATCATAAAATATCATCACCGTGTGCTGTTGCCAAGCCAACTGAGCCTCTACGTGTTCGCAGTTCAGCGGGTTTGACAACCGGTGCAGACGTGAGTCCAAAGTCATTAGTCCACGGCGGCGGTTCTCACTTTGTGAAGGCGTGTGTGTGTGTGTGTGTGTGTGTGTGTGT